>CM053623.1:124208330-124230285 GCA_028646595.1 Phalanger gymnotis | reverse complement strand
CCACCATGAAGTTCCATTGAAGTCTTGAAAGCTTTTTATTGGAACTATAGGGCAATCTTGATGTACTTCTGGCACTATGGCCCCTCAGGCAAAAGTTCAATCCACTTGGGGAAAAGAATTCAAACTGCCCTAGGTCTGTTCCAGTGACTCCTGACCCACCATGAGGCGGAAGTAACAAAGGGAGAGCATTACAAGCATAGGGTACAGTCATTGTAAAGGAAGTGTAATATGCAACCGTACATCAAAAAGGCCAATATAGTTGAATCAGAGAAAGCATGGAGGGGGAGGAAGGTACTGGGTTATAAAGTTATAAAGAGCTGTAAATGACAAATTTATAGTTTTATATTTGATATCAGAGGTAACAGGGACCCCACTGGACTTCCACTGAAAAGAGTAGTGACTTAGACCTGTATTTTAGGAGAAAAAAACTTTAGCAGCTCAGTAGAAGATGGAATGTAGAGAAGAGAACTGAAGAAGGGAGAGCAATAGGAAGGCTAATGAAATAGTGTGGGATGAAGTGAGGAGAGCTGTCTGTGTAAATGGAAAGAAGCAGACATATGTGGAAGGGGAAGCAAAGCAGAAATGACAGTATTTCCCAACAGATTGGACATATGGGTTGTTGAGACTGAGGATTTAGAGATTATGCTGAGATTGTAAGCCTGGGTGACTGGAAAGATGCTCTTGACAGTAAGAGGGAAGTTTTGGGGATAAAGACCCAAGTCTGTTAAATTGAATGAAATGCTGAGGCAGTTCAATACAGTTACCTGGAAATGACATTTGAGCACAGGAAAGAGCTAGACCATTTTTATGAGTTCAGAGAAGAGAATGTTTGAGACTAGTCACTCAAGTCAACAAGTATTTACTTACTATGTGTCAGGCACTGTGCTAAGCACTAGGGATATAAGGCAAAAACAATCTCTGCCCCTAAGGAGTTCACATTCTAATTGGATAGACATATGCAAACAAGATATATACAGAATAAACTGAAGATAATCTCAGAGGGAAGGCCACTTACATTAAGTGTGACAAGAAATGGTTTCTTGCAGAAGGTGGTAATAAGCTGAGACTTCAAGGAAGCTAAAGGCAGAAATGAGAAGAAAGGAGAGTTACAAGCATAAAGGAAAGCCAGTGAGAAAGTTCATGGGAGTCTGGAGATGAAACATCTTCTTCCAGCAACAAGGAAAGCTATACAAAGTCACAGAGAACATGGAGGGGGAGTAAGTTGTATAAGAATACTGGAAAGGGGCCAAGTTATGAAAGGTTTTAGAAAACAAAGAGTGTGTTTTATATTTGATCCTGAAGGCAAGAGGCAATCAATGTAGTTTACTAAAGAGGTTGACATGGATAGACTTGTGCTTTAAGAAGATAATGTTGACAGCTGGCTGGAGGAGAGATTTCAGGCAGGGAGACCAACCATAAGGCTACAGGAACAGTGCCTATGTGACATGACAGTCTGTGTATGAGTGGTATCAAAGTCAAAAGAGAAAGAAGGATGAGGGATTTATGAGTGATGTTGGGAAGGCATAATGTAGAGTACTTGGCAACAGAATGTATGGGGGGGGTGCAATGGGGTGGGAGAGGAGGGAGTAAGGATGACCATAAGAAGTAAAGTGTAACACCTGGGTGACTGGGAGGATGGTAATTACCTTAACAATCCTATTGGAAGGTTTGGAGAGGAAGTAGGACTTTAGCTTAGACTTAAAGGAAGCCACGAGGCAGAGATAAAGAGGTTTGAAAATTCCATGCACTGGAGACAGCAAAAAGTAAACAATGGATAGATCAAGTGCACTTGTCAGTAGCAGGGAAATTAGGAAGAGAGTCTGGTTAAAGGTAAAGACAACAAGTTCACTCTGAATAGGTTGACTTTACTATATCTATGTGACACATGAGACTACAAATCAGGCAAGACCTGTTTAAAGAGATCTAAGAATCATCTGAATAGAGATGATAATTGAATCCAAAGGAGGTAATGAGATCAAGAGGTGAGATAATATGGAAAGAAAGTAAAAGAGGGATAGACACCTCATGAAAGACTGCAAAAGGGTCAACAACAATGAGAACTGAGAAATGCCACTGGATTTGGGTATTAAGAAAACTGGTCATTGGCCAAGATGGCGGCTGGAAAGCAGGAACTAACATGAGCTCTCCGCCAAGTCCCTCCAAAAACCTATAAAAAATGGCTCTGAACCAATTCTAGAACTGCAGAACCCACAAAATAGCAGAGGGAAGCAGGGCTCCAGCCCAGGACAGCCTGGAAGGTTGCTGGGTGAGGTCTTTTGCACACAGACCGGGAGCAGCGCAGAGCCCAGCGTGGGCTGCGCCGACCAAACAGACCAGGAGCCAGGCGGAGCGTGCCCTAGCGCCCTGAATCAGTGAGCTGCAGCAGTTACCAGACTTCTCAACCCACAAACACCAAAGACAACAGAGAATGTTAGTGGGAAAAGCTGCTGGGAACAGGGGTATAGAATTCCTGGTTCAGCCACCGCCCCAGGGCAGCTACAGAACTACATCTGCAGTTGCTTCAGGCCCCAGGCCCACCTGGTGGGAGGAATTCAGTGGCTGATCAAAGTAGGAGTGCAGAGCCTGCTGAAGATCTAAGTCTAGTCTGGGTTGGGGGTTCTTGGGGAAGGAGGAGTGCTGGTGAGGCAGAGCTGGTGCATCCCCCCAGGCTTGGAACATAGAACTCTGTACTCTACAAGCGGTCACACCCTGCTGAAAAACTCAAAGGACAAGTAAGTTGGCTGGGAACATGGCCAGGCAGCAAAAACGCACCCAGATTCAGTCTCAGACTCTGGAATCTTTCTTTGGTGACAAAGAAGACCAAAACACACAGTCAGAAGAAGTTAACAAAGTCATAGAGCCTACAACAAAAACCTCCAAGAAAAACTGGTCTCAGACCATGGAAGAGCTCAAAAAGGATTTGGAAAGCAAGTTAGAGAAGTAGAGGAAAAATTGGGAAGAGAAATGAGAAGAATGAGAGAAAACCATGAAAAACAAGTCAATGACTTGCTAAAAGAGAACCAAAAAAAACACTGAAAAATACACTGAAGAAAACAACACCTTAAAAAATAGACTAACTCAAATGGCAAAAGAGCTCCAAAAAGCCAATGGCGAGAGGAATGCCTTGAAAGACAGAATTAGCCAAATGGAAAAGGAGGTCCAAAAGACCACTGAAGAAAATACTACCTTAAAAATTAGATTAGAGCAAGTGGAAGCTAGTAACTTGATGAGAAATCAAGATATTATAAAACAGAACCAAAGGAATGAGAAAGTGGAACATAATGTGAAATATCTCACTGGAAGAACCACTGACCTGGAAAATAGATGCAGGAGAGATAACTTAAAAATTATTGGACTACCTGAAAGCCAAGATCAAAAAAAAAAGCCTAAATATCATCTTTCAAGAAATTATCAAGGAGAACTGCCCTGATATTCTAGAGCCAGAAGGCAAAATAGAAATTGAAAGAATCCACAGATCACCTCCTCAAAGAGATCCCAAAAAGAAATCTCCTAGGAATATTGTCATCAAATTCCAGAATTTCCAGGTCAAGGAGAAAATATTGCAAGCAGCCAGAAAGAAACAATTTGAGTATTGTGGAAACACAATCAGAATAAGCCAAGATCCAGCAGCTTCTACATTAAGAGATCAAGGGGCTTGGAATACGATATTCCAGAGGGCAATGGAGCTAGCATTAAAACCAAGAATCACCTACCCAGCAAAACTGAGTATCATGCTCCAAGGCAAAATAGGGACTTTCAATAAAATAGAGGACTTTCAAGCTTTCTCAGTGAAAAGAGCAGAGCTGAATAGAAAATTTGACTTTCAAACACAAGAATCAAGAGAAGCATGAAAAGGTAATCAAGAAAAAGAACAAGAAAAAGAAATTGCAAGGGACTTACTAAAGTTGAACTGTTTTATTTACATTCCTACATGGAAAGATGTTGTGTTTGATTCATGAGACCTCAGTATTAGAGTAGCTGAAGGGAATATGAATATATATATATGTATATATGTATATATGTATGTGTATATGTATACATATATATACATATATATATATATATAGAGAGAGAGAGAGAGAGAGAGAGAGAGGCCACAGGGTGAGTTGAAGAAATAAAATCAAATTAAGGGATGAGAGAAGAATAGATTGAGAGAGGGAGAAAGGGAGAGATAGAATGGGGTAAATTATCTCGCATAAAAATGGCAAGAAAAAGCAGTTCTGTAGGAAGAGAAGAAAAGGCAGGTGAGGGGGAATGAGTGAATCTTGCTCTCATCAGATTTGACCTGAGGAGGAAATATCATGCACACTCAATTAGGTATCTTACCCCATAGGAAAGGAGGAAGAAGATAAAAGGGGGGGCATGATAGAAGGGAGGACAGATGGGGGAGGAGGTAATCAAAAACAAACACTTTCGAAAAGGGACAGGGTCAAGGGAGAAAATTCAATAAAGGGGGATAGGTTAGGAAGGAGCAAAATATAGTTAGTCTTTCACAACATGAGTATTGTGGAAGGGTTATACATAATGATATGTATGTGGCCCATGTTGAATTGCTTGACTTCTTAGGGAGAGTGAGTAGGAAGGGAAGAGGGGAGAGAATTTGGAACTCAAAGTTTTAAAAAATAGATGTTCAAAAACAAAAACAAAAAAGTTTTTGCAGGAAACTAGAAAATAAGATACACAGGCAATGGGGCGTAGAAATTTATCTTGCCCTGCAAGAAAGGAAGGGAAAAGAGGAGGGGAGGGGAGTGGGGTGACAGAAGGGAAGGCTGAGTGGGGAACAGGGCAACCAGAATATATGCCGTCTTGGAGTGGGGGGAGGGTAGAAATGGGGAGAAAATTTGTAATTCAAACTCTTGTGAAAATCAATGCTGAAAACTAAATATATTAAATAAATTAATTTTTTAAAAAAAGAAAACTGGTAAGCTATTTTTAAATAGCTTAAATAATGAAGTCAGAAACCAGACTGCAGAGACTTATGAAGAGAATGAGAGGAAAGAAAGTACAGAAATGGATTAGAAATAGCCTTCTCAAGGAGATTAACCACAAAAGAGACTTTTCAAGGACAGAGATCTGTATGTTGGTAGGTAGCAGGGAAGCAGCCAATCAACAACAAAAAGAATTAAAGATAGTGGATGACAAAGGAAGTAGTCTGCAGAAAACAGGATGCAACGGGATCAAGAGTATATGTAGAAGGGCTCACCCTGGCAAGGAGAAAGACCACCTCTTCACATGAGACAGGATGAAATAGTGGAGGAATGTGTCTAAGAAATGTAAGATGAAGAGGAAGGAAGGAATCTATATTCTTTCAGTAAAATGGGGGAAGGCGGGATGAAGAGGCTTAGAAAAACAGCTGTGGTGAATGGGATAGTGAGTTAATTAGGGAGGTATAAAAGGATTGCCTAGCAGCAATGAGAGCCCAGCTGTGCTTATGTAACAGATCTGTAGTGAACCCAGTCAGCACAGTTTCATGCTTTTTCCCAGTTTCATTGAACAACGCATGAGTAAGAATGAAAACTGCAGATGGTGCGAGTAAACCATGGTTCAGGCTTAGCAGTGTATGATTGGTGATAAAATAAGGGCACCAGGAACTCACGATGAGTAGTGTAGTTGAATTTGTTCACCAAGGGTTCAAGATGGTGAAGCAAGGACAGTGTAAGCCAGAACAAAGGGTAATGGCCTAGGAAAGAATTTGGATGTAGAGAGACGGGAGGCTATGGTTAGGACAAAGAACAGAAGTTAGGGGCTGTAAGGGAAAAGTGGAATTATAAAAGTAAAGAAACACCAGCTGAGAGGTATAATGGGGAAAGTAATATAAAATTCAATATTTATTAAAGATTGGGAGTCATCATTTCACAGGAGGAAGAGAAGTGCAGTGTAAGAACTACAGTGAAAGGACCTGGATTTGCAGCTTAGCTGTGTTGATTGGTACCTGGGAAACTTTGTGGAAGTCCGTTTTTCTTGTTACTGCTGCTGGTCAGTTGTTTCAGTAGTGTCCTACTCTTTGTGACCCCGTTTGACCCTAGAGTGGATTGCCACTTCCTTTTCTGGCTCATTTTAAAGATGAGGAAACCTGAAGCAAACAGAGTTACATGACTTGCCCAGAGTCACATAACTAATTCAGTGTCTGAGGCCACATTTGAACTCAGGTTTTCCTGACTCTAGGCCTGGCAAGCTATCTCCTGTGCCACCTAGCTACCCAATCCATTTCTCTAGGAACCAGTTTCCTTACATGAGTAGACTGGAATGGATTACCACCAACTAGGCCGTTTCAACTCTCAGTCCATTATCTTGTGATTATATACTTTGGGAAGTAAATGCTAAAATGCTTAATAATAGTAAAAATAAAAGACAATAGATTTGAAAACATTTTCTCTGAAACTCTTTTCTTTGTTTCCTAAGGTGTCTGAAAGAATAAACACATGGAAGTACAGCACATAATCTACAGCAGTTCCAGGTAACTGGCAAGAATCAATGACTATTAAATGTAAAATTACAGCAAATGCTGCTTTCTAAAAGAAGTTTTAAAATTATTCTAATTGAAAAAATAAGATTTTTATGCTTGTCTAAAAGCAGAGCCTTAAAGGCTACCCCAAATTTAAAGCTCTAAAGCTACAAAGTATGATCAATAATCTATGTCCAATTTTTATACAACTGACATAGAAAAGTACTTATACGTACAATTTTCCTCTGCTACCAACTGGCTCTAAGACTTAACTAATTTTATCTTCTTTCAGTCTCGGGTTCTTCACGTATAAAAGTGAAAAGGACAAATCTGATGACAAAGATCCTTCCAGACTTGAAAATCCTGATTCTAAAACTCCTTGAACACCATTATTTCAAATTGAAGGTGATATTGTAAATAACCAAAAAAAAAAAAGGAAATTTGTTTCAGAATATACCTGGAGTACTCTATATCAGTTCAAATATTAAGTATCATCATTCATGAGCAGTGCTGCACAGGACACACTGTATGTACCAAGGGAGCAACTAAGTTGACTGAAATAATTAAGGAATATATCTGCAATAAAATGACAATTAATAAGCACACAAATATTTTATATAATTATTAAGTACCAAGAATAAGTCATATCTACCTTTCTGACTACAGTCAAAAAATACTGGATATCACTAAACCAACTGAGTCAAAAAAAAGATATTCTTCCCTCACCTTAATTAAAAAAAGTCTTAAAGGATATTTTAACAAGCTGCTTATATTTCATATCTTTTTGAAGTACACAATAGCGAGGAGAAAATGTAGAGAAGTAGAGAATGACCTACTGGTCTGAATATAGGCTTTACTTCCTCCCCTAACCCAAGTATGTCTTTCACAAAACACTGAGGGTCCTTTTGATGGAGCTCTTAAGAAAATGAAAACAAAACTAATGAAGGTGAAGAAAACAGTAATTAAAAAAAAGAAAAATATAAATATTTCAACTCACAGAAATGTTGAAACAAAATTAGGCCTCTTATTGTAAATATTTTATGTGTTAATTATGTGCAATTATTTTTCAGGGTACACCTATACTGTTTCTTTTCAGAGTTCTCATTTTAGGGGTGTAGCCTATACTGAAACTAATAAGGTAAAGCAATATTATCTACTGCAGCCCACGTAATCATTTTCCTACATGACTAAGAGAAAAGTGTCTACATCAAGCTCTGCAATGGTTTCTCATCACTAGTTCCCTCCAGTGTCTCCTATTCCTCCCCCAGGCTGAAAAAACTGTCCTCCTAGAAAAGCCTTTTTCTGATACAATTAAAACGACAAGCTTATTTAGGTTCTACCCTCTTTAAATTCTGCAAATCAGATCTTTAGTTTACCTCTTAATATGTTAGTTTTGGGCAGGGAGGGCAACAAAACAACTGCCTGCGGCCTAATTAAATTTACTTATTTGCTTATAAAAATTGACAAGTTCTTTATAAAGTACTAGCCATACTTCTACAGAAATGATTTTTATCTTCTCAAGACTTTAGAATTCCCTCCCCCCCCAACACCTGTAAAATTTAAGATACATTCTTGAGGAAAGCAATGTTAACCTAGGAACTGAAGCTTCATACTCTTCGCCCCGCCCCCAAAACGATCTGAGTATCTCGGTAGGGTAAATTAAATGAAAAAAAAAATTAGCTCAAATGCTATCTAAAATTAGAATTTTGAGAGGAAATAAAGAGAAACAATAGGGTGGGAAAGAAAAAGGCCAGACGATCTAGTCCCCAGCTTAACCACAAGGTGGCAGAAAGAACAGCAATCTCACCCCAATGAAGGAAACACAGGATACACCTCTTCTCTTCAACCTTGATTCTCTCCATGGATCAAAAAGTATAAATTCATAAATAGTAACCGTGTTCCTGTAAAGCAAGCATTCTCTAAATCTCAGCGGCAAAAAATTAAGTAGTATGAAAAAAGTTAGGAGGCTTGCCAAACAAAATTCAAGATAATGCATACTAGTACAAAATGACAGATTAAATCAAGTTATTAATTCTATTCAACATTTTAAATGCCTTCTCTCTCATATATATATATATGTATATATATATATATATATACAGGGAGGGGGCAGTTGGTTCAGAGCTATGAAATCATTTAAAAATTTTTTCACAGTGTGATTACTGTATATTTCCCTCCAGCCTATTTTTCTCCCTTGTTTATCTTCTCTCCTTTTACACCTTGTCCATCCTCCAAAGGAAACAAGGCTCTTTCAAAGATCATTAAAGACCTCCTCTTTATTATCAAATGAAATGTCCTTTTTTCAGCCCTCATCCTCTGTAATCGACACCTGTGACACCACTTTCCTTTCTAACAATCTTCTTTGTTTCCACAACATTTTCTTCACCTGATTCTCCTCTTAATCATGTGGCCCACCCCTTCTTCATCTCCTTTGCAAGCCTTATCCTCTACTTAGTACTTAAAACATTGGTTCTTGCTCTGTTCCTCTCATCTTCTTTATACTTTCTCTACCCTTAACAACCTCGTACACTCCCTTGGCTTCTTTATCATCCCCAGGTAGATGACTACCAAGTATTTCTAATCTCCCCAGAGCTGTATTACCAAATCTCAAACTGAACTACCACAAGCCCCTCAAAAACAGAATGTCCAAAACTCTATGTCACTTCCCAAATTCCCTTCTCCTTATAACTCCCCCCTTTTCTAATCTCTAAAGTGTAATCAATGAGATCACTCAGACCAAAAATATGTCATCTTAATTGTCTCCCACTTCAAACTTCAAACTTAATCTGTTATCGAATCCTGGGATTCTACCTTAACACTATCTCTACAGTGAGAACTCATTAATCCAGATGAAAACTTTTTTCTTTTTCTTTTCTTTTCACACTGTAACCATACAACTTTAGGTCCTTACTATATCACATACCAATTACCGGATAGCCCCTAATTGATATTCCCAACTCCAATATCTCTCTTGTAAGTTATACTTCACAGTACTGTGTGTAATCTTTTTTTTAATACTAGTCAGTCAAAAGACTACTTATGGGCTGCCACTGTTTACTGAATATAAATTCTTTATCCTTGCATTTAAGGTTCTCTATAATCTGGCCCGAATCTACCTTTCTAGGTCTGCTTCACTATTCTTCTTATTCCAATATTATATAACTTCCTTTAAGAGAATCTGATTTATTTCTTCTCTTTCATTTTGGCCAGCCGAAAGTCACAGTGCCCTGAAGATCATATCTAATTAATAAATAACTGATGAACTGATATGAGCTATTAATTCAGTACCATCTCCAGACTTAATGCATTCTTAATGTTCAGAGAAGATGGGTTAAAATAATATTGTAATTACAGAACCACCTTTAGAATGTGTATGCTACAACAGGGCCATTTACAATTATCCTTTATTGCTTAAGTCCTTGAAAGTTTTAATATGATGAGAGGGTGTAAAATCATCATGATAAACAGGGTGTAAAAAAATGTTTCAGGAGACCTGGATTCACATCCTGCCTGTAACATATTAATTGTGAAACTTTGGTTTTCAGAACCTTGATTTCCTCAAATCAAGCTAATAATCCTCAGACTTATTAAACCTCATGAGGCTTGACAGAACTGTTATGCAACATGCTTAAAAAGCAAAAACAAAAACAACTTTGTGGCTATTTCCCCAAATAGGTGCATCTTCCTCCAAGATGACATAGATTTTTTTAATGCAAGCCAAAGTGGTAAAAAATTAAAGACTAAAGTACCTTGGTCTCATTTTTTCTTTTCTCTTCTTTTATTTACATATTGAAACCACGTAAAATTTTAAAGTTCCTTGTTTTTCAAGGTTCTAACCTTAAATACAAAATTAATAAATCACACTAACATCATGTTCCCTGGCCAATATTCTTTACCATTCTGATTTTTGATGGGGCAAGTGTTAATACTGAAGAAACAGCAGTAATGATCTAAAGCACATGTAAACAATCTTATTATGACAGAATCTCAATATCTGAGGTTGATTCTAGAAAAGGAGAAATTATCCAAGGGCATCAAAGTTTTAGTGTATGAGCTACTAAAAAAATACAAAATATACTTAACTTACCCAGAAATTTGGGGTGAAGACAGAGATGTCTTAAAATACCATATAACTTAATGTTATTCCACTTGATATTCATCTACTAAACTACTCTATATAATAAGTCACCTGGAACAAA
The DNA here is from genome assembly GCA_028646595.1 of Phalanger gymnotis. Lineage (NCBI taxonomy): Eukaryota > Metazoa > Chordata > Mammalia > Diprotodontia > Phalangeridae > Phalanger > Phalanger gymnotis. The sequence continues at coordinate 124,219,641 of CM053623.1, read as the reverse complement.
AGTGGAACTAATTTTCCTATCTTCCCATTAGATATTCCCCCATATCACTGAGACTCATAAGACACAACATTTAGAATATATGAACTCCAAGCTTAAGGCTGTATTTTATAAAGTCAGCCTGTGAAAAATTATTTAAACACTTAAACTAAGGAGTCATATAACAGTAGGAAAACATTTAGGACTACAAACCACAAAATCCTACCCCTCCTGATATTCCCTTTAACTAAAAAGAAAAGCTACTTCAGATTCATAGCTAAAAAAAAAATAAAATAAAATAAAAAATTGAATTATCAGTGCTAGAAAAGTTAATACTAACAACTTTTCTTCATAACTTCCACGACCAAGACAGTCCAAAATGAAGGAAAACAGATCAAAATAGATGGTCACAAGATATACGAATGGCATATTAGTATCTTCCACTAACAGTGTACACCTTTAATTAGCTGATTTGAAAGCTTATTCATTCAAAGATATCATGCTGATGATGACATATACGGATGTTAAAGACTGTGCATATTAGAGATAAAAAGACCATTATTTTGCCTCAGTCTCTTCAACTATATACAAAAACTGTCATTAATTGCCAGAATTTCTATCTCTGCCTTTTTTTTTGGAGGAGGGAAGGTGGGGCAATTGGGGTTAAGTGACTTGCCCAAGGTCACACAGCTAGTAAGCATGTCAAGTGTCTGAGGCCGCATTTGAACTCAGGTCCTCCTCACTCCAGGGCCGTTGTTCTACTCACTGCGCCACCTAGCTGCCCCTCTGCTTCTTACAATACATTATCTTGATACTGTCGCCCAAAGATTACTTTTTCAGACCCGTTGCACTAGTCTGTATGCCAACTTCATGAAATAATAAATTTGTTAAACTGGATATTTCAATTTAAAAACATACTAAAACGAGCACCTTTGCACCTACTGTGTGCAAGATATGTATAAACAATAACATCATACAAAATCATATCAACAAGGATAACAATGAAATCCTAATTGACCTCAAGGAATTTCTATTCTACTGGAGTAGGGGTGGGTGGTTATGAGAAGAGATGAAGATAGACACACAACTAAGTATCATACAAAGTTAGAGAGTGCTTGAGGCAAAGGAGAGATCAGACAAAATAAATACTCTAGAAGAATGGCATTTAAATTAGGGTCTGTGAAATTTTTTTGAAACATTTTGATGAGTTAATTTCAATATAATTCATTTCCTTTGTATTTTGCTTTGTACATTTAAAAACAATATTCTCAGGAGTTCATAGGCTTTACCAGAACTCCAAAAGGTTCTATTACACTAAGAACCTCTAGTTTAGGAATATTTAAGCAAAGGACAATAAAGTTAAATAGAAGAAGTGGCATCCCAACTTGAACTCTGGAGAAAGATGGACTAATCCAAAAGGAAGGAAAGAGGAAGGAATGCATTCTAGGCATCCAGAACAACTTGTGTGAATGTAAAGAGGTAGGAGACTAGTAAGTCATTAGGTTTGAGTTAACTCCACAAAGCACTGTGTGGAAGATTTGGCCAGGGGTTCAAATTCTCTATCACTTCCTATCTATATGACCTTGAGCAAGTCTCACTTAATCTCTATGGGTCTCAGCTTCCTCATCTGTGAAGGACAAGGCTGGACTAGTTGATTTCTGTGCTCTTTCTTTCTCCAAATCTATGATCCTGTTTGTAAAGTAGTTCTGTCACACACACACCCCCATAAACAGGTTAAGAGATCATGGGAAAGGGGTTGGATTACTACCAATTGAGGAAAAGAGAAGTAGTAGTAGGTGGTACTCGACCTGACCTTTGAGGGAAGCTAGGGGTGCAGAAACGAAAGAGTGCATTCCAAGATCAAGAAACTCTAGAAAGGCAAAGAGATGGAAGTGATGGGGTACAGGATCTAGGAGCCCCCTTGAACTCTCCTTCAATCTTCCCACTAGATGAGGCGTTTGCCTGAAACCATAAGCCTTTCATTACTGCTAGGTTCAAATCTCTAGGCTAGGTTACTCTTAACGTAGCCTAGTCCTCCATTGTCTGGCTAGTTTCAAAGTATCTTTGCCCAAATCTGTTACCCTTAAAGTAAGCTAGCCCTACACAGTTTGTTATCTCCAGGTAGCCTTCAGCTACTTCCCACCTTTAATCCCATTCTCTTGGTTCCTGGAGAATGACCTCACCCCAGTCCCATCAAGCTCTTCCTCAGACTCCTCCTCAAGACCCTCTCACAATCTTTCTGTATATAAATTTCATCTTGCCTGCGTGAAGGTGTTCAGATTCCTCATGGAATCTGGCCTCCTTGTGAAAATGAGCATCACAAATGGTGAGATTTCTTAAGACAACCCAAAATGGTGAATCTGTAATAAATTTTATTTTTCTTTGGCTGTGAAAAGGCTTGAGTCGAATTCATTCGAGCAGGACCCAGTGTGCTGGTATTTTGAGCTCTCAAGCACCCCTAAAAACATATGGTTCCCTGACCTCACCGGAATGCTATGTGTGAGGGAGAGTAACTGGGCTAGTTTGGCTAGACTATAGAGTACATGAAGAAATGTAATATGCACAAGCCAAGAAAGCCAAGTTGGAGTTGAATTGTGAAGGGCTTTACAGGACAAACAGAAGAGTGTTTATTTCATCCAAGAGGAAATGAGAAGCCAATGTAAATTCTTGAGTAGGGTAATGCCCCAGCAAGATTTGGCATTCTGATGGCTATACAGGGATGAGGGAAAGAGAAGATAATATTAAGATTACAAAAACCTAGAAGACTAGAAGTATGGTGGTGCCTTTCACAGACATACAGAAATTTGAAAGAGGGGTTGGTTGGGTGGGTTTTTGTGGAGGCAATAAATGAGTTCTGTTTTAGGCCTGCTGGATTTATCTCCAGGACACACAGTTTGAAATGGCAAATAAGGAACTGGTGATATAAGAGTGAAGCTGGGGAGGTAGGGAGAGGGAAGGGAAATGGATACAGAGATCCAAGAGTCATTGGTAGAGAAATGACAACTAAATGCATAAGAATTAATAAGGTCACTTAGAAAAGGCATGTAAATACAGAAGAGTCTGAGAGACACCTCTTTAGGGTGTGTGATCTGGATGACTAACCAAGAAAAGAGATGACAAAGAAGTGGTCAGACAGGTAGTGTGAAGTGTCAAATGCAACAGCTAGGTTAAGGAGAAAGGTCACTTCACTGTTATAAACTAGTGAAGGAAAAAAGAGTGGGCATGGCATTTAGGGGTTTTAAAATTAAGAGCAGGGAGACAAGGGAAGGCATGTTGAATGGCCTCAATTTCCTCCATAAAATAAGAAGTGAGCCTCTCAGGTAAGAAAGGAATGAAGGTTCATGGCAGCTAGGTGGTGCAGTGAGTAGAGCAATGGCCCTGGAGTCAGGAGGACCTGAGTTCAAATCCAGCCTCAAACACTTGACACATTTACTAGCTGTGTGACCTTGGGCAAGTCACTTAACCCCAATTGCCTTGCCTTCACCCTTGCAAAAAAAAAAGGGGGGGGGTGAAGGAGAGATGTGTAGCAAAATACAGAGCAAAAATGCTTCTATGGGAAGTGAGACAGGGAGTCAATTACAGAGGCATTATATGGAAAAGCTATGGATTCCTAGGTCCCAGAAGTTTCCAGTGAAGGCATATATGTGTGTGGACTGGAAATCTGAGTAAATTCAAAACATAAGTGGCTTAATGTGTAACACTAACTTCAAAATTAACATTGATCAGAGGCAGATATAAGTGTCCTAATGAACAGAGCACTGGACTTAGAATCAGGGAGATCTGAGTTTCAATCCTGCCTGACATTCGCTTAGCTGTGTGAATGTGGCACTGCCTTCATGAGGCTGCTGTGAAGATCAAATGAGATAACCTATAAAGTGCTCTGCAAACCTTAAGGCATTATTTAAGGCATTATATATATATATAGTAATATATAATATTTATTAACTATTATTAAATACAAGAATTAGTAATTACACAAAAACAAAAGAAATAGTGGTTTTCTTCTTGACCATCTATAACACACTAGCCAATGAAAATTCAATAATAACTTGTAAAAATTATAGAATTTAAGCTATTCAGTGGCAAATACCTTCAGCAGTAGATCTATGATTTTGCTATCCATTAATATATCAACTATAACTTTTAACCTTGTAGTACGGGTTAAAATGTGCTGAACTAGGTAATTACATATCATTTAAAGTTTTCTTGAACTTAACTGCCAACTCTCAAAATATATAAGGTTTATTGAAAATGTGCTCCAATTCAATTTGACCTAGGGATAGGGGCTGAATCTGTGACTTGATTGGTAGAAGGAGCTCCTAGTGAAGAATTTTCTTCACTAATGCAGGGCCTCCCCTTTTTAGCAATTTACAGTCTTAAAGAGTCACCTAGAACACTGAGAGGTTAAGTGATTTGGCCAGGGCCATATAACTAGCAGGTATCAGAATCAGAACTTGAACCTAGGTCTGCCTGGTTCTGAGACCAACTATCCACTATACCACAGCTGACTCTAATTCAATAATCATTTTATTAAGTGACTATTATGCAAAACAAAGGAAAGGCTTGAAGCCAGGTCTAGTGAATAAGGTGCCAGCAAATAAGGTGCCCTGAAGTCAGGGAGACCTGGGTTCAAGTTCTGTCTCTGATATATACTAGTAACATACATCTCTATTTGATGCTGGACAAGTCACTGCATCTCTCAGTGCCAGGAACAATTTCTTACGATTACAAATTGCAGAGCAGTTGCAGATAAGCATTGGTAATGGGTTTCCTTCCTGGGAGGTCTTTAAATGGACAAAATCATATGTTTAGGCCAAAAGTAAGTGCAAAGCCTTGTGCTTAGTTAGAGGATATGGAGCCAAAAATAGTTCTTAACCTACCCCCGCCCCAACAAGCTTATATTCCAGTTGGTATAGATTAACATTATTCCACATTGCTGCCACCAAACCTAACAGCTCTTTTCCAAAAGCACCTTCTCTTTATCCACCAGTGGAATCATCAGCTCCTTCAACCTTACATTTGTTAAACTTTTACAGCTTATACTCTAAGCAGTAAGCAAGAAAAGAACAGTAGCATGGCCAGAGTTTCATGACTAACATGTTGTTGACCACACGAAATGAAGTTCCAGTGTCAAGGAAGAAGAAGGAGGCCAGTAAAGCAGAACTGGGTTAAAGAGGCTAAGACTACACAAAAGGCTCAAGGATTTAACTAGTTATGTTTTAATGTGATTTAATCACACGAATACTATTGTTCAAAATACATACTTGAATTCTTTGAATATATTTTAAAATACGTGCTTCATAGAAAAAAATGGCAAACATAAAATTTTTAAAGCTGTCTATACTTTAAACTAATTGTGAGCAATCATTTCTTAGAGAAGAGGTAAGGTGACTTCTTGAAGAAGAAAAACCTGATCCTGAAATCTGGGTTCTAGTTCCAACTCTACCACTATTTCAGTAGCAGATTTGATATGCTATTCTGGGCAGGTCATTTAACTTCATTAGGTTTCAATTTCTTCATTTACAAAATAATTAGTTGGGTTAGATAAAGTCACTCTTTATTCTGCTTCAGTTAAAATTTTAGTACCATATGTCTGGAATTATTTTATTTATAATTACTTTATTAATTATATATAGTTTAATCATCTCAAATCACAGAAAATGTGTCTTAAACACAAGATCAATCAGTTCCTAGTAGAATAAATGAAAAAGCCAAAATGAGAAGAAAAAGTAACTTAATATTTTAAAGGTAAGTTCTTTGTAAAAACAGAATAAATATAAAAATATCATTTAAAAAAGATAACTTTCTTCTATTTCTTAATTGGACATCTCTCACATCTGTAACAACTTCTCCACTCATAATTTACCACCCTATTTCAGGCACTCAAAACACCTCTTACATATACTACTGCAATAGCTTCCTAATTGGTTTTCCTCATCTCCCTTCTATCCATCCTATCTTCCATACAATGACTGAAATGATTTTTCTTAAAACAGAGAATTGACCATACTACTTCCTACATCAACTCTAAAACCTTGAGGATTTTATATAAACTATTGTTTAAAACCCTTCACAAGCTGCTTCAAACCTTGATTTTCCATCTTAAAGGACATTACTCCCCTTTATACACTATATGGTCCAGCCAAACTGGCCTTCTTACTATTCCTTACCCACAATTCATCCGCTACCTCCAAAATCTTCGCATGACTGTATCCTATGTACTCCTCCTCACATGAACCTCTGAGAATCCTTAGTTTCTTTCAATGTTCAACTTCACCTTCTACATGAAGCCTTTACTGGCCTTCTATAACTAGTACCCCTGAAAAAATTTAATTTTCATATATTTACATATGTACATGTCTCTCCTAAAAGAGACAGAGTTCAACGAAGGCAAAGAGGGCTTCATTTTTGTCTTGTTGATAAATTAAAAGTAAATAAATAATGCTTCAAGTAAAGGCATTCACAACAGCCTTTTAGCTATTGCTACACAATGGGCACTCAAGTGACTATATTTCTGGTCAGGTATCCATAGCTGAGAATACATTAAAATAAGAAAAAGTAAGGGGGCATAGGGGGAGAAGTCTAGTAGAAGGAAACTCTCTTCTCTATATCTTTCCTTTAAAATAGCACAAATGTATCATTTCTATTAAGTGAGGCATCTCTTACTAGTTGGTTTCACCACAGCCAAATGAACAGTTTGGCAATGAAATTCAATCTCTATAAAATTAGATCTCTCTCTTTCAAGCCTACTTCTGAAAAAGTCAGTAATTCCAAATGCATCTTTAGTGAACAGTGACCACAAATAACTTTAAGCAAGACTGAAATGAGTTATGGAACACTATAAATTCTTAACCAGCTCCTGCTTCCTTGAGTGTCTATATCAAAAGTATAAAGTTCTAACTGTATAACAGTTTTGGGTTCACAAGGACCAGGTTCGTATCCTGGTGGGGCATGCTGACCCCAAGGCTCTTCTCCTGGTCTCTAGCTATTATATCCCTATCTCACAGCCCTGGGGAAAACTTCTTAAAGTTTAAGTTTGCCTCTTATCTTGTGTATCTTCAAAGGAATTAAAAGGGATCTTTCCAGAAAGGCACTTGATGTACACAAAGTAGATCAGGTATAGGACAGTTATTTCCTCTACTACCAAAGAAATGCTTATAACACAGGAGACAAAAGCATGCCCTAATACTTAAAACATAAAATAGTAAATTATAACACAGGTATTATGGAAGGCCACAAACAACTATATAATAAGCACATGAAAGGTATTAAGGGCTTACAGATTAAGCAATTATAAAATACCAGAGACCTATATGAAGATCACTTCGAAACTGTTTCTGGGCAAAAAAATCAAGGAACAACTGAAGAAATAGAGAGATAACCCTCTCCTAAATGCCAGGTTAGGCAAAGATAATATAAATGTCAATACTTCTTAAACTGATTTACAAATTTAATGTCATAAATACCAAAATGAAACAAAAAATATAGGCATAAAGTTCTTAAAAAAAACAGAGCAAAAAGAATTACACAGGAAACGAGAAAAGGTAAAATAGGATTTGCCTTAGACTTCATTTGTATTTCAACAAAGCAATTATAAACTTTTTTTTGAGGGGGGAGGGGGACTTAGATACAATAAGATAGAAGAAAACAAGAGTCCAGAAATAGAACCTGATAAAAATGAGGCAAGTATTTAATAAGTTCATGTCTAAGGAACATTGGGGAATACAAATAGTAAAAACTGTTGAGAAATCTGGCTAGCTGTAAGAGAAAAAAAATGGATCCCTACCTCACACAACTACAGTAATTCAGTCAATGATTTAAATATATATCACTTAAAAACTGGGGGGAAAGAAAACTGCATTTTTCTCAAATATAAAGAGGAATCTTTTGTATCAAGGAGAGGAAATTATTGCAAACAAAAGTTGATGGATTTAACTAAAAAAAAAAGATAAAAGAATTTTGCATAATAAAGCACTAATCTCAAAAAAAAGAGAAAAAAGTGAGAAAAACATGTGTAGATAAAATAATCTATCACATAAGTTTTGACATAATTATCTAAAGCAAACTGGTTCTTATCTATAATAGTACCACACATACCCCCAATGAAGAAATGGGCAAAGTATAACAAGAGAAAATAGAACCATGAATTATTGTACTTTAGTTGTTGGGATATACCGCTACCATACACCAATGTGTCTAAATATCTCCCTCAGCACCTAGTAACACAAATATTTTCATTTATGTCCCTCAAGATCACTGGTTGAAGAGAGTTTGCATTACTCCTTGTTCCCCATTGTCACTTCCAGGTTCTACTTCTACAGCCATCATTTGGTAACCTCTCCTCTTTTCAGATCCACTCAAAATCTACCACCCAATCAAAATTCTGGTATCTGTTGCCGATGACTCACAGGACACTCCCCTTCTTTCCACAATGATGTCATTGTGGGAGGGAAAGAAGGTGGATGTTTGTTGACTGAATATACATGTGCAATTTTTAAAAATAATAATCTTGAACTATTACAAAAATCAATCAATAAACAGCCTATCAGTATTTTATCACTCCTTCAAATCCTCAGATAACAACAATGATCTATTTCAAAATAACAATTTTTAAAAATCTCAGTGATTTTCTTAAGTTTTCCTAAATCCTCTATTTACTCAGTCATTTATGGTGAAAAAAGAATACATCAGTTTCTTTCTGGTCACTAAGAGCTGTGATCTCTGTTCTGGTACATGTGAAAATATCTTGCTCTGATTCAGCTTCCCATGTTTATCTGAAAGTGCTCAGTAATTAAGATCTATTTAAAAAATAAATGACTTTGGTTTTATAGTGAATCCTCTTTTTAGGTTGTGCTGTGTACACTGAAACTTTCTTTGTCTTTATGTATCTAAGTTCAAAATGAATAAACGATTAAAATTAAAATGACTTGGGATTAAAATTTAAGTTCAGAAAATATAAAAGGATTGCCAAGAGTGTACTAAGCAGTGTAAATAAGAGGGAAATTGATAAATTTTGACAACAGAAATAATTTAATTCTAACAAGGAATGTGATTTTTAATAATTGCCAAACACATCACGGTTTACTACTACATACCCAAAATACCTAAATTGCCCAATTTGTAAGTAGCTAAACATTTTAATTTTATAGAAGTCTTACAAAGAAAAGCCAAAATATTCCTTAATTCACAGAATTTAAAAGGGTTGTAGATGAAAAGGGTCTGACATCTTCCTTGATATTCATAGGACCATAAATTTGGAGCTGGAAGAAACCTCAGAAGTCATCTATTTCAACTCTTTTATTTTACAAGTTAACTGACTTGCCCACAAGTTCACACAGGAAGGAATATAGAGCCAAGATGAAGTTCTACTTTTTGAAGATAAGGAAATCAAGACCAAAAAATTGAAGTGACTTCTCCAGGATAAATATCGCTCTTAAATATTGGGATCCATGACTTGGAGCAAATTTTAAAATTCCTTGTGCAGTGTTCTCTCAACTATGCATTGAGGACAAGATGAATGCATACAAATTCACTTTTCCCCTACTTTCCTGTCAACAGATTAGGAAATCTGCCTGTGTAATAAAAAAAAAATTTTAAGTTAGATTGTGGGGAAACAAACTCTCTACTATAAGCAAACCACATACTCCTGGCTTCAGAATGCTTGTTCTAATAGACTTGAAAGCAGAACATCAACTAATTATAAGACATTTCTACTTCTCTCAATCACCTTTTCCCCCATCTCAACTAAAATTTCATTGATATAAAGAATTTCTTCAACAGAAGTAGAGTACAAGATCTTCAACAGCCTTAGATATCTAGGGCATTGAAGAATTAAATCTCTTGCCAATGATCATCTAGCTAATGTGTGTGTCAAAGATCCAAAAACAGTCTTGCTAATCATTAACTATACCACAGTGCCCCACTCCTTTTAAATCACTCAGATTAATAAAATCATTCATCTAGGAGCTTCCAATTTTGAGCTCCACAATGGGCTGTTGAAAATAATACTGAAAATGCTCAGAGTCAGGAGATGGAATGTTTTGTCCTAAGAACAGCAAGAAGACCACTATCAATGCATCAGAGAGTAATGGTAGAACATAACAAGATTGAAAAGGGGAAGGGGATGCTGGTTTGTAATGGGTTTGGATCACCAAACAGTATTGTATGGTTGATCCTGTAGGGGATAGGGAGTCAGTAGAGATTATCAAGTGGTACAGGGAAAGGGTAAAGTGTGACATGATTGGGCCTGTGCATTAGGATAGCTGAAGAGAAGATGGACTGAAACAGGAAAAGACTGGTAGCAAGCCCACACAAAGGTGGCCTCTTGCAATAGCCAGGTCTGAAATATGACAGCATCAGAGGAGAGAAGGAGGCAGATACCATGGATCAGAGGAAGAGATGAGAATGACACCCAGGTTGCAAGTCTGGGAAGACTGAAGATGGCAGTACCCTCAACAGTAATAAAAAAGTTTGAAAGGGAGCAGCTTTCGGAGTTTTGGACATATTGAGCTGAAGATACCTACCAGGTATCTACTTTGAGTTGTCTAACATGCAGTTGGAGATTCAACACTGGAGGTCAGTCAGGATAGAGAGACAATAGTTGACTCCATGGGAGCTAATGAGATCACCAAGTTAAAAAATATAGGAGGAAATAAAAGAGCCCAGGACAAACTACTGATGAGCAAACTCTGACCTGATACATTTCTAACTTAAGCCAGTTTGTCCCTCCTTAGGAAGCCTGGTAGTCCACTGCTCCTGAGGACTCATCAAAAATGTTTGTTTTTTTTCATTTTAAATTTTTATTTTTATCATTTAATATTTTAGTTTTCAACATTGATTTCCACAAAATTTTTCTCCCCATTTCTACCCTCCCTCCCACTCCAAGATGGCATATATTCTGATTGCCCCATTCCCCAGTATGCCCTCCCTTCTGTGACCCTGCTCTGCTCCATTCCTTTTTCCCTTACTTTCTTGTAGGGCAAGACAGATTTCTATACCCATTGCCTGTATATCTTATTTCCCAGTTGCATGTAAAAACAACTCTTTTTTTGAGCATTTGTTTTTAGAACTTTGAGTTCCAAATTCTCTCCCTTCTTCCCTCCCCACCCACCCTTGTTGAGAAGGAAAGCAATTCAACACTAGGCCACACATATATCATTATGAAAAACCCTTCCACAATAATCATGTTGTGAAAGACTAACTATATTTCCCTCCATCCTATCCTGTCCCCCTTTATTCAATTTTCTCCCTTGACCCTGTCCCTTTTCAAGTGTTTGCTTTCGATTACCTCCCCACCAATCTGCCCTCCCTTCTATCATCCCCCCCTCTTATCCCC
>CM053623.1:124195335-124207830 GCA_028646595.1 Phalanger gymnotis | reverse complement strand
AAGGATGCCTTGAAAGGCAGAATTAGCCAAATGGAAAAGGAGGTCCAAAAGACCACTGAAGAAAATACTAGCTTAAAAATTAGATTGGAGCAAGTGGAAGCTAGTGACTTGATGAGAAATCAAGCTATTATAAAATAGAACTAAAGGAATGAAAAAATGGAAGACAATGTGAAATATCTCATTGGAAAAACCACTGACCTGGAAAATAGATCCAGGAGAGATAATTTAGTCTATTTTTTAAGGTGTTATTTTCTTCAGTATTTTTTTTTGGTGGGGGGGCTCCTTTAGCAAGCTGTTGACTTGTTTTTCATGATTTTCTTGTATCACTCTCATTTCTCTTCCCAATTTTTCCTCTACTTCTCTTGATTTTCCAAATCCTTCTTGAGCTCTTCCATGGCCTGAGATCAATTCCTATTTTTCTTGGAGGCTTTTGATGTAGGCTCTTTGACTTTATTGACTTCTTTTGGCTGTATGTTTTGATTTTCTTTGTCACCAAAAAAGCAACCATCCAGGCTGTCTTGGGCTAGAGACTTGTTTCCCTCTGTTACTTTGTGGGTTCTGTACATCTAGAATTTGTTCAGAGCTATTTTTTTACAAGTGTTTGGAGGGATTTGGGGGAGAGCTTAAATGAGTCCCTCTTTTTCAGCCGCCATCTTGGCTCTGCCCCTGGGACTCATCATATTGATGCCTGAGTGTGGTCACCTAATGATGCATTTTAACCCTTCTGTACATCAGAATTCCAGAGCCCTGATCACCATCCTCACCATCCCCACTAGCAAGAATTACAGACACGTACCACCACTCCCAGAAAGGTTCTACTGCAACACTCAAGAGATAATGCTTTTAAACACTCTTAAGCCCACAATTTGGAAACAAATTCATCAGATCCTATTTTATGATGTATAATTATTCAATTTATTGTTCCAACATTTCATAGAAATTAATACAAGGAACTCAGACCATGTAATAATGAATTGTTTTTATAACAAGTATCATTTTTAAAAAATTGTGGCAATTATTTCATAAGAATTAAGGAATAGGTACTGGTTCCATAAAAAACAAGTTTTTCATTATCAATACCCTCTTCTTGGTTGAGAAAAGTTTAATTTAGGTTATCTTTTTAGTTCCATTTAGCAAACCGGATCTTACTTTACATTCCACTAGTACTGTTGTTTATAATTTCAATCTTTCTACAATAAAGTTTTTTCCTTAAGGCTACTAAGTTCTCTTCAGAGACCCCATTTTACTATTGTGGTTTTACTTTAGTATTTTGGACTATGGAGGGAAGAGTGATGGAAAGGCTCAACTAACCACACTGTCTCAAAATTTTAAAAACTGAATATAAAACCAGAGAACCAAGCAATTTCCACATATTGAACAGGGCTCAGAACCCTTTCTGGCCCAACTCATACATGAACAAGAATTTCCTCTTTAATTCACAGTTGACAAGTGAGCATACAGCCTTTAAAGACTTATAGTGAGAAGTTTCTCCTTACAAGTCTATTTGTAACTCCCATTCATTGCTAAATTCTGCCTTCTGGAATCATGAAGAATAAATTTACTTCTTCCATATGATAAACCCTGAAATATTTATTAACAGCATGTCCTCAATAAGTCTTATCTTCACCAAGCTAAATACCCCCAACTGTTTTAATGATTAATGATTTAATGATACCACTTAGGTGGTATGATTTCAGGGCCCTTTACTATTCTGGCTGCCCACTCGAAATACTCTCTAATTTAATCAATATCCTCTCCCAAATGGAGCTGTCTAGAAGTGATCTGACCAGAACAGAGTACAATAGAGCTATTCTCTTCCTAGTCTAAGCCATTATGCCTTTTAATTAAGCTCGAGATTGCACCATCTTTCTAGGCTACCATGTTTCTCTTCCTTTAGTAATATGTATATTTCATTAACTAAACTGTAGAAATACTAAGGAAATAAAAGATTTCTTTTTGTGTATCATACTGAAACTCCAGTGGCACCATTTTAAGATTAAAAAATCTGAAAATATTTAATCACTCAAGTTAAAAAAAAAACCTACACTCACTATGTTTCTACTTAACTCACGTAAATAATATAGTGTTAGAAGAGTGGAATTCCAAATAAGTAGGGGTTTACCATGTGAAACTATTTAATTATATAGCACCTTCCCAACCCAATGTTCAAAGGTCATCTGTTAAACTTAAAAAAAAAAAACCACTATACCCTACTCAACAGGACAAGACATGTGTGTTGCGTGTGTGTGTGTGTGTGTATACACGTAAAAGAAATTCAAAAAATGATGTCGGGAATACAAAAGTATTTTCCTGACTATGTAGAGAGGTAAAAAAAAAAAATTCACTCAATAAAAGGATGTGATAAAATAGATGTGTTTGACTAAAATCAAAATATAAATATTTCTATACAAAGACAATGCATTTATTTATTTATTTATTTATTTATTTGCTGGATGCATTAAGAGATTTGTTGGCATCTTGAAATCAAAGTTGAATGGGAAGAACAAATTTAAAGCAATTCACATCTATGTGATACCAGTAAATATACTTTCAGAACTCTAGAACGGACCATATCAGAGTTGTAGTGTTCTCACAAAAACTTACACATCACTCCAATATAGCAATTAACATTTTCTCCCTAAAAATGAGAAAGAGGATGGGCAGGCAACCTTAGAACATATAATAGGAAAGACAATGTATTTAAAATAAAGAATAGTAGAGATTGGAGAAAATATGAGTGCCAGAAGAGATTAAAAACCTGACATCTTAAATACATAAGGAAATAAAAATGGGAATTCCTAACTCATAACAGATGAAGTCAATAAATGATTTTCATGTGAGGAAAACACATTGTGAAAATCATTTGGAAAAAAGAGATGAAAATCAAAATCGCTCTGAAGTACCACCTCACATCCATCTAATTGGTGAAAACAAGCAAAAGCAACAAAACTCAATGCAAGTATACACTCACATTCATTGCAGGCTGAACTGCCAACTTGTGGGATCTTTTTGGAGAGCACTCTGGCAGAACATGGTAAATTACAAAAAACAATCATGGCCTCTGACCTAATAACTGCATTACTAGGAATACATCATGAATTATTATCAAGAACAAAAGGAACTATCTCCTTAAAGATTTTCATGGCAGCATTATGTAATTGTAAAAAACTGGAAGCAACCTAAATATTCAACAGCAAAATTATAGTTGAAATATTGTGGCTCACTAATGTAATGGAAAACTATAATGCAGAGATGCTTAATTGTTTCATGTTAAATGCTAAAACTTTTTTTTAAAAAATCTTTGCTGTTTTTTAAAAGAAAAGCCATGACACTAAAGTCTGAATCTGACAAGGTTATGAATACTGACATGAAGCTATTAAAAATTATAAATGCATCCAACTGACTTTTAAAATGCAAATGTAGAGCTTTATATGCATTCCTGTTTTATGTTCTGTTACCCCATTATTTCAACCTATAGACATCCTTTTACATACTGACTATTCTATCATCCAACACTTACTATCTTTCTCAGCTTTTTTTCACCTAAAACCGGTATTAGACGACAAAGTGAAAATATACAGGTCACAGCCAAAAAGAAAAACAGAAATTTCAAATTTAAAAAACAAGAACTGTAATCACCAAAGTCCTGATCTCCTATGATAAAGAGAAATCATTAATAATGGGTAGGAAAATACATAAATATTAAGGAATCTGTCAGAATTACACAAGATCAAAAAGAGAGGAAATAAAGGATCCTAACATAACACTAAAAAGTAAAGACACAAAACCAGCAATCTTATTCTTAGAAATTTGAGAATTAAACTTACAGTAAGGAAAAATGGACTTTACAAAATTGGTTACTTCTACTTGTAGGCTCTTAGAAAGTCAAAGATAGTAGACAAAAGAAACTTGGGAAGAAAGGGAAGTAAATAAATTTTAAAACATTCAAAGAGCTAAACTACACAAAATCAAGTCTTCTAAAAAAAAAAAGGACTTAATCCCTTCTGAGGAGACCCCAAACATTAAGCAAATGTATTATATACTTTCTTTATAGGTAATATAATAAAAATAGGAATCAATAAGGAAAACTTGAAAATAAAGATCAATGAATTAAGCATACACCTCCAAAAACTAGGAAGCAAATAAACTAATAACCCCAAAACAAACAGAAATACACAAGTCTTGAAAATCAAAGAAATAGAATTGAACACAAAAAAGACTACGGAAATAATAAATTGAACTAAGAGCTAGATTTTTTTTTTAAAGGCCAAACAAACATACAAACCATTTGCTTGTCTGATCAAAAAGTGAAGGGGAAAAATAAGATCTTCACTGCCTAAAACTGCATTATAAATTTACACTTAATTATGCCAAACTTTCAAGGGGATTTACTTTGTAGAAGTAAAGACAATTTCTGATTCTTTTTTTAAGTAAAAAGTCTTGTACAAACAAAATCAATTTAACAGTAAGAAGAAAAAAAAAACTAAAACTTCCTTTAGAAAAACAAAAGATAAATAATCTTAAAGGAAGTAATAAAAAATCAGGAATGAAAGGTCCTTAGCATTATAAGATCTCAAAGTATACTACAAAGTAGTAATTATCAAAAATATTCTTTTCCGGTTAAAAAAAAAAATACATCACTGGAATAGAGTAGATAACCAAAAACCACAGCAATGAACAGAGTAGGTTAGTGTTCAATAAATCCAAGAATCTGAATTAAATGAAGAACTCTCAAATTAACAAGAACTAGAACAAAAAACTGAAAAGCCGTTTGGCAGCAATTAGGGTTTATAGGAACATCTTATGCCGTTACTCAAAATAATTTCCAAAGGGATAAGTGAACTTAGAAGGTCATGTCATAAAAACAAAACTAGAAGAATAGAAAGAAATATCTTTCTTATCTATGGTTTGGAGAAAACCATATAACCAAGACAAGGGATAAAGGACAAAAGACAAAGCAGACAATTTTTTATTTTATAAAATTGAAAAGCTTTGCACAAACAAATTCAATTTGACAATTGAGAAGAAAAACTGGAAATTCAGGGGAAAATCTTTCTACCAAATACTGATAAAGCACTGATGCCAAAATACGTAGTTAACCAACAGCCCTAGTGGTTCAAGAATATAAAATTTTCAAAATAAGAAATACATCTATCAATCACCATAAGAAACAATGTTTGAAGTCATGAGAGCACATTAAAACAATTCTAAGGTTATACCCCATACCCAGCAAATTAGGAAAAATTATGTTAATAACAATATTTTTGTGGTAGGAAAACACCAGAAACAAAGTAGATATCAATTAGAAAATGGCTTATAACTGTAATACAAGTCATGGAATAGTACTATACATGTAAGAATTTAAAGAAACCTAGTAAAGCTTACATGAAAAGATGCACAATGCAACTACGCATAACTAAGAAAATACATACAATGACCATGACCAAATAAAGGGAAACAATACCAAAAGACATCAGAATTCAAATCAAATGAAGTGACCAATCTTAACTCCAGAGGCCTGACTGATGATGCAACATACTTCCTTTCAGTTGAAAGATGTTAAGACTACACATGCATAATCAGGCAGATGCTCTCAGACATAAGTCTATGTGTCAGTTTGTTTTGCTTAACTGTACTTCTTTGTTATAAAGAAGTGTGGGGGTTGGGGGTGGAGGAAGAGGAGTACTAGAAAGTGTCAATGACTCTAAAAACCATTAGAGTTTTTTTAGAAGAAAATTTTATGAGAGCAAAATATAAATTTATAGTAATAACTGATAAACCCATCATAAGCTATAAATTTAATTAAACAAGACCATAAAATAATTTATTGCATTTTGTTCAATTATTATCTTTACAGTATAAGTAAACCCTAGTCAGTTTCACTGCCTTTTCCTCCCTCCCTCTACCTACTACACTGTCACAAAAACTTTCTCAAGAATAATAATTATGACAGCTAATATTCATATAGTAGCTATGCAAAGCTAAGTTGTAAAGAACTTTACAAATATCCTCAAAACAACCCTGGGAGGTAGCTATTATCACCATATTACAGATGAGGAAACTGAGGCAAAGATCAAAGGTCTTGCCCAGAGTCACAGGTGGAAAGTGTCTTAGGTCAAATTTGAACACAAATGTTCTCAACTCCATCCACTATGCCACTTAGCTACCTCTAAACATTCTCTGAAGCTATGAATATTAAACTGTGAAGCTATGAATACTATACTCCCCAATTTCCCATCAAATCCAAATGTCTGACCATGTACTTCTAAATATTTAACCAAATATTAC
Source organism: Phalanger gymnotis (assembly GCA_028646595.1). Classification (NCBI taxonomy): domain Eukaryota; kingdom Metazoa; phylum Chordata; class Mammalia; order Diprotodontia; family Phalangeridae; genus Phalanger; species Phalanger gymnotis. The sequence goes on along the minus strand of CM053623.1, from coordinate 124,201,542 downwards.
CTGAATAATTAAAAAAACCTGTCTCTTTTCATTAAAAAGCAACCTCTAGCTTCTTTTAAAAACATTGGAGAAGCAGCTAGACTTAAGTACATTAATCTCCAACCATATCTTCCCCTATTGTGACTATGGACCCTCAGAGTGTTTGTATGACCATGTTATTTTTACCTACTTCTAGTCTCTCCCCTATATGACATATATACAAGATATATTTATGATGAATTAGAATTGGGAAAGAGGAAAGGGAATAAACACAAAGCACTATGGCACTTTTCTTAAACAAATATTACCATTTAAGGATTATTCTACAAATTAATCCTATAAACTTCAGAAATTTAGCAAGTACAATGTAATTTTTTTTAAAAGAGTCAACAGCTCACAAATTAAATCCCATCGTTAATACATCTATAACTTTAATATTGGAAAGTCCATTTGCTTTTTAATTCTGATTAAATGTAGATTCCATAAATTAGCTCTTCACAGCATTCATGCCAATTTTTCTTTAGAAAGACATCAATATGCGAGGATTTTTTTTGTTGTTGTTGTTAGCTAAACTCAGCAAAATCTCTACTCTCTACCCAAAGGTTCCAAGACAAAGGGATTCTCTGCTTAGGACTGTCTACGCAATTGTTGTTAGGTTACCCCTAAATGTTTTGGCCATGTTCAAAATGCTTTATAAATGCTGATTTTTTTTTCTTTACACAAGAAACACCTTGAAAATGCAGGTGACCCCTGAGCCTCAGAGCAGTCATTACTGTCATCAACATCTTTCTCATAATAAAATTGGTTCCCCATGAAATCATACCCTGTTGGTACAAGAGCTATCTATCTAGGTACTCTGACTTTACACCATGACTAAAGTTTGCTTTTTCTTAACCTTAGGATTTGTATGGAGTTTTGACTTTGCATTTCTTTCTTGGCTGTTACCACTTAATTGGCTTTAACAATAGTTTGAGTAATGAGAATGAACTAAAATGTAATGTTTTATTCTAGAAATGGCAGTTAAAAGCATCGATAAACTTCTTTAATTTTTAAAAGAAATAAAATATTTTATGTAGCGGAAAAATAATCAACATTTCCTTCTCAGATCTCTTACCAAAGACTTCCCAGAAAGTTAACATCAATCACTAGCATGCATACCTTCTCAGTATCTTGCTTAGTGGGGTGAGTCAATTCATTTAAATTTTTATTTTTAACTTCTATCTAATGAGCAGAGTACTAACCCCATGCATGTTTCTTACTTTTATGCCCTTAATTCGAAAAATATTGGGGTGAAGAAATCCTGCCATTCAGAGAATTCTTATAATTCCTTCAAGGCTCAGCTATGGTACCACCATCCCCTCAACTAAAAAGCGTTTTCTTTCTCAATCCAAATATTCCTAGATCTCTTTCTTTCCTATGTTCCCTATCCATATCATGGTAGCTGGGTGTACACACTGTATCTTGGTGTTCCCTTTTCCCCATAATTATAAGCAAAGGGCTATTTTGTTTCTCTCTTTTAAATCCCCAGACAACAATAAAGCAATACCAGAAAGTACTTATTAAGGAATTGCCTGGTAAACCAGGAGGTTAATTGACTAGACCAAGGTCACAAAAGGATTAAGTGTCCAAGGACTACCCTAGTAAGCACTTAGAAAAACCCTTTCATTCAAACAATCCTTCTACTCTTATTCATTTACATAAAAGTTTACAAGCCAAGATAATGAAAAAAGAAGTAAGTTTTAAAGGGTTATAAGTTATAATTTTTAATTCAACAAAATTACCCTGTATAATTCCTGTACTTTTTCATTATCAGTACCATGAAATAGCATTACTGCTATGATAACATCAAAGCATGGCTAAGTCTTAAAGAGTATTTGAACCTATCTACAAGGCTTCTCTCATTTGCTTAACTGTATTATTTTAATTACTATATGCTACCCAAGGAAATTAAAACAAGAATTTATCTCTATTAATATTACAAAGACTTGCTACAGATAGTACTATTGGCATTGGCTTTATTAAGTTCTTCTAATTCATAAATACAAATGTTTTAAATTTTTTCCCCTAGGTGTGATAACTGCCCACAATCTCAATATGGCTAACAGTTTCTACAGTTATCTTCTGATATGTAATTTTCTGCTGTTTCTCAGTACTATTGGCATTGGCTTTATTAAGTTCTTCTAATTCATAAATACAAATGTTTTAAATTTTTTCCCCTAGGTGTGATAACTGCCCGCAATCTCAATATGGCTAACAGTTTCTACAGTTATCTTCTGATATGTAATTTTCTGCTGTTTCTCCATACTTGAATAGCTAGTTTATATAGCCTTTTAAGATTTACAAAAGGCTTTTCTTACAGCAAACCTTGTGAGGAGACAGTACAAGGATCTTAGTTTACAGATGAGTAAACTGAAGCTTGCCCACTGTCACCCAATTAGCTAGTGTAGGGATCAATAAATTGTAAACATTTTTCAAGATTCGTCTACTAAAAAGTTCTAGCCCTAGTTCTGCCACTAACAAGTGGTGCAAGTTACCCACGCACCTTTGAACTTTCCTTTCTCCATTTATAAAATGATGGTGTTGAACCTGCTGACCTAAGGCCACTGCCACTGCCACTGCCAGTTGTACTACATAATAATCCCTTTCAAAATGTAGTTTAAAAATCTATATTAATAATGAGTTTTAGGGTAAAAATTAATTCTAAGCTATCTCTCACCCCATTACTCTTTCTTTTCTCAACCTCTTAAGACTGGATGTGACCCTCTCTCTTTACAAGTCTATATTCTCTCCAAAAAATGTCTCATTGTTTCAACAATCTTCTTTTACAGAAACGGTTCTCTCTCACACACACACATTTACACAACTTCCCTCTCAAACTCCAGATCGACGTATTACACAAGATTCCCACGTAGAAGGCCCATCTGTATGATGCACTGCCAGGACCTAACAGCAGAAAACATACAGATCCTTATCTCAAATTTCTGGAAAAAGCACTCAATCCAGTGAGAAGACAAGGGTTTGAACACTATGTATAAATGTAACCAGAAGCAAGCCACAATCTCTTTGGGCCCCAGTATTTTCACCAGGACAATATAAGTTCTGAGGAGAGATCACAATGGTGCAGTGGAAGGAGCACTAGATTTGGACAGAGTTCAAATTCCAGTACTGCTACTCTCTACTCCTCAGTGATCATGGGCAAGATACTTCACTTCTCTAGGCTTCAGTTTCCTCAACTGCAGAACTGAACACCTGACTACCTCGCAGGTCTTTTTGAGCCCTAAATTTATGATCCTATTATAAGAACCATTTGGGGTTTTTGTCATAACTCTAGCAGAGGGGCTTGTACACAGTCCTTAAATAACAGCGAGTGGAATTTAAACAAATCCGAATAATGAATGGGTTGCACTGGATGATTTCTAAAGTGATGTCCAATAAGCTTATAAATCCCTTGCTATGGCAACAGATAAGTTTTAGAGGATTTACATATAGCCACACACACGCCAATCTCTGGAGAGGAAGAAACTGCATCACAATGTTTGACAATCAAGTTTGGCTACCTCTTAGTCAAGAATGAACATAAAGCAATCAGGTAAGTTCCCTCCTTTTGGTTTTAGAGTTGGTGTGATGAGATAGACCTTAGTCATCAAACCTTGAAACTGGAGTCACCAAGCAATGCCTTACAATTATGCAAGCAAACTGAGATTGAATTTTTTTTTGTTTCTCTCTAAGCAGATGTACTTAGAAATAAAATATTTTCATTATAGCTTTGTGTCTAAAATGTAGAGTACAAAAGTGTTCTTCCTGGAGGGCAATGAGAGAAAAGTGGCCTCTAACACAATTCAGGTAAGGAAGAAACTTTCAAAGGAATACAAGAAAAGTCCCAAAAGGTATTTTGCCGTTCCCTAAAAAAATACTAGTACTGGGAACATGAACTTGAGGTAATGGTCATAAAACTACAGATACCAAATCACTAACTTGTGTAATCTTTCTCCTCCTTCATAAAGAGAAGTCGCAAACATTTAATGAAGTAGATAAAAGTATACAAGAAGAGATAGAATAACAAGAAAACATATGGAGAAAGGAGCACTGAAAAAAAGTTATTTCTGGAAGTTTATATTTTAAAGTAAACATCTTCCTTCATCCATCCTGGTGTAGTAAAAAAAAAAAAATTAAAAATAGGACCTCCTCAAATCCCAGTTACTGTGAAGAATGACCCCATTTCAAATTATCTCAATATTGAAAATTCTTATCAAAAGAAACAAAATAGAAAATAACACGTACATTTTCCTCCTTAAACTTCTCAAATAAAAAGCACAGAAACATAATGAATGAAACACAAATCAAGGAGAAATAGCCATTTCCAGCTGATAGGGTTAAATCACTTGCCATACTTTTTTTTTTCCTCTTGGGCAAAACTTTATCACTCCAGCCCAAATCTACATTTTCCACACAAGCTTCAAACTATGGTCATCGACACATCTTAGTTCCTTATCTTATTGTTATTGGTTTCATAGAAAAAAAAAAACGAAAAATAACAAGGCTCTGTAAAGTTATCACAATTCATTATACGATCTAGGATCCAGCTTACCAACATGTAAGTAGAGAATTCTGCTCTAAAGCTTTAACCACAAGTCAGCTGGTACTCTTGCTTTAGCCGGAGGATAACCTGAGCCTTAAAAGAAATCTCTCTCTCTCCTTTCGGATGTTTTCTACCCAGCCCTTTCTGTGGATGCAGCACTACATCTTTTTTATTTTCTAAATATAGTTGTGAGACTATGCAAAATCCTTCCCAAGCAGATCTCAGCTCTTAACCCCCTCTCCCCAAACCACCACTGGAACGAGTAAGCACTTCCCAAAGTCCCGCTTCCTCTTCCATTCCCCAGACCTCCAGGGTTTCCAACGCCCCAGAGTCTTGCGCAATATCCGTAGGAGCAACAGCAGCCACCGGCCACCTCCCACCGCCTCCTCCCAGGACGGGAAATAATTCTTGAGGGGTCATTGTCCAGAAAAAAAGGGGGGGAGGGAGAATAGTAAATTGAAGGATGTTGCCTCTATTAGCTCCCCTTCTCCAGATATATAACCTCCTGAACTAAACTACCTGCAGACAACTTTATGTCCTTACCATCTCCTCCCCAATCCTTACAGAAAATGGGGGGGGGGGGGGAATAAAGAGGAGGAAGGTTATCTCCCAGTTCAGGCCTCCAGCCCAGAGTACCATCGCCTCCGCCCCATCAGAACTATTGTTCCCAAGTTCCCCACCCCCACCCCGGATAGGAAGTGATATTCACATCCCCTCCATTGCCTTCAACAAAATCTCCTAGGAAAAGGCTTCCTTCAGCATTATTTCCCCTCCCTACACAACACACACACACCGACACTAGTTACCATCGCCTCAAATGTGGGTTCTAGGGAGTAAGCTATGGAAATCTCTGTACACTGAACATGTTATCTTTCAAGGAGATGCCTTCTCCAAACGCTGGGGGAGAACCTGAGATATCCGGGCATGGTCAAGTCCTTCCTTCCCCCCACCCCCCCCAATAACCACCAAGAGCTTGAAAGACACCTAGGAGTTCAATGCCCCCTACACACCAATTTCATCTTCTTCTTTCTTTTCACCCCAATCCTTCCTCCACCCTAGGAAACGCCAGGATTGGGAAGAAAACGCCAACCTGAAGAACCCACTCCCTTGACCCTTTCCAGGCACTCAAAGGCAAAGACTGGGCTGGCAGAGGAAGAGGGGCTTCAGGGCAGGGGAGAAGGTGCCCAAATCATTCAGCCTCCACTTACCCCAATCCCCCAGTCGGAGCCTCAGGGGTGCCCGAGGCGGGGGGAACGGGGGAACAATAGGTGGTCTCCAAGACTAAGGGATGGGGAACACCGCCTCGCAGCCACTCCCGCTCCACGGGAGGGGGCTGGGAGAGGGACGAGAGCTCGGGGCGGCGGCTGCCCCACCCCCCGCAGCCCCGGGAGCCCCCCCCCACGCCCGGCAGGTTGGCGTCTGCCCCACCGCCCCTGGCTCTCGCTGACACCCCCTCCTCAAGCACGGGCAGCCACACAAAGCGACCCCGAGCAGGGTGGGGGCGGTGAGGGCACAACTCACCATGAAGTCCCGGGCGAAGTTGTCTTCCCCATTGTGGTCCGGACTCTTCATGGCCTGGACCCTCTGGATGAATTTCCTCAGGATCTCCACTTGTTCCATCGCCTCGCGTCCTCCCGGCGGCTGCGGCC
>CM053623.1:124148678-124195235 GCA_028646595.1 Phalanger gymnotis | reverse complement strand
CAGCGGCCCCTCCCACCCACCCGCTCTCCCGCCAAGCCCGGCCGGCAGCGGCAGCGGCAGGGGCGGCACTGGTGCCCGGCTCACAGCCGCACAACTTCCAGGAGCCGTACGAGGGGGGAAGCGCCGCGTCTCAGCACCAACTCCAGCCCCAAGCTGGTTCCATCCTCCCTCCCCGCCCTCCTCCGCCTCCGCCAGAGACGCGGCCACCGCCGCCGCCGCCGCCGCCGCCGCCTCCGGGACGCGACTCCCCTAGATTGCCCAGCCCCCTCCGCCCCGCACAGTCGACCTCTTTCCCCAGGCGCGCGTCCCCGCCGCCGCCCCGACGCGACGCGCGGCCCCGCGACCGCAGCCCCGCCCCAAACGGAACTCCCTGTCAATCCTGCCGGCCCTTCTTTTTTCTTCCAATCTCCGACGTGAAGCACGCCCTCTGCCCAATCATTAGGGCTCCAACTGGCTAGAAGAGGCGTCGCTTGACTGGTGGAGCGATCACCGCTCTCCTTCCGGGGCCGGGGGTCCCGCCCCTACACTACCCTTGTCGTGAATTGGCCATCCGGAGAATTTACTCTCCAGGAAATCCCAAGTCCCCGTCCCGGGGGAGAATAGTTCATGTAATCTCTTAGGGTTTTGCTCTTATGAGGCCCAGCAGGACGTCAATTGGGTTGAGCGTATCTAGCTCCTCATACTGAGGAAAAGTACATTCCCGAAACTGTTTAAGCTTCCCCTTCCCCCCGCCCCCGCCCTCAGTCTCTAAACTAGAACTACAATTCCCAGCATGCAACGTTGGTGGCGGGAGGGGCAGTCGAAGTGTAAAGGGGGTAGTGTCTGCGAGGAGGCCTGGAAGGAGTGGGGCTCGCTGGGAATTGTGGTTCTTGTGTCTATGTCAAAAACTGCATTCCCCAAACAGTAGTCAACTCTAGCAGCCGTTGGATCTTCTTCTCTTTCCTGGTGCACGGGTAATCTTGACGGATTCACTAGATGTAGGTGAAACTCTTTTGGGGGAGCTTACTTGCTCCCTTCAACCACCCCATTAAGAAGATGCTCATACTCGCTAGGTTTAGTCGTTAGTTGAGGAATGTGTCAGCTTTCTGTATAGACTGAACAACCACAGCGCTGCTTGGAATAATAGAATACAGAAGTTTTAAGTACATGAAAGGATCTTTGAAAGCAATTAATATTAACCCATTTGTAAAGAGTTTTAAGGTTTACAGAAGGTTTTCCTCACCAAAACTCTGTGAGACGGTTGCAAGTAGTATTATTCCCATTTTAGAGATAAGGAAATGGGAGCTAGAGAGGTTTAGAGAGTTGCCCAAGGTCACCAAACTAATCTTCAGATACCCTAATTTTTAAACTCTTTCAACCATCTCACTGAGATCAATAACCTGAAGAAAACAGGCACTTGTGTTGTAACGGATAGAGAGGTGGCCTTGGACTCGGGGAAGACATGGGTTAAATCCTGCCTCTACCTAAGTATTGTCAGTCACCAAACACTTGGTAGCCCAAACTCTAAAGCTGTAAGATACAGAAAGGTTCCGGCCTTCGTTGGAAGAGGGCGTTCACTCCCAGGAGCTCCCTAAGCAGATGACATCATGGGTCCAGTCCAAAAAAGATGTTATACGTATAATAAAATGTATAGGTTATGTGTGTGTGTGTGTGTATTGTGGAAGGGACCTCAGTGCCCATCTAGTCCAACCTCACATATGAAAGAAATCTAAACTAGAACATCCATGCAAGTGGTCATCTGCTTGAAGAGAGGCCCAGCATTTCTAAGACAACCCTAACAGACAGCTGTAATTACTAGGAAATTTTTTTCTGATACGAAACCTGAACTGACCTCTTTGCAACTTCCACTTGGTTCCTGGTTCTGTTCTGTGAAGCCAAAAAGAACAAATCTAATATCTCTATGTGACAGGCCTTCAAATAGTTGAAGACGGCTGTTCTGTTCCCCATTCCCCATCCCCAAGTCTTCTCTTCTCCAGGCTAAACATGTCCCTTTCCTTCAACTAATCCTCATAGGTCATAGACTCAAGGCCATTCACTGTCTTGTTTGCCCTGTTCTCCACACTCTCCACACCCGGAATTAAGCACAATTCTCGCCATAAGGTCTGAGAAGGGCAGAATACAGCAGAATGATCGTCCCCCTATTCCTGAAACCTATGGATCTCTTAATGCAGCTCAAGATTGCATTAAACTTTTTTGACTGCCATAGAACACTACTGATTAATATTGAGCTTGTAGTTCACTAAAACCTCCAGATCTTTTGAACAATAACTACTGTTTAACTATGCCCTACCTTTCCCCACCCTCCACCCCCACCCCCACTTAGATTTGGAAGTGAATTGTTTTCCTCAAGTGTGAGACCATGTTTCTCACTATTAAATTTTATCTTCTTAGATTCAACCCACTGCTCTGGCCTGTGGTGTCAAATTCAAGTAGAAATGGATCCCTGGGGGAGCACATATTGACTAAAAAACCACAAGTTAATATTATCTATGTTGTATTTTTATATATTTTGTTAAACATTTTCTATTTATGTCTTAGTCTGGCTCAGCCACACTTGGAGTCCCACAGGCAGTCAGTTTGACACCTCTGCTCTAGCCTGTCGAGATTCAAGATTCTTTTAAATGGTGTTGCTGTATATATGTTGATTGTCCTGTTTTCAGTTATATTTTATGTTATAAATAACCTCATGAGAAAAATACAAAGCAATCAGATCTGGAAATCAGGAAGATACTGGTGACTGTGAAGAGTACAATCAATGTAGCGGTGGAATCAGAAACTGAATGTCAGTGGAATAAGTTAAGAATGAATGAAAAAAGCAGGTCTAGAAAATTTGAGAAAATTATCAACTAAAGTAAAAAGAGAAATAGCATGTAGATTGGAGGAAGGGGAATCTGGTCAAAATTTTATGTTTCCCAAGATAGAGGAGGCCTGTACATTTTTGAAGAACATATTTGAAGGACCCAGTGGACAGAGGATTTGATGTTAGTTACTGGTCCTTCAGGGATTTATATCCTGACTCTGCTTTTCTTCCTCTCTGGTCTCATTTTTCTATCGTTTCATTGCTCATTAGCCCCACTATTTGGAATTATTTGTCAAGAAGCAGAAAAGAACATAAATGCAAATCAGCCAGTGTTACTACTTTTCCAGAACTGTCATTAAAGTTTAGGTGAGAAAAAGGTGAATCTAATTGTCAAAAAGAAGTTTCAGATTCACCTACCTATTTCAAGTTTCTAGTACCCCTTTCTACACATTAGCACTGGTAATAATGTTTTACATTTGTATGATAATTTTGATTTTCAAAACACATTCATAGCTATTATCTCAGAAAAGTTAGCATTTTGTGGCTTTCATAGCATTATAACTGTAAATTTGTGAATTGCTTTTATTGTTGCTTATACATCTGGGAAGCAACTTGATAGAATTTTCCTCATCTTATAGGTGAAGACACTAAAGAACAGGGATTTGAAATGACTTACACAATGTTAGAAAGTACATGGCAGAAGCAAGACCAGAAACCCATAGGGCCTGAGTTTCTAGCTTGTTGCATAAACTACTAAGTCATTATGCTTTTGTACTGGAATAATTTATGTGAAACTAGAAAAGGAGATTAAATCTATTCCTGAGTATCTCCCAAGTAACACCTTTAAAGGAGAATAGATGATAGATAGATAGATAGATAGATAGATAGATAGATAGATAGATAGATAGACATGTAGATGATACATTAGATGATCAATAAATAAAAGATAGAAAGATAGATTGATAGATAAATGATAGATTAGATTACAGAAGAATAAAAGATAAATTAGATATATTGATAAATTTTATAGATATAGATAGATAGACTGTGGTGCATTCTGAACCCCTGATACAGGAAACTGGCTGATGCTTTCTAAATTCCAATCAGTGAACGTAAAGGAGGAGAAATAGAAAGGGCTCCTTTTGCCTAGGCCACCCTGAATCTTTCTCCCCCACCTCCTTTATGAACTGGTCACAAAGAAAGATTGGTTTAAAAGAAGAAATGTTAATTTCTTTTAGGAATTTTACATTAATGCATGTAGAAAACATTGTATTTTCTATTGTTGGATTTCTAAAAAGGAGACTAGATGCAGCAAAGCCTAGTCATGCCATTCCCTTACTCTTGTCATTTAAAGGAATAGGAAAGAGATTTATGATTTTACTGAAATACAAATTCTCTGATGAGAAAATTTCCAATCCAGCTATCTCTCCACTATGCCACGCTGCCTCTTGTATGGCATGTAAAACCCTTTAAGACCTAGTTACAGACTACATTTCTAGGTTTACTGCATGTTACCCGCTCTACACTCAAGCTAAAGCTGTCCATCTTCTCTTCCTAGCACTTGGTATTAGTTTCTGCCACCATGCTTTTACATGCCTGAAATGAACTTCTAGTCTAGACCTTTTACAATTCATAGCTTTATTCAGGGCTCAGTTTATGTGCCCCTTCCCTTAAAAAGATTTTTCTTATCTTTTTTTTGGAGGGGGGAAAGGCAGGGCAATTGGGGTTAAGTGACTTGCCCAAGGTCCCACAGCTAGTGTGTCAGGTGTCAGAGGTCATATTTGAACTCGGGTCCTCCTGACCCGAGGGCTGCTGTGCTACTCACGGCACCACCTAGCTGCCCCTTTTTCTTATCTTTTCACCCTCCAGTGATCTCCTGTCTACAATAAGTTCCTAAAGGGCAGGGACTATTTTTTATTTTGTCCTTGTATCACCAGCTCTTAAGATGATGACACCTTCTGCATTTTTGTTGTTGTTGAGTCCTTTCAGTGTTGTCTTCACTGACCCCCATTGGGGTTTTCTGGGCAAAGATACTAAAGTAGTTTACCATTTCCTTCTCCAGCTCAGGGCAAACAGGGTTAAGTGACTTGCCCAGAGTCACACGGCTGGTAAGTGTCTGAGGCCAGATTTGAACTCAGGAAGGTGAGCCTTCGCGACTCCAGGTCCTGAGCTCTATCCACTGGAGCATGGTACTTAAGAAATGTTTGTTTGATTGGGGGAAACAACCTTTATCAAAAGCACTTAGCCAAGTGCTCATAGAGAAGAAGAAGAGTATTACTTCTCTTCTTGATCATCTTGGGATAGTAATACCATAATCTTGGACATATGGAACATTCAAATGGAGAATTAAAGAGAGAAAGAAAATGAATTTCCTATTACATTCCTATTACGTTTACTTGCCTAGTACTTGATATTTCAAAGTATTTTTTGAATGCTTTGTATAATTTACCCTCAAAGTTTTGTGTCTGTGATTTAAAAATCCTGGGTTACTTTTGTATCTATACAGTATGAAGCACAGAATATGATTCGTTTAAAGTCACACAGCTAGTTAGTGACAGCACTGAATGAAACAAAAACTCTTGCACTGAGGGTGCTCTAAAGTATGTTATGCAATAAATGCTAAATGCAGCTTTAATTAATACTAATTATAAGACAATGCAATATTTTAGGGCCGTCCATCTGACTTTTCTTATTGTCTTTCATATTTCCTATGCTATTTTATTTATTAGTGACTGAGAGGCAGCCTGGCTAGTGCTTGGATGATCAAATCCTGCCCTTGACATATACTACCATGTGACCATGTGTAGGTCATGACCTCTCAGTACCCCCCCAGGCCACACTCTAAAGCCATAAATTTCAATGAGCAACAGATCTCTATCCCCAGAATTCACTTTCCTTACATCGTCCCCCAAGCCCAAATACAAGGTAAAATAAAGCAGTTTTGTTCAAAATTTTTTTCAAAATAAAATACTGTAAGATCATCTAATTAATATCCCTTTAAAATGGTGACATTTGGTTTCATTTCAAAAAACTCATTGGTTTCTATACTTAGAAATGAATAATGGCCCAAGCTCCTGAAACTATTGCTCACTATATAATTCATATGCAATATTGATTTATTTCAGGCAAATTAAGACAATGCCTCTGACTTTTCTTTACTTCTTTACCTGTTTGTGAAACTATTATCAAGAAAAGCCATTTTTAGTCAATGATCACTGGGCTCTTTAAGGAAAAAGGTAATCCTTATTCAAAGTGTGCATTCTTTTTCCTGCTTCTTAAACATTAGCCATTCTTAGATGTGAAAAGCTTTAATTTTTTTTTCACTTGTCATTATAGATTCCAGACCTCTAGTCCCTCTAATTACCTAGACCGTGTTCAGAAATAAATAGTGTTTTTACTGAACTGTGAAAGGCTAAATAAAAATCTACAGGGAAGAATTTCATTTCCAAAGTTCTGTATAACATTACATGGAAATCTTTTAATGTCCATGGAATTCCATGAGGTACACTAGCTTGCATATTATGTTTCATTCAGCGAAATCATTAGGTGATTACTTCCTAGCCTTAGGGAATATCACATGACAAGATGCCCATTTTATAGTCATATTAAAGTTCATTTGGTACCTGAGAAATTTGTTACATGTGTCTGTTTGCTACCTATTGGACTGTTTACTTTCTGTTATAATACTTCAACTACTAAACATTTACTATTTTAAATTTATTTTAATATGACATCAGTTACTTTTCGAAACAACAGTGAGCTATTTAAAAATTTCAGCTTTATTTTTATCTGTGTTCTTAAACATTTTCTTCCATTTTAGTGTACAACCTTTTTTTGTTTATCCTAGCAATCATTTCCCCATTTATCTATTTTTTAAAAATTTTTTATTTCCTATAATTTGTTTTTTGACAACTCTAATTGTTAGGGAGTGTTTCCTTATATTTAGCCAAATCTCTATAATATTTCTAAGTCCCTATATATCTGTTTAAATATTCCCTGACTCACTTCACCAACTCCAAGTTGTCGGCAAACCTTCTTTAATTTCTTTTTCTACGTGGAAGCTTGGGTCTTGTGAGATTTAGTGTTCTTTCAACAAAACCTAGTTTGTTCTCTGCTTAACCTCAGGTCTCCCTAACTGATCTTTGTATTACACAACTGCATCAATACTATTTTAAGTATATTCATAATATGTAACACCAGATCATGTGTCTAATAATTGGGTCTAATAAAGGGGTTTTATTTGCAATAGACTGTTTGCAAGACAGAAGTTAAGGAATAGCTCGAATGGTATCTCTCTAGCACCTAACTCAATACTCTCTACACATTTGTTGTCTTTCAGTCATGTACAACTTTAGGGTTTCTTGACAGAGACACTATCGTGATTTGCCATTTCTTCTCCAGCTCATTTTACAGATGAGAAAACTGAGGCAAACAGAGTTAAGTGACTTGCCCAAAGTCACACAGCTAATAAGTGTCTGAGGCTGGATTTGAACTTATGCCTTCCTGACTCCAGGCCCAACACTCTGTGCCACCTAGCTGCCCCCCTCTCTACACATATTAGGTGCTTAATAAATGATTGTTGAATTGAATTGAAACAACCGAAGCTTTTGTTTTGAAACACTGGATCTGGAGTCAAACGAGCCGAGTTCAAATTCTGGTTCTTCCACTTGCTATCTAGGTGACTTTGAGCAATTTACTTAAGCTCCCTGGGCCTCAGTTTCCTCATCTGCAAAATAAAAGTATTGGACCGGATGACCTCTGAGGTCCATTCTAGCTCTAAATCTGTGATTTTATGATTCTGTGAATTAAATTGAATGAATTCAAACAAAATGAAATATCATAGAACATTTAAAAATTAGCTTTAAAAAAGATTAAAAGTTGGTTTTTTTTTTTTGTTAAACATACAGCATAAAGATATTTAAACCTTTTCAAAATCCAAATGTTGTATTAGGATGTTAAAAACAACCTCGGTACCCTTCAATGCATAGATAATTTAAACATAGAGGAATATGCATCAAGTCTTCAAGCACATTTAATCCTTCGTTTCTCTGGCAACTTCAGTTATCTTAGGGAGTAAACAACAAAGGGGCCCTTGCCTCCAAATAGAGACAACAGCATTTGACATGCTCTCTTCTTGGCTCTCTGAGCAATGTAATTTTATGATGCATTGCAAGGTAATGGATTGGGGAGATACCTTTGCAAAGGGAGGAAATCAGCCTGACCCTACTCTCTGGCCCCTTTCTCTCCCTTACCCTATTCCCACCTCAAAGACAACAGTACTATGGGGAGTTGTGAATTGGCCATCAGGCCTGTCTGTTTACCTGATGAGGACCACCCTGCATGCCAATATACATGACTACATCAACATATACAGGTATTGGCTATCGCACCAACATTCTAATTGGAACCTTGGGGTTGGTGAGTTTGATTAGCTCTTCATTCTATCTGCTCAGCATTTCTCCTCTCATTATTAGCATTTCCCAACCATCCATTTCCTTAATTCCTGTTATTGACCTAGACCTAGACAAATACCTTTCTCTGTTCTCCCCACCCCATATCCTTTAAAAAAAGTTTTATTAATGCTTTTTTATTTTTACATCATATTTATTTCCAGATATAGCCCACCAGCTTTCCATTGTAATAAGGAAAAACAGTTCGGCAAAACCAACTATCACAGTACCCTGGTCTAAGAATATGCAACATTCCAGGGCCATTGTCTCCCACCTATCCAAGGGAAGCCTCACACCTTTTTTTCTACTCTAATCCATATCTAGTTTACCCCAACCTATCCTCATACCTGCTGTATTCTTGTTCACCCCTCTCATACCATGCCCTCTGGGACCCTCATTCTACTGTAATGACTCCCCTGGGTCTTTGAACTTCTGTTTTGAATGCTCATTATACCTCCAGACATGAACAAAAACATTTCACTTGATGACAACCTGCCACCCACTTCCATCTCCACACCCTTTTGCCTATATTTCACTAGAACTAGTGTTTTATTAGGGATCGTGGGCCCTGATTAGTGACCTTTGAATTTATCTTGCCCTGGCTGAGGCCTACCACACTCTGTGTTATGTCAATACTCTTGTACCTCTCTCCCATATTCCAACTATGTGTTGTCTTTCATGTTGGAACTTAAGCTTCTGGAGGACAGGGTTCCTAACTTGCCTACTTATATTTGTATCCTCAAAAATTAACACAGTGCCTGGCACACAGTAAGTGTTTAATAAGTGCTTTTTCCCACATTTATGCATGTCCATTTTAGGTTTCCACCACTCTTCCCAACCCAATGGGGCCTTCAAGACAGAGTGGGGTTGACATAATCCTTGCTCTCCATGGTTTATTCCAGACCTTTGTTCTGTTTCTACTACTCGATAACCTCTCCTCCTTTGAAGCTCATGCCCTCTGTATATTTCATCCTCCCATCCTTTTCACAGTCATCACTTACCTCCAGGACCTTCTCCCCAAAATTTTTAGCGCCTGTCATACACTGCTATCTTCACAATCCTTTCCTCTGTAATTGTGCTCAATATCTATGTTGATGCTCCCTCTAACAACCTCATCTCACAGACCTTTGCACTCCTTAAATCCAGTAATCTACATTTCAAACAGAGAAGCATTTGAGAGACATCATGGCACAGTGGACAGAGAGTTTGGCTTGGAGTCAAGAAGACCAACATTTGAATCTCACTTTAGAAACTAGCTATGTTGGTAGGAAGGGCAAGTCATTTAACTACTTCTTATCTTTTCAATGTCTTCTTCTCCACTGGCTTCTTCCCTTGTGTCTACAAAGGTACTCATAACTTCACTGACCTAAATAAAATTTTCCTTAATCCTGATATCCGTCAAGTCATTGTCATCTTTCTCTGTTTCCCTTCATTGCCAAACTTACTAAGAGAGCAGCGTACTTTAACTGCTTTCCATTTGACTCTCTCCTCTTGTACCCTTCTACCCCTTGCAATCTGGCTCCCACCTCAATCATTTTACTCATACTACTTCCTTGAAGGTCACCGATAATTCCCTAACCAACAATTTTGTGGTCTTTTTTCAGTCTTCTTCCTTCATCTCTCTGAAGGATTTGTCATGGTTGACCACTTCTTCCTTTTCAAAACTCCTCAGCTGGCTTCCGTAACACAACGTTCTTTCATTTGACTTCTATGTTACTTCTCTGACTACTTTCTGTCTCTTTCTCTGACTCCTTTTTCTTCTCTTCCTTCCTCAGTTAAGTCATTTTCAAGCCTCCATGCTAGGTTTAATTCTTATCTCTTTCCCTTTGAGGGTTGATCCACACTCATGAATTCCCCTAGCTCCTCTGTGAAGATGACTCTCACGCTGATACATCTGGCTCCACCCTTTCTCCCAAGTTTCCTTTATAAATTTCTAGCTGTCTGGTGAAAACCACAACCTCGATCAACAACCATGTATTATTTATCATTTGTATGGCCATCCTGCTTATGCCTCAAGTTCAACGTGTCCCAAACTGAACCCACTATCTTCCTCACTAAACCTACTCGTCTTGAAGATGTCCTTCATTCTATTACTGGCATCATCGTTCTTCAATTATTCAGGCTCAGAACTTTGGAGTCATCTTTGGTTCTGCCCTCTCCTCCATTCCTCACTTCCAGTCAATTGTTGTCTTATAGATTCTACATCTACAATGCTTCTTGCATCCACCCCATCCTTCCTACTTCCACTGCCAATATGCTAATTTAGCCTTGGCAGCTAAGGGTTTGTGCAGCTGACAACAAAGGCAGCTCCACAGTGGCAATTCCCTTGACATTGATAGCACAGGCACAGGGCAAGAGTTAAACCGCCCCCACTATGTTGGCTGAAACCATACCCGGCAATCAGCAACCGTCAGTGTCCTCAGCTGTAGCAGCTGACATACCCTGAGGAAGCAAGGGTTCATGTAATAGACTAGAAGCAACCTTGCACACAACATATTTGTATCTGTGCTGCTTACTACTCACTGACCTTGCCTGGAAATAGTTAGGCTTGGGTCTTATACTGCCAGGTAAGAATCTGAGTCTAATGACTGGACTGGGCCTTTTTTCCAGCTTTCTAGGAAAGGTTAGTATGGGAGTGAATGGGGTTGGGAGAAAGTCTGTGTACAGGATGCTCCTGTAAGAACTTGATCTCCCAGATCTCTACCTGAAAGTACCTGAGATTCTTTTTCAACTGGCTCTGTGTTCATGTATTTAACTCTGGGTCACAAAGCCACTGGCACAAAGGGGACTTATAATGGAAGAAAAGAGCTAAGGTCATCTCTCTCTATTTCCCTTCATTGCCAAACTTACTAAGAGAGCAGTGTACTTGGCCTAAACTGGTCGGATTTTGTGAGGTAGCAACCAGTGATGACAGCAGGCCCCCAACTTGGCTCAAAAGATTTCTGTCTGATAGTGTAGCTTTAAGGGTCTCCTTGAACGTAGTATCAAGGAAAAATATGTCTTGCTTGGATTAAGCAATTGTCTCCTAACTGCTCTCACCATTTCATTTCTCCCATTTCACATATCAATTAGGGAGAATAAGACCTGAAATTTCACTGGTATGGGGAAACCCTGATAAAGAAATACCCTCTAACAAGTTAACTCAAGAAGCATTTTTTAAAAGTGCTCACCATGTGCCAGACATTGTGCTATGAGAATACAAATATAAGCAAAAAGAAACACAGTTCTTGCCCTCAAGGAGCTTACATTCTAATAGAAGACATTTTATAAAAAGTAGCTAAAAAGGTGGGAGAATAATGAAGAAAAAAGTCTAGAGACTTAAAAGGGAGCCAGAGAGGAACAAAGGCGTGGATCTGGCTGGCGTAGGCACTTTCCTGAAAATCGGAGGTTCTGGGAGGAACTGACCAATCAAAGGAAGGCGCCTAGTAGAGGAGGGATTTTCCACAGAGAGAATCTGCCAGAGTGAAGTGTGAAAAGGCTTCTGGGATATCATGGGAAAAGAAGTCTGGAGAGTCAGGATCAGAGCACAGGGAGGAATGGAGTGAAGTTGGCTAGCCTGGGCACTTTTCTTAAAATGGAGGTTCCCAAAGGAACTGATTAGTCAGAGAAAAGGATTGCAGGGGTGGAGGTATCTTCCAAAGGGAGCAAGTTGCTGGATAATGGAGAAAAATGTCTGGAGCCACCACAGAGGGGAACAGAGATGCAGATTGGCTCCTGCTTTATAAAATATAGTCTTAGAGAGGCATTGCCTGGAGGCATTGAGAAGCTAAATGACTCGATCAGGGTCTCACAGCCAGTATGTGTCACAACTGGAATTTGAACCTATCTTCCTAACTCTGAGGCTAACTCTCTATCCAATATGCCGTACTACCTCTTTATGCAGCAATATTAGATGAAATTCCTTAATAAACACAGAATCAATTAAGTAATTCCCCTGTGATTCAAAGTATTTTTTTATTCAAGGTATTTTTTTCATATATTCATATATTTATTCAAAGTATTTTTAAAAACTTCAATAGCTCCTCACTACCAATAAAATAAAAGCCATACTACTCATAGAATTCAAGACCCCCTGCGATACAGACCCAATTGTTTTTCTGTGCTTATCTTCCACTTTGTCCATCCTACAGACAAATTGTTTCCTGAATTCAAATTCTACTTTCCAGCTTCCACTCTCTTGCTTATGCTGTTTCCTCAGAAATGGTCTCAGCCAAATTTCTACCTGTAAAAACCCTACCTTTAAGTTTCAGCTTTAAAAATCAAATGAAAAAACTTCTTAAGTCCAGTGCAGTCTCTCCCTTTTCTGACCACTGGAGCACTTTCTTTATATCTCTTTGATTTCTCCTATTAAACTATCAGCTACTTGAAAGCAGGGCTAAGGCCTTATTATTCTTTGTATTTCTCATAGGACCTAGCAGGGCCACTTTGTCACTGTTCATCATTTTTGGTTGTATCTGACTCTTTGTGACCCCATTTGGGGCTTTTTTGGCAAAGGTATTGGAATGGTTTGCCACAACCTTCTCCAGTTCATTTTACAGATGAGGAAACAGAAGCAAGCAGGATTAAGTGACTTACCTAAAGTCACAGAGCCAGTTAAGTGCCTGAGGCCAGATTTGAAGCCAGAAAGATATTCTTCCTGATTCCAACCATGAGACTCTATCCACCGACGTCTAGCAGCCCTAGGCCAACTTTAGCATGTAATAAATATTTTTTAAATTGAATTGAGATGACGTGAGATGAGAAAGGAATGGTGGGTGAATTGTGGGCCGTAGTTCAGTCAGTGAGATTGTGTGCAGCTCCCCTATGTAGATTTCTTCTCCCACACCTGAGGAATATTCCTCTTTACTTCAGACTGAACCAGAAGACTAGAGAATGTATACATGGTGTTTCCGATCCTGGCTGCCAGTGCTCTATGGCTAGGACTGTTGAGTTTCTATTCCAGAAATAAAGTTATTCAGCTTAGCAACTGTAACTATAAGTCAATGAAAATGAGTTGCCTGTGTTGTTTTTGATGGCAGTTATGAAAGAGGATTCCGAAATATTTTTGAGTAACGTCAGCATCATTTGAGTAAATGTATATTCCCTCAGAGTGATGACTGAAAAACAATGCTCATTTAAATGTATAAGTTCTCCTATATTTGTTGGTAGCCTTGCATGTAGCATTTGCCAAGTGCTTTATAAATATTATCTTATTTCATCCTCACAACAACTCTGGGAGATAGGTGCTATTATTATCCCCATTTCATAGTTGAGGAAATTGAGAGAGACTTGTCCAGGGTCACACAGCTAGTGAATATCTGAGGCCAAATTTGAACACAGGTCTTCTTGACCAGATCTAGTGTGCTCTGTGTCCTGCTCCCTCTAGCTACCACTTCTTAAAACCTTCAGTATTTTATGGTCTTACCTCACAAATAACCTCTTCTCCACTGCCCCTCCCTTTTTTTTGGTGGAGAAGAAAATGCAGATTTCTATAGAAACAGGTGGTATAGGAGACAAATCAGGAAAAGGATTTGCCTGAAGAAGGTGAAGGAGATGTGAATGTGCCTTGGAGGGGTTTGGATTTATCAGTAATTCTAAAGTTTGATTTTGATGGGAATTTTGTGAGGATTTCAGAAAAAAGATGGAGGGGAAGAAGAAAGAATTGAGCTGAAGAAGAAGGGTTGGAAGTAAAAGAAGAAAAGGACCTGAGAAGGCCAAGCAGGGCCACTCGAGGAGGTCAAGAAGTAGGAAAGACAAAGGTGAAGGAGCTGAGGAAGAGAAGAAAGAAGGAAGAAGAAAAAGCACTCAAGCTGAAGGAGAAATAGAAGAATTGCTCAAATAAAGGAAGAAGAGAAGGAGAAGGACTCAAGAGTAGAGGAGGCTCCAATAGTTCTTGTTTTGCATAAATTCACATCAGGCAAATTCAACTTTACATAATGAATTCTGGAAGAAATCAGCACCCTAAAAACACACCTATGTTAACTTAATTGTACTGTACTGTGCTCTCTCAGCTCCTGTCCTTTTGCTGCTCCAAGGCTTCCCACCCCAAAACCACGAAAAACAAACAAAAGTAACCTTTCCAAGTGAAAGCAGAAGAGCCAAGGCAAGGAGAGACCACTGGAGCAGGGGCTTGGCTTGAGACCTCTGATAAGGAGAAGAGACCCTTACCATGCTCTGCCCACTACCTCATGTCTGCCACCTCCCCCTCCCCCAATCTGTCTCCTATCCCCTGGTGCGTGCCACCTGTCTCCTTTCCTCTCCTGTCTGTGTCCTTGTCCAGACCCTACGTGTCTGTCCCCACCTTCTTCCTTTCTGTTAGGGCCAGGCCCCCACATAGCTGTCCCCTCCATCCTTTCTGTTAGGGCCAGGCCACCACACGGCTGGCCCCTACCGCCCCCTCCCACTCTCTTTTTCTGTACCTGGGCCCCCACATGTCCTTGAACCATGTATCTGCCCGCTCTCTCCATGCAAGGTGGCCTCCTTCCTGCCTCCCTTCCTTTATCACATCTGCAGGCAAATTTACATAATATAAGTCTACCAAACAGTCCACTTATGTGAAATGTCCGTATGTAAGACAAGGTATATAAGTCAAATTGAATGTAGTTAGTGAAAGAAAAGACAGGAAGTTGGTTGTGTCTGTCAAAGTACTAAAGAATGGTTGAACAAGTTGTGGCATATGATTGTGATAGAATACTATAGAAAACCGTAAGAAATCATGAAGGGGATAGTTTCAGAAAAACTTGGGAAGACATATGAACTGATGCAAAGAGAAGCTATTAGAACTCTGAAAACATTATACACAGTAACAGCAATATTGTAACAATAATCAACAGTGGAAAATTTAGTAATTCTGATCAATACAATGATGCACAATAATTTCAAAGGATTCATAATGAAAAATACTATTCGCCTCCAGAGAGAGAACTAATGGACTCTGAGTGCAGATTGGAGCATATTTTTTCTTTTCTTTTTTCACAACACAGCTAATGTGGAGATGTTTTTGCATGACTTCTTAAGTATAATGGGCATTGTTACTTGCCTTCTCAATGGGTAATGGAGGGAGTAGAGGAAGGGAGATAATTTGAAACTGAAAATTAAAATTAAAAACAAAACAAAACAAAAGTTCTAAGGAGATGAGAAAGAGAAAGTTAAGTTGATGGTGACCATAAGCATTTTGCTGCCACAGTTCTCTGGTGGTGCTAGTGGTAAGATAGAAAAGAATTGAGAAACAAAGTAGTGGAGAGCAGGGAGAAATTTGCAGTGACTTTGAATAGATTGTGTAATGTTTATGTTTCTGCTATGGATGTGACAATTATCTAAGTGTAGACTGGTTTCCTTTTGAGAAGAGAAGGTAAAAGGGCTTATACTCTCCCAGTTATCAGTGAGAAGGAAGTCCTGGTGTTCTGTAAAAATATGGAAGAAGGGCTTCAGTGGGAAAACAAAGAATAAAAAGTATCTGAATAGGGTGAAAGTGAGTACTGATCTGTGTCAGGAGGCTGGATGGTGGATGACTTTCATGAAGAGGAGAGAGGAAAAAAAGGCTTGCTAAACACTTGAAAGTGAAAAAAAAAACTGAAACAAAAACAAAAAAAAACCCAGATATGAGGCTTTTGCCAAAGAGGAGGCAGCTGGATAATCTAAGAGGAAGCAGCTGCTTGTCTTCCAATGATGATGGGGTTCTGGGGGGCTATCAGTCCATCAATGATCAACAAGTATCTATTAAGTGCCTATTTTGTGCCGGGTATAGTAGTGTATGCTGGGAGACACAAGTACAAAGAATAAAAAAATACCTTTTTACAATGAGTTTGCAGCTAATAGGAGAGACAACTAGCACATGTAAAAATATTTATACATATATATCATAAGTATTACTCTAATAAATATGTACAGATACACACAAGGTAGTTAAATTGAAGATAGTTTCAGAAGGAAGGCGCTAGCTGTTGAGGGAATCAGGATAGACTTCATGCAGAAGAAGGTGCCTGAAATGCATCCTAAAGGAAGAGAGGAAAACTATAAAGGAGAGGGAAAGAAAGAATGCATTCCAGGAATGTGAGAAAGTCAGCTTGGGAGAAGTACAGAGAGGGAAGATGGAGTGTTATGGGTGAGGAACAGAGAGAAGGCCAGTTTGGCTGGATTACAGAGAGGATGAGGAATAATCTTCAGTGAGTCTAGAAAGGTAGGTTGGAGCAGGTTGTGTAGAGTTTTGAAAACTAAATAGAAGTATTTATATTTTATTTCATGGATAATAGGAAACCACTGGCATGTCTGAGTAGGGGATTCATATGTTCATATCTATATTTAAGGAAAATGACGTTGGCTGCAGAATATATGATGGACTGGAGTGGTGAGAAACTTATAGCAGGGAAATCATTTAGGAGGCTGTTGCAATAATATACTGTATGGGTGAGAGGTAACAACATGAACAAAGGTGGTCACTGTGTAAAGGCAGAGGAGTCAGATGTGAGAGATGTTGTGAAGGCAGAAACAGCAAGATTTGGCAACTGATTGGATGTAGGAAATGAACGACAATGAGAAATTCAGGAGGCAATATTACAAACCATGATACTGCAAGGATGGTAGTACAGTACCTTCTTCATGCATAGGTTCCCAAAGTAGGTAATACCCACCGCCTGTAGGCACTGGGATGATCTAGAGGGGGCGGTAATAGTTTGAAATGATATGAAAATAAAAAAAAACTTTAAAGGGTTAAAGAAAGTAGATTTTCAGGGGATGTTGAGTAATTCTTTTTTGAAAAGGGGGCAGTAGGCCAAATAAGTTTAGGAACCTCTGTCAGGAACAGTGACGTTTAGGAGAGGGGAGGGTTTAAGGAAAAATATAGTGAGTTCAGTTTTGTGTCTGTTGAGCTCAAGATGTCTCTAGGACATCCAGTTTTGAAATGTTCTGATAGGCAATTGGTAAGACATCAGCCAGGAAAGTTAGGGGAAGACGAGATGTATACTGAATCTATCTACTACAGTTGGTGAATGTCTGTTGAGCAGTACTGAGACAGCTATTTGTCAAACTGGTAACAATAGAGGTCTACTTTCTCTTGCTAGGTGTTTATCTAGGATGTGACAAAATGTACAAAGACTTGTCAAACCAGATGACTACTATTGCCTTCTGGTGATTCACATAAGCACAGATGATACTGCTGGAAGGAATCTAGAAAATGTTGCTAAAGATTACAAAGTTTTAGAATTGATATTGAAGACCTTATGATCATAGTAGTATTTTCACCACTACTGCTGATGGAGGGCAAGGGCTTCAGAAGAGAAAGGCTGATTGGGAAAATGAGCAGCTGTTTCAGAAGATTGTGTTTGAGAACAGCATTTGGATTCCCAGACCACAGATTTTAAAATATTGAAAAAATGGGCTCTAGCACAGAAATGGAATGTACCTAACAAGGAATGGTGAGAATGTATTTTCCTGGTGTCTTTAAATCTAATTAAAGGGCTTTGAACTGAAAAGAAGATGGGGTAGGAAGAAAATTGACTATGAATATGCAGTTGGAATCTCAAAGTTTACAGGAGATAAAACCAAGAAAGACCTTAGACATCTTTACATCAATTCGGGAATATGGGTAACAAGCAAGATGAACTGGAGTTCTTAACATAAAGAGGCAATTTAGCCTCAGAGTTATCACTGAGACTTAGGAAAGATAGGATTCATTCCTGAAATAGAGATCTGGAAGGGTTTATCCTATTCAAAAGAAAAAAAAAGATAACATGAATTTCAACCATGGAGCATGCACAGAGTGGTCTTGATTCAGGCTGACTAGAACTAGAAATCCTAGATTTTGCGAGAACAAATTTCGAAAAAAGAAAGGAAAGGTAGCATCTCATGGACTAAGATTCTAAAGAAATCAGACCATGAGGGATGAGAGGAGTCAGATGTGAGAGATGTTATGAAGGTAGAAATGGACAAAAGAATGAAATTATGAAGCACAAAGAAATATAACTCTGATGAGTAGGGAAATGGGGAATGATCTAAAAAGAATAATGTGAATATATAGGGACTTGAACTAATTCAGATTTGTTTAAACAGATATGCAGAAGAAGAATGCAAGGGAAGGAAACAGGAAGAATAAAAAATTGTAGCAATGATCCTGTAAGGATGAATATCAGGAGTTCTGAAGTTTGGAATGAGTCTGGCAAGGGAAGGGATGGACAACAGAAAGGCATATAGGTGTTTTGTTTTTGTTTTTGTTTTTAGTTTCTATCTTAAAACAAACAAAAAAACCTTTCTCATTTTATTCTATGATCCCCTCAAGCTCTTGCCCTATTTCTCTCCCCTCTTTCACAGTCAAACTCCTAGAAAAGGTGGTTTACAACATTGCCTCCACTTCCTCTCCTCTCAGTCATTTCTCAACCTCTTGCAATTTGGCTTCTGACAACATTACTCAACTGAAACTTGTTTTTTCCAAAGTTGCCAGTGATCTCTCAATTGCCAAATCCAATGACCTTTTCCCAATCCTCCTCATACTTCTTGCCTTCTCAGAAGCATTGACTCCATTGACCACCATTTTGTCCTGGATACTCTCTCATCTCTGGGTTTTCCTGACACTGTTCACTCTTGGTTCTCTTCCTACTAGTTTGACTGCTCTTTCCTAGTTTCTTTTGATGGATGATCTTCCATATCCCACCCCCTAATTGTGAGTCTCTCCTGGACTCTCTCTGATCTTTCTGTCTCTCTTCCCTGCCCCTTTCTCTTTGTCCCTCATTTCAACAGCTCCGGTGGGTTCAGTTATCATTTCTATGCAGGCAACTCACAGATCTATATCCAGCCCTAGTCTCTTGAGCGTTATCAACTGCCTCCCAAATATTTTAAACTAGAAGCCTTGTAGCCACCTCAAGCTCAACTTGTCCCCAACAGGGCATGTTATCTTGACCTGCCATCACAATTCCCCTATTTTTGTCAATGGCATCACTACCCTGCCAATCACGTGGGTTCCAATTATAACCTTGGAGTCATCCTTGTCACTTCTGCACATATCCATTTAGTCACCAAGTCTTGTCAATTCTGTCTCCACACTACTTCTCATATTTGTCTCCTCTCCATTCATATAGCTACCACCCTGGTACAAATCCTTGTTACCTCATGTCTAGACCCTTTCTAATAGCCTCTGGTTGGTCTCCTTGCCCTAAGTCTCTCCCAACTCCATTCCAAGATCCACTCAGCTACCATTATGATTTTTCTAAAGTACCAGTCTGACCTCCTACTCAGTAAACTCCAGTGATTCCCTATTAGATCCCTAAGATCTAACATAAAATCCTCTGTTTAGTGTTTAAAGCCCTTAACAGCTTGGCTTCTTTCTACATTTCCAAGTACTTTATAATTCAGTTAAACTGGCTTATTTGCTGCTTCTAATACAAAACACCCCATTTCTTGGTGCCTTGCCTTTGTACTGGTTATATATCTCATGCTGTCCCTCCTCACTTCTGTCTCCTAACTTCCCTGCATTTTTATTTTCAAGATTCAACCCAAATCCCATCTTCTATAATAGGTCTCACCTTCTCCTTCCTTTCGACCTTCCTTCTGAGATTACCTTCCATTAAAACTGAATATATCTTGGTTATTTGCGTTTGTATGCCCCTTACCTCCTTGAGATCAGAGCCTTTCTTTTGTATCCTTAGCACTTAGCACAGTGCCTGAACATTTTAAGTACTTAATAAATGTTTGTTGACTGACTGACAAACTGTCTGATGGACTTTCACTGATGTCAGCAGTTCCATTTCTGGCAGAAGTGTCATTTTTACTATTATTGATGAATGATTGGGACTATTGCCACATCAATGTAACATAGTTTTCAGGTCCCCTCTTGAAGATTCTGAATCTAGGTTTTTGCAAGTCCGCCTAGATGTTCATTGTCCTAACATTAGTAAATCTGAAAATCAAGCAGAGATGAATCAGGTCCATCTTATTAGGTTTTGGCCTCTTTATAGGTATTATGGGTTCTAGTTGTCAGACCAAAAATAATGGGATGTCAAGCAACAAACCTCAAAGATTTTCTATTGCAAGATGCAACTTTTCCCATGAGTTATACTCTGACACATAACTTCTGGGAGAGCAAGACACAGGGGCAAAAATATGTCATACTATGGCTCCCTTGGGGATAGAATTATCTCAGTGGTTACATTTTTTGGTGTCTTCTTCTATCATAAAAGATTAGTGAAGGCCTAGATATGTCAAGAAGGGCACAATGGTAAAACTTTGCTGAAAGGCCTTCACAATTAGAAGACTTCTAAAGTTTGTGAAGGGGAATGGTCAGAGACATGACATCGATGATTAACTCCTGGTAGCATTCCAAAAGTCTTAGGAACTGTTGGAGATATTTTATGTTAATTATTGACCCTTAGGTTAGGAATATGTCGTCAATACTGTTTGAAAGACCATCGTTATCCTTTTTTTTTTTTCCTACAGTGTGCTTTCTTTCTCATATCTTCAAATTGGTATTTTTTTCAGTTTAGTTTAGATTTTCCTAGAGGTGACTTAACACTGCCTTGACTAATTACACTTGATTTCCTGGGTCAGTCAAGTAGCATAAGAACTTGTATAAATAAATCAAAATCATGACAAATATATTTAATTCAATTCCATTCCACTTGGCAAAAACATTTGTAAGGAGGAGTAAGGTATAATCATCCTAGAAAGGTGTTCTATAGCCAGATTGTGAAGATCTTCAAATGCCAAAAAGAGAGGTTTGTATTTTCTTCTAGAGGCAATAAGGAGCCGTTGGAGTTTCTTGAGTATGGGAGTGACGTGATGAGTTCTCTGCTACAATTCTGGAATAGTAAGGGCATAAGTAGAGGGGTTGTCTTTAGCAAGGTGGGCTAACTCATCCTCTTAGGCTGAAGAAAGGAGGAGAGAGTTTGATAGTGAGATGAATTGAAATATGGAATTTGGGAGAAGGAGGAACTCCAATGGCTGGCTGATTTTAGTTTTGTTTTGTTTTGTTTGTTTTAGAAAAGTATGAGGTCAAATCCTCTATTGAGAAGGAGCAAGAGAGGCAGAATATGTAAATTGATGAGAGAAGAGATTTGGAAGAGATGCTCTGCGGAATGTGATAGAGAATCAATCAGATAAAAGTGTTGACTTGTTAGGTCCCTGTTGAGATGACATAGCATAAATGTGTAGTGGACCCAATTAGCACCATTTTGTGACTTCCTTTGTCCATATTCGATAGCAATGAGCAGAAGCAAAGAAGGCCAGGTGGATTGTGGGAGTAATCCAGGACTGGGGGTTGAGAAGGAATGAGTTCATAAAACACTGGGGAAAGGGAATCAAAGGAAGAAGACAGTTTAAAATAAAATAAAACAAAGATAAAAATTTTAGAAGGAGGAAACTGAGGTTAGAGCAAGAATGATAGCCTGAGAAAGCAGGGAGGGGTGAAGTGCCTAGAGGTTATGGTGAGCATGAACGATAGGTTGAATAAGCATGGAGGGAGAAGGACAAGAGGTTAAGGAAAAGTGGAAGAATTTCAGAGTTAAGGATTGTGGAGGTGGAATTTTTGTTGATAATAATTAGATTAAGAGTATGATCTTCCCTGTGTATGGATGAAGTGGAGTAATGGTTGGGAACTGAGGTTATTTGAGAGAACATCAATCCGTACATTGAAGTCATAAGGTATGTGAGTAGGGGTGAGGTTCTACAAGATGACTCTGTAGCCAAGTACTGAATTCCTAGAGAAAGGAGGAAGAATGACCCTGGGCTGATAGATAATAATCAATAGGATCTGGATAGAGTGATCTATCTGAATGTAATGAACCTCAAAGAAGAGTGTTGATGGTGTGAGGGGGGTCTGGAAATGGCAAGGAGGAGAACAAAGCATATCTCCTCCTCTTCCTTACCTTCAGAGTCAATTAGCAAGAGACAAGGTGGTATGAGAGAGGGTAGCCAAAGAATTAGTTTCCACTAAAAGGAGCCAGGTTCCTGTGATGTACTGTGAAATGAAGAGATCTAATGTGAATGAAAATTTATCAGCAATTGAATGGAGGCTCCACAGAGCACAATGGAAGATAAGAGGGAGACTACCACAGGATACAGAAGGAATAAACTGACAAGAATGGGTATGAGGGCTTAAGGAATAAACCATAACCAGTGAAGGGAGCTTTATCTTAGGACTCGGAATAATAGGGATTCTGAGAGGAGCCATATGAGAGAAATGATTACTAAATAACCAATTATTGGGGAAATCCAGGATTTTTCCCTTCTTATCTCCCCATTCTCTACTGGGTCAAGTGAGCATCTGAAAGACATTGCTGATAATGAGATTGGATGAACTTTCTCCTCAATCTTGTTCAGATCTATTCAGGCTTGAGGCGGGGATGAGGTGGGTCATTCGATAGAT
Source organism: Phalanger gymnotis (assembly GCA_028646595.1). Taxonomy (NCBI): domain Eukaryota; kingdom Metazoa; phylum Chordata; class Mammalia; order Diprotodontia; family Phalangeridae; genus Phalanger; species Phalanger gymnotis. Next base: position 124,172,656 of record CM053623.1, on the reverse strand, counting down.
CAAAACACTACCTTAAAGACTCTCCTCTAATAAGGTATCTACCGTGGACACATTGAAATTTTATAAAGTTCTTTGAAAGATAAAACAATAGAAATATAAACAATAGAATCAAACTCGTTCGACCTTTAGATCATTCATAAAAGGCAAGGCATACAGAGACATATTCACCAAAGGTATTTGGTGCTGTAGAGGAAATCCAGCACAGCCTGAGTTGAAGAGGGATTACTCGTAAGAGGTGAAGGCCTCTAGATGTTCTTGTTTGGGGATAACTTCATGCTGATTTTGTCAAAGCCCAGAACGTTGTGGGGCATCCTAAATGAGAACCATAATCACTCAAGAGTTAGATCTAATTATCTACAGAGGAAGAACCAAGTGGATGAATCAAGCAAGCAAGCAAGCAAGCAACAAGAAGGTATTAAACATGCATTATGTGCCAGATTTCTTCTTGGTGCCAGGATTACAAAGTCAAAAAGGATGCTTATTGTTTAAACTCTGGCATATAATTGTATGCACAATATGTGAAAAGGTACATGCTGGACATGAGAAGACTGTAACATGTTACAAGCAAGGAATTACATAGGAGAATCAGTGTAAAAGAAGTGATTTTGGAAATGTTTGATCTACAAAGAAGATGGGCTAGTCACTCAGCAAGGTCAAGGATAACTGACAGATAGTCAGCTTGCATGCTTCACTGGTATCTTTGCAACATTAGGGGAAGTTGAGGAAGGTTCCTAACACACTGAGGAGTGATGCTCTTGTGGCAAATTTATGAGTTACATGGAAGAGAGTAATATTAGATGAGTAGACATGGATGGATTCAATCTATATGGTTAGAGATGTGGAATACCACATTGGTGAGATCACAAATCTGTTAGGGTATAGGAGACTATATAAGCATAAATGACTCTTGGCTGGACTAGTCTACTTTTAATCTAATATTTCCAGGAAGGAAAATGCGGATTCTCTTGATTTATAGTAAAGGTGTTTAAATAGACATAGGCCAGGAAAAAGCAATCAAGATTGTCCTTTGGCAGTCTAGTGAAGCTTAAGGATTACTTCCCAGAATTACTTTTCCATCTATATGTGTAATTGTAGGAAATGCTAGATTTCAGTTAGAGGTCAGTGAAAATAAAATGTAATTTTTTTCTCTCAAGTTCAGAGACCCCTCGAAATCTCTCCACTGATGCCCCCTGAGCCTTTACAAACTCAATCTCTACCTCACCTTAGCCTATATTTCCAACTTCCTTTCTTCCCAAGCCTTTTCCCAGAGCAAAACAAATGATTCCTTCTAGTTTCTTCTCTTTTTATTTCCCCAACTGACATTCCAATGGCAATGCTAAATAGGAGAAAAGTGCTCCAAATTCAGGAAAAAATAAGGACCAGGATAATTTTCAAACTGGGTAGTCAGGTTCTGAATAATCAAAAAGCTGAAAATACTTACCACCAAGCTCATATGTATGAGTTGTAAAGTGCCTTGTATATTCTTGTTGTTGTTGTTGTGTTTTGTTCTTCGTTTTCAAAGAGGACCATGATATTGGGGAAATGATGACACGACCCGTAGTTCACTTTGATTTGAGGGAGGGAGGGCTGTGCAAGGTCACCAGCCTCACTTTCTCCTCCAGAGCCATCTGGGTCCAGTGACCAGATATTCATCAGGATAACTGGAGATAACTCAGGATGCAATGGGAGACTCTGGCCCTTTTAGGCTAAGGCCTTCTCAGGTACTCACTTAGAGTGAGGTAATGCCCATTCAGTGAATAGGCCTCTTTAAGAAGTGGGTCAAGGGATGGTCCCTTTAATTAGAAAAAGAAAAAATAAATTTAAAAAAATCAAGTGAAGGAAGATGTCTTCCTTTATGTACCCATCCTCCCCACAAAAAACCAAACCCTATCCTATTATTTTATTTAGCAGTATTATTTCATATCTAGGGAGGTAGCTGTGGGGGAGGGGGTGGACAAAACTAGCCTTGGAGCCAAGGAGACCTGGATTCAAGTCCTGTCTCTGGCACATACTGTTTGTGTGACCTCAGCTATGCCAGTTACTTAGCTCTAGGCAGCTAAGTGAGAGAGAAGGGGAGCACCTGAATTGGTAAAGGGAATTTCCTCATCTAGGAGTTCCCTATATCAATGAAATCATAGGTCCAGCCCCAATTCCTTTTCTATCACCTAAGAGTATATATTCTTATTGTCGCAAGTTACATTAAATTTAATTTCACACTGGACAAATTTTCTTAAGAAAACTGAGTGGTATATGTCAACAGATATCTAATAATAATAGCTATTATTTACATAGTGCTTTAAGGTTTGCAAAGCACTTTGCATACATCGTTTTATTTGGCCCCATAACAACATTTGAGGTTTGTTATTGATGGTATTATTGACCCCATTTTACAGATAAGAAAACTGAGGCTTAGAATAATTAAGTGAATTGTCCATAGCCATACAACTGGTACATGTAAATGACAAATTTTGAACCTAACTTTTCCTACCTTCAGGTCCAGCGCTCTACCTCCTATGACAGAGTGCATTTTTAATTAAACAGGTATTACGTAGAAAACTGAGCAGGATGCAAAGATGATAAGTCAGACATATACCCTTTGGCCTCTAGAAGCTTAAAGTCTAATTGGAGAACTAAGGCATTGATGTTTTATTTGATGGCTTTTGTTTTTCTATCACACTCATTTCTAGAAATACACAGTCTTCCTTCTGTCCCTCTGTTCCAACTCTACACACCTCGAACTCATCCATTACAAACTAAAACAAATAGAAACAATGTCAGCATCTAAGAGTACTCTTCCCAAGCAGACCTCTGTCTCCCTGCCATTAGGAGGGAGGTATATTTCATTATCTGTCTTTCAGGACCATTATTGGTTTTTCAGTTATTTGGGGGTTGGCTTCCTGTTAGTGATTATTTCATTTATACTGTTACAATTATAGTGTATAGTGTATATTGTTCTTTGGCTTCTGATTACTTTGCCACCTCACCCCCACCCCCACCATCAATTTAGAAAAAAAACATTTATAAAAATAACCATAAACTACAAGCTAAGAGATGATAAGTGTAATAGGAGATTATGTTTAAGCAAAATGGTTGAAATATAACGTCATAGGTTAAGAAACCTGGTTATATATACAGGATAATAGTTTAAACATATTCCCCTGCCCTTACTGGTGCTACAAAATGCTTGTTATGGCTATTTTGCTATACCATCCTAACTTTATTCGGACTTAAATTTTATTTGAATAGCCCACAATGCATTTTCAATATTCAGAGAAAGAGAAGGAATATATTCCTTATTTTTTAAAAAAACATATCTTATGAATAACAATGAAAAACTATTGAGCTGTAAGAAACGAAGAGGATGGTTTCAGAGAAACCTGGGAAGACTCGATTGAACTGATGCAGAGTGAAGTGAGCAAGAGAACAATTTATACAGTAACAACATTACAGAGACAAACAACTCTGAAAGTCTTAAGAACTCTGCTCAATGCAATGACCAACCAATATTTGCAAGTTCCCATGCTGAAATGTGCTACTTCACCATAAGGTAATGGAATTGGGATGCAGACAGAGACATAAATTTTTTGGACATGATCAGTGCAGAGATTTGCTTAGCCTAACTATGCATGTTTTCTATAAAGGTTTTGTATTTCTCTTCTCCTCCCCATCCCCATAGGTGTGAAAAAGAAAAAAAAATAATTTTGTTTAAAAAAATAAATTAAAATGTAAAAGTATATACCTTAGTAGCACCAATTTGTGTTATGCTATATAGTTTATAAAGCCAACTTCGTCCTTAACTTTATCTTCTTATTTATTTTAGAGGATCATATTTATAAAATTCACAAAGCAAAAATTTGAATTGTTGATGTACTATAAAATTACTTTTTAGCATCTGTTAGATTTTTTTCCCATTAGAGAATAAAAAAAGTAACAACATGAAGCTCCTGGATCAACCGTTTTGACTGAATGAACCAGAGGAGAGGAGGGTGTAGTTCACAAACTGGTTTAAGATTTTCCTTGACTTGAACTTTACAAAACTGGCCAAAACAACTATGTTTTAGACATAATTTAAGTCAGTTTCACACTCAATGAAAGTTCTACTCCAACACTTTTTCAGAATAAATATCTTTGTTTATTATTTTGTTGTGTATTAGGCAATTTTGAATTGAGGCAATCCTCACGTATAGCTCTCTGCCACTTAGACTTTTGGCACCAATAGCACTTATTTATGCGACTAACATATGCATGTTGCCCTACCAATTGAGCGGAAAAGCACCATAATATAAGAAACAGAACTCAGACAAAAAAAAAAAAAGCTTGACTTCTCATGCCTATACTTGTGATAGCAGAGTTTACAATGAGAAAAAGAAGGCAGAGAAATCTGTAGAGAAATAAGCATCTTTAGATCCGTTTCTCAAAAAGTAATGAAGTTTTCCCAAAGAACTCCAAGTTTCATGACCCTAATGAATATGTAGCTTTCTCTGTGGGCCCTGCAGTCATCTTCTAGGGGAACAATTCTTATGGAGGTGTGACCTGGTAGCTGCCTCTTGATTAGACAGACCCTGACTCCTCAGGAGCCAAGACTACTGATGAAGAAAGTTTTCTCCACTGTAGTTATTGGCACTGTCAAATGGTTCAACATCAGAAAAGGTTATGGTTTTATCAATGAAAATAACACTACAGAAGCTGTATTACCATCTGCTTTGCTTCCATACCACTAACTTGGTCTTTCCAAGTGACTTGCTGCTGAAATCTTCTACATAAGTTGTCACCCCCATTTGAGTGGGAGCTGCTTGAAGGAAGGAACTCTCTTACTTTTCTCTTTCAATTAGCCTGATACTTTACATATTGTAAGCACTTAATAAGTGCTTGTTTGCTTATTTATTCCAATGCATTAGAATTTTTTAAAAGGTGGCAATTGCAAAGAAAATAGGAATTTTGTACATTTCACCCCCGTTATGTAATATGAAACGAAAACATATTAGATCAATGGCTTTTGATGTGTAAAGAAACTTTGTAAATGTACTAGCCAGTTTTCTTCCACTATACTCCTCCTCCAATGATGAGGATCATCATGTCATGGAAATGACCTTTGAGTATCCAATTTTCTAACAGCATGGTTCAGGGTGTTAACTAAGGGTATTGATGGCATTCTTAACGCATCTGGGAAGAGCTCTGAGTGACTGCTAGCACATTGAATGTATTTTAAAAGACCTTAACCAGCCAGAACATTAGGCTGAATTTAGTAACATGAAATTTAAGAAGACTAAATGTAAAGTCTTGAATTTGGGTTCAAAGAATCAACTTCATAAGCACAATGAAGGGGAGGCATGGACAGTTCATCTGAAAAAAAATCTGAGGACTTTAATGAACTGAATTAATGCTATTAGATAGCAGACAAAAAGACCACTACAGCCTTAGATATCGTTAAGAAAGCCATTGCTCTGGCAGGTATTAGCAAGCTGATGAGGGTCTGAGCATAGGCACAGTGATGGACTACATGTAAAGGAACAGCCTCCTCATTCATTTTGGAATTACCGCTCATCAGAGAGTTGATTGTTTGGTGTTGAACATTTTGGGCCACAGAAATTTAAAAAAGTAGTCGGCTAAAGCATTGAGAGATTGCTTCTTGTTTTTTGGATGGAATACATATACAAATGAAACCTTGGATATTTTGAAGTAAGAAGTAAAAAGTTTTATAGTGTACAATATAGAGGCATATCATTTGTTTGCTTTAGTTTCTTCATCTTTAAATATGCACCTACCTCCCATGGTTGTTGTGAGTATCAAATAAGAAAATAATTATTAAGCACTTAACACTGTGCCTGGCACATTATTATTATTAATTAAGTCAACAATATCTTGTTGATTCTGGGAAATAGTACAGACCTAAGTTAAGCATATTACTTACCTTTTGGAATATTATTTCTTTGGAGAAATTGCTTTCATAGAATGTCAGAGTTGGAAGGGACCACAGAGTTATTAATAACCTTGTAACTGCTAAATCTTATTACTTTTTCTTAGTCCTTATATGCCTTGACTTCTCTGCTGCTTTTGACAGTCGCCCACCCTTTATTTCTGAATAATTTCTCTACTCAGCTTCCATGATGTAGCTTTCTCTTGGTTTTCCTCATGCTTCTCTGTTTCTTCTTGATCTTCTTCACTGAGTCATCATCTCTCTCTTTGTTCTGTGAGTGTGACCTCCAGGGTCTGTCCTGGATCTCCTATTCCTTGCTTTTCCTTTTCCCTCTTGTCTGCTCCCATGTCTGTTCTACAAAGATGACTCTTAGAACTAGCTATTCAGGCACTACCTCTCCTGCTGCCCTGTGCTGCATTTCTGCCTGTACTCCGAATATTTCTGTGTACCCCAGCAGTGCCTCAATCTTAATGTGTTCAAAATAGAGTCTATTATCTTTCTCTCTAAACCCTTTCTCCACTTCCAGACTTAGCTGTTTCTGATGAGGGAACCACCAACCTTCTAGTCACCTGGGTTTGCAACACCAGAGTGATTTCTTCCTTTTCCTTCTCTCTCTGCCGTATCCATCTAGTTCCCAATTCTTACTGATTCTACCTCCACATTTCTGACATTTACTCCCTTTTTTCTATGTCAGTAATCATCATTCTGTTTCAGGTCCTTATTACCACTCACCTGGATTATTGTACTAGCTTCATCATAGACACAGTTGTCAAAACAATATTCCTAAAGCACAGGTGTGACCCTGGCTTACTGGCTTTGGTGGCTTTTTATTGCCTCTAGTATAAAATACAAGTTACTCAGGCCAGTGCTTAAATCCTTTCAAAATCTGGTTTTGTTAAGCTTTCTAGCTTTAGGTTGCATTACTTCATGTACTCTATATTTTAGCTAAATTGGTCTACTTAGCTGGTACTCAAACTCCATACTTGGAAAGCACTTCCTTCTCAACTGTCTATTCAACTTTTGAGCCCATGTATAGAACTTTACATTTATCCCTATTCAATATACATTTAATTCAAATGCATGTTATTATATTTCAACAATCATTCTAGTTGTCAAGATGTTTTTGGATATTGTCCAATGTGTTAGTTATTCTTTCCAGTTTTGTGATGTCTGAAAATTTGATAACTATGCCATCTATGCCTTTCCCAAAGTCATCCATAAAAATGTTGAGCACTACAGGGCTAAGTACACTGATTCCTGAGGTTTCTACATAAGGCATCTCTCCAAGTTGACAGTGAACTATTAGTGATTACTCTTTGAGAGAGATGGCTATTAATAACCAATGATTTAGGGAGATCCAGAGTTCCTCCTTTTTCTAAAATCCTCATTTCGAAGCTCAGCCTCTGAAGGACAGGACCAATGATAGCAGATAGGATTAACATTCTCCTCAGTCAGGTATTGCTACCCCATCCAACCTTACAAGGAGTTTAGTCTAAGGTGAAACTATGGCCCATAGTTTTCTGTTCAACCTTGGGTGGGGGATATAGACCTTTTGATTAGATTTCCTCCTGAGGCTGGGGGTGATTTGGAAGTAAATGACATAATCAAAGTTACAGCCTTCATTAGAATAGATCCACCTCTCATCGTAATATTCATTCTCTCTCATTAATTGTTGCCAAAATTGATTGCCACCCTCAGAAACACCCACTCTTCTAAGGGCATATAAACTGTGAGCCCACTGCCATGACTGGTCTTTAACATTCGAGAGTGTCGCTGACCCTTTTATTAATAAAATGTTAGCACTGCTAATAAAATGATTAATTACCCAGAAACTACATCTCGAAATTTTTCAATGTCACCTCTTCTAGTTGAGTTATTCAATCAATAAAGATTTCACTGAATTGTCCTATCATCAAAACCAGGGGTTCTTTACCTAGGGTCTGTGAACTATAAATAAAGTATATTTTGATAATTATATTTCATTGTAATTGGATTCTTTTGTAATTCTACATATTTTATGCATTTAAAAACATTACCCTGAAAAGGAGATTATAGACTCTATCAGAATGCTAAAGGGGCCCATGACCAAAAAAAGATTAAAAACTTCTGAGAGAAGATTATTAAAAACCATGCACATTTGTCTTTTTCACAAGGATAGAATAAGATATTTTGTCAAATGTTTTGCTGAAATCTAGTTAAACTATATTTATGGAATTCCCCTGATATATAAACCTACTTACTGTTTCATAAAGGAAAATGAGAATAATATAGCACGATGCTATTCTTGATCAAGTCGTGTTGGCGTTTAGTGGTCCCTGCTTTATTTTGAAATGCCTATAAATTATCCTTTTAAAAATGCATCATACAGTTTTGTCAGGAATAGACATAAAACTCACTGACCTATAGGTTTTGCAGATACCATTCTAATTTGGACAGAAATTGTCTTTATTTCATTCTGCGGCACCTCTCCCATTTTCCCCATCTTTCAAAGATTATGGGCAGCAGCTCACATCTGCTGATTCTTTCAGTACTTTAGAATGTAATTTGTTGGGACCTGTGAGCTGAAATTGTTGAGGTCAGCTCAGGGCTCTCATCATCTTCTCAGTTATCTTCAGTTTCAACTCCTTCTTCAGTTTAACCATTTTTGTTCTATCCTTCCTAAGCCCAAGATTATTCTCCATAGAAGAGAAAACAGAAGAAAAAAAATTTCCATTCAATTTGAACAAACATTCATTAAGTGTTTACAAAACATGGTAGATGTTAGGGATACACTAACAAAAATGAAACAATTATTTTGTGTAGAAAATAAGACATATCATTTATCCTTCTTATTCAGCCATTTTCTTTGTCCCATTTGCCCCTATCTCAGAGTTCTTGGGATGCCCCCAAGACAGAGGATACATTATATTTTAAGCTGTGATCCAGAGATCCAAATTCTATTTTTAGATATTATCTATTTAATCTCTTGTTCACTTCCCCAAACTCATCTACCTCTTCTGAAACATCTTTTTTCAATCAGCAGTCAATAGGAAGACAAAAAAGAAAACAGATCTGTGTCACTAAAGTCTACAGTTTTCTACCTAAATCTTCATAGTCCTTAATGTTACTTTTCAGATTCCTTCTAATGGTATTATTTGTCCCAACATGAATGATTAAGAGTGAGTAGCAGAAATTAGCTATGACAAATCCATGATGGAAGACTCTTAATCATATCCCACACACTACAAGAATACACCAGTTCTAGTGTTTATATCAGATCAACAAATAGCCACCTCAGTATCCCTAAGCAGAGAATCATCAACCACAATTACTCATCTCTTCTTCCTGGATTTTACTGAATGACCTCTCACTTAGTGGTACCTGTGGAGCCACATCACCATTACTTGGAACACAAGAAGCTGCTTTCTTTTGAAATGATCTATCCCTTCTTTATGGAAAGAACTTTTTACCTAATATTTATTTAATGATCAATATTCAGTAAACATTTATTAAGCACCTATTATGTGCCAGGTACTGTGCTAAGTTCTGGAGATAAAAATATGAAAAAAAAAAACCATGACCTGACCTCAACGAGTTTACAATTTAATGGGAGAAACCAATATTCAAAACAAAGCTGAAAAGCAGGTGGAGAAAGATACCCAAAGTAGAAGCATGCTGGAGAGCTCAAAGAAGCCCAAAATAAGTGCAGTAGGGTGGGAAATGTGGAAATATCTGAGAAGATAAAGCTCTAAAAATTCAGTTTCCTTCTTCTCTTAGTTCTCTGTCATATCCTTCTACCTTTTAACCTCCTTTCCCCTGGTTTTTCGTACCCATTTTTTCTTATTTTTTTCTCCTTGAGGCATTTCCTCCATTTTTAAAAGGAATACTTTGTTTTTCCAGATAACCTGAAGAATAGAGAGTTATTCTTCTGTGTCTTTCAATTTCTCTTCTAGAATGAGAATCGATTGGTCCTTTGTGAATGTGTAAGTATTCCTTATTACTGGCAGGAACACAGTTTCAACATGCTAACTTAGTCCTCTTAATCTTATCCTTGCTTTAAGGCATTTTCTCCACTTTTAGTAGCCCTCTTAAGTAACTACTCAAATTTTGTCCTGTCTGTTCATTGCCCTTGAGACTCAGTAGTTAAAGGACATTATGAGCTAGGCTTAATATATTTATAGTGAGTTTCTTGCCTCTTGACATAGGAGGCTAACTGCTAACTGTTGAGCTATTTTTAATTGGTAAATTTATACATTCCTGTCTCAATGAAAACAAGCTTACCGAAAGCAGAAATAAAATTATCTAATTAGATCTAATTGCCCACCTGGTTTCTACTGAGTTCCAGAAATCTCTTTGTATTTCCCTGGCTGACTATCTAAAGTTTATTTTGGAATTTCTCCCTGATATTCATATTCAAGTCAATCTGCTATAAAAATAATCATAAGATCATATGATTAGAGTTTTAGAGCTGGAAGGGACCTCATGGGCCATTTACCTCTAGGCCTTCATTTTACAGAAACCAAAACCTAGAGATGTTCAGCAACTTGTCCACCTTCAGGGTAGCAAGTGGCAGAACAAGGATTTGAATTCATAATACAGTATTGCAAAGACAACTCTAAGTTATGTTTGGATTATACTCCTTTTTCATAGCTCTCATTTATAATTTCTGTACTCCAGCCAAACTGTACCACCTTCTGTTCTACAAACATATTTGATATTTGCCTGCCTTCACTCGTAATTTTGTCCTGCACCAAGGGAATCTTTCACTATGCCACCAACTTAATCCTACCTGTTGAAATAATATCATACATCCTTGAAAATCTGTCTCGAAGGCCATGTTCTCTGAGAAATCTCACCTTAGACACTTATTAGCTGTTCGACTCTGGGCAAGTAACTTAACCTCTGTCTGCAACACTTTCTTCATCTGTAAAACAGGCATAATAATAGTACCTGCCTTCCAGAGTGGTGAGGATCAATGAGATTATATATATATATATAATATATATATATATAATATATGACATACATATACACACATACACGTACGCATCTATACATATATGTCTATACACATGCATATACGTATACTCACATACACATATATACATACATACATACATACATACATACATACATACATACGTACGTACACACAGACATATAAAAGCACTTTGTAAACTCTAACGGGCTCTTTCTTTTTAGGATTCCCACTTGATTTGCACCTCTTTCATGTATTTACTCAGTTCCACTTTGTATCATAGTTATTCTTGTACATATCTTATCTTCCTTAGTAGATCCTAAGATACCAGGAAAGCAGAGGCTTTGTCTTATTTTTTTTGATATATATTCTCAGATTTAAGCACAGTCAGCATTTTAATACATACTTCTTCATTCATTCTTTCAAATCTACCTCAGGGCTTTAGGACAAGGCTTTGCACAAGTAGGCACTACTCTGTTGAATAAATGAAATATTTCATTATTTTCTTTTCCTCAGGATGCAGCTTAGTAATTTCCCCTTCTATTAATGAAAAAGAACAAGAGTTGATACCATAGAAAAGACCAGAGTATAATTTGCCTAGTACTACTGACCTCCATGATTCACCAACCAACATTCCTCCCACCTCCACACAATTTTAGCTTTAAATGTTATAAAATACAGGGTATCCCAAAAGTCTTGATATAGTGATTTAAACTGCAGCAAAACTTTTGAAACACCTGGTATAAGGATCCCACTAGAATGTTAAATGGACAAAATTCTGATGAGGACTTAGACAGAGGGCCTGAAAAAATTGTCATATTTTGTGTGTTGAAATGAATTTAAGTAAAAATTATTATAAGCAAGTTTCATCTATTATATTGTTGCTCAATGTTAAGTGTCTAATAAAACTATTTACTTATTTATTTTTAAAGAAAGTGGCAGAGCCATCCAATGCTAAAATCTTTCTGGGGCTACTTCCTCTAGGGCAGGGATTCTTAACCCAGAGTTCCTGAACTTAAAAAAAAATTTAATAGCTGAATTTCAATATAATTGGTTTCCTTTGTAATCTGATGCCTTTTATTTTATGCATTTAGAGACATGATTTTGTAAGGGAGCTCATAGGCTTTACCAGAGGTCAAATGGGGTCCATGGTACCAAAAAAATATCTTAGGACATTTCTAGAATTCCCTGCTATTCACCTTTAATGCTTCTTTCAACCATTTTGTCCTATTGATTCTTATCTAACTATTTTGCTCTGGAATGCATGTCTTTTTCCTCTTTAGCATTTGTATCCCCCTCAGATTTCTGTTGATTGCTATTACATCTTTTCACCAGTCCCAAGCCAAGTTAAACAATAGTCTTTTAATCATTCCATAGAAACCAATGCATAAATTCAGTCAGTATTTTGACTTAGTATTTATTTTTAAAAACTGGAAGCTCATTAAAAAACACAAGCAAATATTTATGATCATCTCTTTTTGGTGATGGTTGTTCATACATATGCATTCAAATGCCTAAGGACTTAAATAGACATTCTGTTGTGTTATATCCGGCTCATTAAGGAGTGGAAGGAAAAGAACATGAAAGCTGCTTCCAGACCAGGACAACTCCCTTCTGAATCCATAAACAGGAAGTGGAGAGGCAGGATAAAAACACCAACAACTTGCCTCCATTTTCACAGACAGAGTTCTAAAAACTCTGACAAACAAACAGGCTGCCAGCCCACTTTGGCTTTGGAAATTTGTTGGAATTTTATGTTTCCAAAGTTTAGTACTCACAAATTTCTATGCATGCCTTAAAAAAAAAAAAAGTTTGGTTATTTACATTCACATGCAAATCATCCCAGGACTAAAAAGGAATTGTATAAATTATACAAATGCATACATACTTTGGGGAGGTTTTCTAGATTTATGCAATAGATGTAGTTCTCAAAAACTTCTAGTACATTGAGCTTTAGAAATTGGATTGCATTTCAAAGTTAACAAATCTGTTTGTGCAGTGGATTTTTTTTGGGGGGGCAAGACAATGTGAGTCACGACCTCTTATTTGTTTTGTTTTCAATGACTGCTTTATTGTAAAAATAGAATGGATGAAGTGAATATTGCTCAGGATATGACAGGCAGCAAGTTGGATGAGAAACCCACTAGTTCGTCAGTATACATATCTCAGATAGGTGCTGAAAAGGAACAATGCACTCAGTCCGGAATTGAATAGGAGGAAGAGAGAGGACTTGGTCGGCATATGGAAAATTGTGCAGAGCTTCTAATGATTCTAAGTTGCTCCCTGCTGTAGGAGTCTTTTATAAAACCAATATTCTTTCAATGATGCTCTATGACTGTGAAATGTGGAGAGAATGAACGAAATAAAAGCACTTTTTAAGTTTTTTCTCTGTGCCAAACACTGTGCTCTTTGCTGGGAAAACAAATAGAAAAGCAAGACCAGTTCCTGTTCTTAGCAAAGTCATACTCTAATTTAGGGAGAGATAACACATATAAGAAAGTTTTGTTTTAGGGTAGATGTGAAAAAAATTCAGGGTTCCCTAGAGTTCAAGACAGGTAATATGGTTGTGACTAGAGCAGGAGAATCTATGGCCTTGAGGCCACACGTGGCCCTCTAGGTCCTCAAGTGTGGCCCGCTGACACATGTGGCCTCAAGGCCGCAGGTTCCCCACCCCTGGAGAGTTTTGGAGGGTATTAATGCAGAGCAGATGATGAGGTCTGGAATCCTCTGTCTTACTGGAAGGGCTATACTTGGTGACTCATCCCAATGGTGTGAGTAGCCATGGCTGCTCCACATGGTAGAGGAACCCAGAGAAGCACTGTCCATCCCCGCTGGAAAGGGGAGAGGGAGACTTTAGGAATCTTTGGAATGAGGATTCTGGGTTACCTCCCACAGCAGGGTAACCATTCATCCAGCAGGCAGAAAGGGGAAGGAGCATATTGGCAGGAAGGTTGGTAGAGAAGGATATGCTGTATTACTTGCTCTGACAGAACTAACAGGTTCTAGGCAGCCTGGTGCCAGGGAAAGGGAAAAAGAGGTCCCCTTGTGCCAGGGGGCTGCTGCCTGGCTGTGCCAATGAGGCGTGGGTGAGCTGGGGCAGGACCTGGAAGGACAAGAGGGAGAAAAAAAGGGAGCAAGCAGTAATTGAGAGCCTACTATGTGCCAAGCATGGCTAAATGCTTTACAAATATTATTTTATTTGATCCTCACAACAGTCCTAGGGGGTGCCTACTATTATTATCCCCATTTTACAGTTAAGAAACAGAGGCAAAAGGAGGTTAAATGACTTGCCTAGGGTCACACAGCTAGTAAGTATCTCAGGTTGGATTTGAACTTGGGTCTTTCTGGCTCCAGGCCCAGAGCTCTATCATGGTACCATCTAGTAGGCACCTATTAATAAATGCTTGTCCCTTTATTCATTCGTACGATGGAAGTCACCACAGGGATCTGTATAAGCAGGAAAATACTTGGTCTTGTTGGTGAATTTCTCATCCTGGGATGCTGGACAGACCAGGGAGAATCTCACCCAAACCAGCTGGACTGCTGACTGGAGGTCAAATTACCTATGCAACCAAACTGAAAAGAAGATTTATTAGTATGGAAAGGATGGAAAGCTCACTAGTGGCAGCTTCAGTTTTCTAGAGTACAGATTTCATTTTTATCTTTAGAGTGTACGGCCAATCCGTATCATTTTGTAGCAATTTTAAAAAAAGATAAATAACACCTTTCATAGGAGTTAGAGGGATAGAGAAAGGCGGAATTAGGCAAGGGAAAAAGGAGGGCTTGTGGGTGATTATTGGAAAGAAGAAACATGCCAGTTTAAGTTCAGGAAAGAAGGAGAGGTGATGAAACACTTTCAGAATTATTAAAGAAGTCCATTTGATCTAAGCAAAGTTGCAGTAAAGTATTTAAGTAAAGCTCTAGGTCTCTCTTATTCATGGACAACAAATAGTTGTTTTTGTTTTTTACAAAAAAGGATGGGATCATCTGTTTTGCCATGTCCTTACAATTCCTTACATGTTATTTCTCCTTCAATCCTCCTTAATTGTAGAGCCTTCCCTCTGAGACTATCTGGTATACATCATTGGTATGTTGCTACTTGTATAAGTCTTCCTGGTTAGACTGTGAGTTCCTGGAGAGGAGGGATTGTGTTTTTGCCTTTCTTTTGTATCCACAACACTTAGCACAGCATCTGGTACATGGTAGGCTCTTAATAAATGTTTGTTGGCTGATTGGTTGATCCAGTCATGCATCCACAAAGGAGCAGCCCCATCCTACATCTCTATATATGAATTATTATAATGAACGGAGGAAGACCTCCAACATACCGGTGATCCTCTTTGGAGATTTTTCAAAAAGACCTCAACAGGAATTACACAGAATGAAATGTCAAGTTATTAAGCATATGTTAAGTGCCTACTATATTCTAGTCCCTGTGCTAAACTTGAGGGATTACAAAGAAAGGCGAAAGATAGTCTCCATTCTGAAGGAGTTCCTAGGTTAGTAGGGGAGATATGGAGGTTTCTACTCTGTGTCTGTGGAGGGAGATCTCAGATCCTAGAAATCATAAGAAATAAAGATTAGTTACCTGTGACAGTGAATTTTCCCATGTTTAGACTAATAATTAGAACATTCGGTGGAGGGAAAAATCAATAAAAACTAATCAAGTAGCCTTATTTTAAGGGATAGGGATTAGAGCTGGGATCTCATCCATCTAAGCAGTCTCTAGATAAGGAAACTCCCTCTACCAAAGCAGATCTACACTTATTCTGAAATTTATAGTCTTAGAGAGTTGCCCAGAGCACTGATTGGTTAAATGAGTTGCTCACGGTCTCATAGCCAATATGCCTGGGGTGGTACCTAAACCCAGGTCTTCCTGGCTCTGAGGTCAGCTCTCTCTATCCATTACAGCAACCTGCCTTTATCTTATTTTAAACAATATGAAAATATAAAAAAATGGGGTTTTTTTGAGACTCCTATTTACAGGCAATAAGTTTTGGAGCAGTCTGACTGGATCAGTTCGGAAACATATTGTGGCCAGGCCCCCATGACCTCTGGCATAGTCTCTAGAGAAGGTATAGTCTCTAGAGAAAGGAGAAGGACTCGATGTCTCTATTTCAATGTTTTTCATCATTCTCTTGGAGATTTTTTGTTTTTGTTTTTATTTTTTTACTGTCAGAATTCCCAAGTTTGTGATTGTATTGGGAAACATTACCTTTGGTACCTTTAAGTAAAGGCAAGAGGCCAAATCAAGGATATAGCCACTATTCACCTTGTGATTCAGCCTCATTCAGCCCAAGCCATTTGCTATGTCCTGTGCCATAAGTCCTATGGCAGCTTGAAGTAAAGACCATTATACAGAGCTCTAAGGACACACAGAACACAGGGGAACATGAACGCAGAGACAGACCCAAGGGGAACTACCCAGGTAACTTTACTTTCCAGAGTTGTTTCTCTGCAACTCAAGTCTCACATGACTTTCTTGTTTTATCTCTAGACAACATAGGCAGCTCATCAGTATGAGACAGTTTAGAAATAATAATGGATTAGGAAAAAATAATAAAAGTCAAAATATACAAAGTGAATTTATTTAAAATGAAAAAAAGTTTTTTTTACATGATTAAAATCAATACAGCTGGAATAGGAAAAGAAACCATCAAACAGGAAAAAATATATACACTGAAAGTCTAATATCTAAAAGATATAGGGAAGTGACACAAATTTGTAGGACCAAGAGGCATTCTCCAATAAATGAGTGATCAAAAGACAGGAATTGTTTTCAAAAGAAGGATTGCCAACTATCCATGACCAAATTATAGCATGCTCCAGATTTCTACTAATAAAAGAAGTGCAAATTAAAATAGCCATAATGTTTTACATAACCCTCAGCAAATTGGTAAAAATGACAAAAAATCAAAACAGTCACTGTCAGAGAAGTTATGGGAGGACAGACACATTAACACACTGAATTGGACTAGAACGGTCTGGGAAAAAATTTGAATTATATGAGAAAAGTAAATAAACTCTTCTCCAGTGATCTTACTGCTGGGCATATGCCCAAAGAAGGTCAACAGCAGAATGAAAGGTCAATATATACCATACTATTCACAGCAATACCTTTTCTGGAGGCAAAACCAAAACAAAGTAGGTGCCTATTAATGTAAACTAGTAGTATTAAAGTAAACTAGCATATGAATGAGGTGTAATGTTGTTGTGCATTCAGAAATAATGGGACTTCTGGGTTATGGGACCAATAAAATGGCAGACTAAGCACTTTCCTCAGCCCCAGTAGGGGCTCAAAAATCCTCCAAAAGAGGAATTGTATACTACTTGTAATTAATAGCTGAATCCATAGGACCAAAAAAAAAAAAAAAACAGAGAGAACCAGACAAGATAAAATCCTAAGGAATCCAGGCTGGAGAAAGCTAATCTTTAAAATGATTACTCAGCCCCTGCCCCATTAGCCTTTAGGCTCCTTTTAGGGATGAACAAATTAACACAAGAGCTTTTGCCTGGAGCCCATATTGGCACACTTCCTTGCTAAAGAGACTTTGCTAGCTTACTCTGTGCCCATCCATCTGTCTGCTCTGCAACAAGGGCTCTTCCTAGCTACTGGAGGAGAAGGTGGGGCAGCATACATCCTTCTTCCCTAGGTTTCATCGAAGTTGTTTAAACAAAACTAATGATAGGGACAAAGATTTGCCTTAACAGAGGAAGAGAAATATATATATATATATTTATGAACACACATACATATATATAAAATCAAGTGAATGAAACTTTAATAAAGAGAAATAAATGGAAGACACAAATTTAACTCTAACTTTTAATGTTAATGGGCTAATGAGACTAATAAAACTAATAAGAAAACAAATCCCCACAATCTGTTGTTTATAAGAAATACACCAAAAAAAGCAGAGATAAATATAGAATCAAAATGAAAAGCTAGAACAAAAATTGCTATGCATCAAGTGAATTAAAAAAAATCAAGAGTTGCAATCATGATATTGGGCAAAGCAAAAATAAAAATTCTCATCAATAATAGTGGCCACCATTCATGTACCACTTTAAGGTTTGCAAAATGCTTTATATATGTTATCTCATTTGATCCTAAAAACCCTGTGTTATCATTACCCTTATTTTGCAGATAAGGAAACTGAGTCTGAGAGAATTTAAATTGCTTAACCCAAGACTCCAAAGCTAGTGTCTGAGACAGGATTTGAATTCGGGTGTTCCTGACTCCAAGTCTACCACTCTATCCACTGTACCAGACTGGGTTTTGGGAGAATCAAATTAAATTGTATAAAGCATTTTGCGAACCTTTAAGCACTTCATAAATGATCATCAATTACTTCTGCATGCCAAAATGTTATTATAATCACAAAACTAGATTATAAACTCTTTGAGGACAGGATCCATATCTCCCTCTATGGCAAACATGCTTTTATTTCCTCATTACTAGGTACTTCTCCATGCGGATTCTCAAAAGTTAAACTGCAAAGTCCTTAATTGAATTGACAGTTATTTGAGAGTATTTAGTATACAATTTGTGCTAGGTGGAGGCAGTGGTGAGGGAGTGGATGGGATGGGTGGAGTGGAATGGAGTGGGGTGGGGAGGTAAAAAGAGAAAGGGAGTATCCAAAACTAATCCCTTCTATGAGATAAGGCCAACACTTGAAAACAATTAAATGTTTGTTCAGAGGAGTAGAATCATTCACTTTGGAGAGAGTGATGAAACCATTTAAATGCAGAGGAGAAGCTAGATTACAAAGGCGTAGGACTGCAGGAAACTGCATTCCTCTAAGAGCCTACTATTATTTTGTGATTATTTGTGTTTCATAGCTGAAGAAACTCATTTTCCTAATCTTAGGTAACTACTAGTTTTTTAAAGAAATGCATATAAATGAACGATTGTTAACCAAATGATAGCTACATCTTGATTTCGATGTCCAGTTTTTTTAATAAATGGATTTGTCCCTATAGTTTCATTTTTTCACTTAGAAGTAGATTTAGTGCTGGTCACAGTATTTAAATGGATAGGATTAAAAACTAATTTCCTTGATTAAAAACAGCATAGTTACATCTCAAGGAAATGGAAAGTAAACTTCTATGGTATTTTTATTGTTGGACATTGTCCTCGAGCACTAACTAACGCCTGGGGCAACCAGAGGGAAAAAGCACCTTTAAATAAAGACAAATCCAGATGCAGTGGGTGGGAGTAGAGGAAGAGATCCCAGGACAGGGGAAAGTTTCTGGGAGGAAAGCTTACCTGGGGTGTGACAGCCAGGTGATAGGAAGCATTCTCATCCGGCAGCAGTCTATTTTAACTAACTGGCTTTGTTAACTAAGATGCAATATGTAAAAGTGGCTAAAGAGCCAGCTAGGTACTCAGGGAAATGTGGATTCAAGAGCCACCTCTAATCTATACTAGCTGTGTGATCTTGGGTCTGTCATTTAACTTTGCAGCATAAATTCCCCAGTAGGAGCTGATTCGTGTAGGTAGAGGGGATTTCCTCACTGTAAGTTCTTTTTGGATTGAGCCTGTGATTTCACCAGTATAGAGAACATTCAGTAAGGAAAATTCCCTTTACTTATGCTGATTGAGATTGGTACTTGCTTATCAATTCATAAATTTAGAGAGGTGCCACGGTCTCTGACTTGCCCGGGGTTATAGAACCAGTGTTTGTCAAAGGTGGGACTTGAACCAAGGCCTCTGGACTCTGAGGCCAGCTCTCCATCCTCTCCATTCTCAGCTTCTTTAGATTTCCTCACATCAACAAAATTACAGGTGAAAAAACACATGAAAAAATAGCAACTTGTTAATTGGTACTAAGGCTTAGTAGTATGAATTGGAGTCTTCACCACTTACTAGCTTTGTTGTTCTTCAGTGGTTTCAGATGTTTTATGACCCCTTTCGGAGTTTTCTTTGGCAAAGATACTGGACTGGTTTGCCATTTCCTTCTCTAGCACATTTTACAAATGAGGAAACTGAGGCAAATAGTTAAGTGACCCTCCCAAGGTTACACAGCTAGTAAGTGTCTTGGATGGGATTTGAACTCACGAAGATGAGTCTTCCTGATTCCAAACCTAGTGCTCTATCCACTTCATCACCTTGTTATCCCTACTAGCTTTGTAGCATTGGGTAAATAACTTCTTCATGTTCATTTCTTTACTTGTAAGAAAAAGAAAATTGATGGGGTCTGAATGCAGATCAAAGCATACCGTTTTCTTTATTTTTTTCATAGTTTTTTTTCCTTTTGTTCTGTTTCTTCTTATACAACATATATGATTGCATACATATAACTTACATCAAATTGCTTACATCTCAGGGAGAAGGGAGGGAAAGGAGGGAGAAAATTCAGAACTCAAAAATTTTATTAAAAAAAGGTTAAA
The DNA here is from genome assembly GCA_028646595.1 of Phalanger gymnotis. Taxonomy (NCBI): domain Eukaryota; kingdom Metazoa; phylum Chordata; class Mammalia; order Diprotodontia; family Phalangeridae; genus Phalanger; species Phalanger gymnotis. Next base: position 124,152,389 of record CM053623.1, on the reverse strand, counting down.
AATTGTCTTTACATGTGATTGGAAAAAATAAAATACTATTTAAAAGGGAAAAAAAGAAAAAGAAAATTATATTTGCACTGCCTCACAGGGTCACTGTGGGGATCAACTGTATCTAAGATGCCATATTAACATTCTTTAAACCTAATGGAACTACAATTTTGTCAGTAACAAGAAGGCCCAAATTCAACTCCTCTATAATTTAGCAGAGTCTTTGAGAGTTTCTGTGGCCTTGAAATACCTCATCCTGAAGCACACCTACTGGTGAGCCTCACCAAGCCTAGCTAGGCTTGTCCTTGCTCAGCCGATTCATGGTCTGGAATCTCCCTCTAGACTTGAAGCATTTCCAAGCTTGATGAGACCTGCTAGATATTGGGTTTCCTCCAACATATCTTCAGCAATCCAGGGTTATCCCCACAGGGCTATCTTCTGGTTCAACAGACCAGCCTGCCTTGCCATCCTGATCATGGTAATAACTAAGGTATGTATAGCCCATTATTAGAGGGTGCTAGAAAAGAACATTGTTTTCATGAATAAGGGTAGTATTTCCATCCTCAAACTCCTCCTGTCAGTCTTCACTGATGCCATGATAAGGTATAAGAATAGGATTTTAGCACAGGGCTCGGTAAATGTAAGTTATAATTATTACTAATGAAGATAAGAAGTAACCCAGTGGCAGCTCCAAAAGTTCACAACTGTCTTTCATTTCTCCCCTATTATTTAGGTCTCTTCATGCTTTTGCTAATGACATGAAGTCAGATCAAAATTCACAGGAAGGGGGTGGAAGCTGGAAGCAGGGGCTGGCTTCTGATTAGAAACCAAAAAAAGGAGACTTAGAGGATGTTTGTGTGGTTGCACATCAAAGTATTATGGCTCTGAGTACATACCAGCTCTCTATGTCACCACCTACCTCCCCCACGTCACCAAAAAGTGCCCCAAAGACTGTGTTTACAAAGAAATCACTAGTGTAATGGTTTTCATAAAGTATTTTCTCCAAGGACCACATCTAATTAATTATTAAGTGCTTGGAGAACTATATTTGTCTCAAAATGTACAGAAACGAGAAATGTGCCTGTTGTGAGAAAATTAACCTACATACAGTAGGTTAATTCAAAAGATATATTTCAAAGTAACCTCAGTAGTTTAGTTGATTACAAATGAAAAGGGTGAACTTCAGAGACCTTTCACACCTACACCTGCCAGACTCGTTTAATTCTTAGAATCATATTCCAGGAAACAATAGAATTTTCATACCAAAAGGGAACTAAACCAGTATTGATGAAAGGAAGTTTCCGGGAGAAACAGGAGAAGTATACATGGCAGGGCTGTGTGTTCGTGACATAGAGACTCCCATTTGGAACCATTTGTCAGGAGATAGGATAATTCATGATGCTGGTACAGCATTATGTATTTAAGATTCAGGTGTGTCACTCAGAACTTCAAAGGTAGTTGATTATGTCTAGACTAACATACAAATTTCCCGTAGTCGCCTCCTGCTTTATAGGGTGTAACTTATCAAAAGCTTTCTGCAGTCTCGAGTTTGAACATGAAATGCAATATAGAAGTATTATATTTTGTTGGTATCCCAAAGACATTTCATTTGTTTAAAGTTTGTCAGTATGAAAACCAAATTCTTTCTTCTTTCCCACTAAACAACAATAAACATTGACTAAGAACTGCTTTTAAATCATTATAAAGGTCTTAAAAGGCCAGCTTAAGTTGTACTTTTGAAAGCAATTTTTTGATTTGATTAGACATCTAATGTCTACAAAGCAACTACCAAGATAGTTTTATATTTCCCTTTTTCAAAGTGCACTGGCCTTACCTTTCAGGAACAGAAATTAATAAAAACTCATTTAAGTCACAACTGCATAACTTTAGAGATGAGGTAAAGGTCACTTCTAATTTAAGGCAATTTGTAAAAGAGAGCCAGGAAGACCAAGGTTCAAGAAGTGACATAATGATTACATGAACCTGGACAGATTACTTAACTTCCCAGTACTCCAAGAAACTTAGCTAATACTATTAATTGCAGAGACAGTACACACCTGCATTGGTAGAATTTCTTTGCCTGGGAGCTCTCTATATTGATGAAATTAGAAGCACAGTGTTTCTCCCCATCTGTATTCAATATTAATACTTTCAGAATTCTCTTCTTTTAAGGATGGGCTCAGGGGCCACTACCCCTTCTGTGTAGCATTTCCAAAATACTTCCATCCTCCCAAAAGTATTTTCCTTTTTCTCAGATGCTCCTACCCCCTGCTTTGTATTTTACTTAATTGAGGACATGTCATATGCCTCCTCCACTGCCTTCCCCCAACTCCAAGTAGAACATACCTTCCTTTAGGTAAGATTCTGTCATTTTTTTCCTTTGCATTCCCAGCACTTATTAGGTATCTCACATATCCCTTGCCACCAAAGAATTGAGGTGGAAAATTCAGATTTAAACGAAAACATAAGAAAGAATTATTTCTTTCTGGCATACCTGTGAGACTGGATTGGGCGGTAAAGACCTAGGAGGCATCTAGGTTGATGAGAATCCAGATGCTTAATGTGAAGTATCACCCGTGGGCCAGCCAAGACTATTTTTTATTGTTTGGGTTCATGTTTATGGGGAATGTTTTCTAGTAGGTACATTTCATGTAGCATCCTACTCTGGTGTGATCAAAGTTAACTCAGGTCTAAATACTAAATTCTAAAGTCATCTCAGGTCTAAGGACTCAGTTATTACCACCCTGATAAAAACTTTAGCAAAAATCAATTTAACACTAGCAAAAGCATTTAAAGTGGAAAGTAAATGCTAAAAAAATGAGTAGTTCATTCTTCCCATAAGTGAATTCTCACTCTCTTCTTCCCTAACATAGTCTGGGGAAGACGTTTTCACTTTTTACCTACAAACTGGGAAGAACGGGCCAACATTTTGGAAGCTGAGACCTACGTCACTCATGGCTCTTTTGCTGTTTGATGTTGGAGCCATCTTTCTGCTTCTGCTGTCTCATCTCCATGTAACTGGAATCTTGCCTAGAAGTTCCATCCATTCTTCTGCTCTGGCTTGCCTCTCAAACTGTGTCAGTTTGACTGATAGACTCGTTATCTAGTAGGTCTTCAGCTCCAGCTGTGGTTGGTGTGTGAATCAGGACCCATTGCCATCTCTACCATAAGGATTTGCTCTTCTCTATTCCTCACAGCTGCCTCCCTGGCTTCCCTCCATCTTCCATCTCCTAACTAATCCCTTTCCCAAATTTCCCTTTTTCTGTTGAGGGAGCCATCATCTCGCCATATTCTAGGTTCACAGTCATGAGGGAGGCACCATCCCATCATATTCCAGGTTCACAGTCTTGAAGGAGCCACCATCCCAGCATATTCCAGGTTCACAGTCTTGAAGGAGCCATTATGCCACCATATTCCAGGTTCACAGTCTTGACTTCTCACTTTCACTTACCCCACATATCCAATTACTTGCCAAATCTTATCATTCCTATCTCCCTCCACAATATATCTCATATCTGCCCCCTCCTTTCCACTCAGACTCACAATTCTAGTTCAGATCTGCATCACTCCTTGCTTAGAATATGTAAAATAGTCTCCTAAATGGCCCCCCTGTCTCAAATCTTCAGACTCCATCCTCCACGCAACCACCAAAGTGATGAAAGCACAGGTTTAATAATGCAATTTGCCTCCCCACCCATAACTCCGGCAGCTTCCTATCACATA
>CM053623.1:124102493-124141677 GCA_028646595.1 Phalanger gymnotis | reverse complement strand
CCTTCCTTCCTTCCTTCCTTCCTTCCTTCCTTCCTTCCTTCCTTCTTTCCTTCCTTCCTTCCTTCCTTCCTTCCTTCCTTCCTTCCTTCCTTCCTTCCTTCCTTCCTTCCTTCCTTCCTTCCTTTCTTTCTTTCTTTCTTTCTTTCTTTCTCATCTTTCGTTTCTGTTCATTAGTATGGTGGAAAGATGCTGAGTCAGAGGATTTGCTTTCAATTCCTTCCTCAGATCCTAACTACCTGTATGACCACTTTTCATTGGGTCTCAGTTTCCTCATTTGCAAAATGAAAGTGTTGGACTAGACAGCCTCTGAGCTCACTCTCAGCTCTAAATCTATGAATCTCCTCCCTTTCTCTCCCCTTCTCTCTTCCTCTCTCCTTCCTTCTCTTCTTCTCTACTTCCTTTCCCTGCCCCTCTTTTCTTCTTCCTTCTCCTTTCTTCTCTTTTCCTCTCATCTCTCTACTTCTCTTCTTCCATTTTTTCTTTCTCCTCCTTCCTTCCTTTCCTTCCCTCCCCTCTCTTCCACTCTTTCCTCTCCTCTCTTGTCTTCTCCTCCCCTTCTCTCTCCTCTCTATCTCTCTCTTCTGCTCTATTCCCCTCCCCTCTCTATTCTCTTCTCCTCCTCTCTCTTCTACTCTCCCCTCCTCCTCTCTTTTCTACTCTCCCCTCCTCCTCTCCCTTCTCTTTCACTCTCCTCTTCCCCCTTCAGCCTCTTCTACTTTCCTCTCCCCTCTCCCCTCTTTTGCACTTCCTTCCCCATTCATCTCTCCTCCTCCTCTCCCCTGCCCTCCTTCTCCTTCCTTTCCCTCCCTTCTCCTCCTCTTCTCTCCATTTCCCTGACCCTCTCTTCCCCTCCCCTCCCCTCTCTTTTCCTCTCTTCTCCCCTCTACTTCTTTCCTTCTCTCTTCCTTTCTCCCCCTTCCTTCCTTTCCTTCCTTCCTTTTTCTCCCAAAGAGAAAGCAAATACAGTTTCATTTATTTGACTGACTCTCAATTCAGCATGGCCACAGACTGAACTTAGCTCGAACAGAGGCTATCTGCCATTAGGCTCCAGACATTATTCCTGTACAGATCTTTTATGGATGCCCAAGGTGCTTTTACAAATCTCTGGGTGGTCTAGCTGGATTTCCTGGGTGAGTTATAACAAGGCTCTAAGTCATGGGATGCCTTGCCCATGTTGTGTAATGTAACCATTAAGCCAAGCTAACCTGTTGCTCAACTACAACCTCCAGATCCAACCTTCCAGATCCAAATTCAAGTTCATTTCCATACAAAACATGACCCAATAGAACATTTGCTACCTGAGAAGAGGGATTGTAAAGCAAAAACAGCAGTGTGGACTTACTGATTTTTTAAACCAGTCTGCAAGGATGATTCAAACTATCTCTGGCTCAAAGAGGAGGTTGTGTTTGCTTGGATAAAAACCAAGCTCTATAATGAGTAGGTGACACCAGTCATTTTGGTTCTGCAGGGAGGATCTTCCTTTCTCCTTCCTTCCCACAGACAATCCACAAAGGGCTTGATTTCTTCTCCTCCAAAGACTGCTACAGGTGTGGCAGGTGTGGCTCATGCTGTGGGCCCAAGGACTGGAAGGGCTGCTTCCTTCGTTCTCACCAATTATTCCCCTTGCTTTTCTAACCACAGGTAAAGAGCAGAGGCTGGGAAGCTTTGTGTTTTGGTGGGGAGGGAGGACGAGGGCAGGGTGCAATAAGTAAATAGATAGGAAAAAATGGTGTTGTAATTTGGGGGCCCAGGGTGGGAAAAATAGACAGTGGAACATAAAGTCTTACCCATAATGCAATGATGGCTTACCACATCCTTACAGATTACCACAGTTTTTACATAATGACCTTCAGAATGAATAGCCGCTTTTCCTTGATATCATATAGATGATCTATTTCCGTGTATTAGGTTCTGCCCTTAAAGTTAATTTTATGATGAAAGATAGATCATGTGTGATTGATACCGTAAAATTTTAATTTGTACCTAACAATATATGGCATATAGAAAGATTATTCCAATAGAAGAAAATCCAGATGTGACCTTCTCCCCTCACAAAAAAGATTTTAAAAAATGATCAAATTATGAAATTGTTAGTTCCATAACATTTTGCTAATGTCTTTAAAAAAGGGTAAATTGGTAACGACTGTGGAATAAGACTTTAGATTAGTGAAAGAGGCCCAGGGCAACCCCCAGACAGAAGGCTCCTTGGCAATTTATTGCTGATTACTATCCACTTCCACCACCCTGCAGGGGAAGGGGGAGGCTCCTTTTCCAAAGACAATAACCTTTAGACTGCAGCCTTTCCCCTCCACTTCTCTCTGATGCCCTTCCTTTGTCCTGGTATTGAACAAAATCTTCATTTGACAATTTTAGACTGCAGAACTGCCTAGCTACAGAGTGAGGAAATCTCAGGATGCAAGCTATATAAAAATGTGAATTTGGCATGAGCACAAGGTAGCTGAATGATAATGAAAAGCCGGCTGGACTTGAAGTCAGGGAAGACTTGACCTGAGTCTGGATCCTGGTCCAGACACTTACTTGCTATATGACTCTAAGCAAGTACTTAATGGTTCTCGGCCTCAGTTTCCTTCTCTGTGAAATGGGGATAATGGCAGCTACCATTACATGGTTATAAGGATAAGATGAGATAATATACAGAAAACACTTTTCAAACCTTAAAGAACTGTATAAATGTTATTGTTCAGATGTGTCTGACTCTTTGTGACCATATTTGGAGTTTTCTTGGCAGAGATACTGGAGTGGCCTACCATTTCTTTCTCTGGCTCATTTTATACAGGAGTAAATTAAGGCAAACAAGGTTAAGTGACTTGCCCAGGGTCACACTCCTAGTAAGTATCTGAAGCCAGATTTGAATTCAGGTCTTCCTGACTCTAGGTGAAGTATTCTATCCACTACTCCACCTCTCTGCCTCATTTAGCTATGGCCTCATACACTTACTAGCTGTGTGACCCTGGGCAAGTCACTTAAACCCTGTTTGCCTCAGTTTCCTCATCTGTAAAATGAGCTGGAGAAGGAAATGTCAAACTACTCCAGTACCTTTGCCGAGAAAACCCCAAGAGGGGTCCCAAATAGATGGACACAACTGAAAATTGACTGAAAGACAACTACAACAAATAACACTATTAATAGCAAAAAGGCTGGCCGGAGACATGGCATCTTCTACAGAAAGACAGGTGTCTGTGACCTGAAGATGGGAAGAATGTGAAATGAAAAGATCTAAGAGAAAGAGAGTCCGTTAACAATAGTACAAGGATTCTGAAGTAGAACAGAACCGGAGAGCAAAGAGTTATGTGGATTGCGGAAAGGTTGGGCTGAGTTAAAGAGGGATAAGAGGGCAGCTATTGATTCTAAAGCACAGAGATCAGGAGAGCGGGAGATGGGGACTTGTCCTCCAAAGGATGAGCAGTGACCATTTGATAGTGGGAACTCACCCTTTAGTGTCCTGTGGTCACTAAGCATGGAGTCAAAAGGGGCTCTTACTGCTCTGGACTCCAAGAGAGGCAGGTTTTCTAACAGTTTGGAGACCCTGGTGATGGAAGAAGAACAAGGTAGTGATTAGGTTCTTGGGGGCCAGGCTGAACCCATGCCCTGCAGCCCTGAAGAAGCCTATCGCAAGATGATGGAGGATGAGGCATTCCTAAGAGACACAGCACATGTGATAAAGGCACTTAAGTTCTGACCTCAGAGTCCTCAGACCCAAAGGATCCCTTCCTCTCCCCCACCATTCCTGTGCTCCCTCCCCGTCCCTATCCCATCCCACTGTCCCCCAACCACCGCCTTGGTGAACAGGCTTGGAAGTCTAAATGGTTTAGAGTCTCTTTAGGAGCAGGCCATTTCCTACTTCAGTTGCCTAGCAGCCAAAGCTTCCGATAGCTTCAAGTTCCCATTGGAGCAAGCCCTCTGTCGCCTGTAGCATCTGATGGGCCACTTGGGGGTGTCTAAAGGCTACCTGTCTCTCTCTCTCTCTCTCTCTCTCTCTCTCTCTCTCTCTCTCTCTCTCTTTCTCTCTCTCTCTCTCTCGGTAACCCTGGTCTTTGACAAAGCAATTTCAGAATTTGTTTAATAGCCACCCAAGAAAGCCATTGCTTTCATTACTTTAATCAGACACAATTCATTTTTTAAAAAAAATTATCCCAAAGAGTAATACTCGGTTTGATCTTCCACCTTCTTCACCAGACCTGGCTCTGAATTACTTTAGTTTGTCTCTAAAACTCAGATCTATCTTCAAAGGATGATGTTTTTGGCACCATTGTGTTCATTCGAAAGAACGTGCTAAAGATTCTGGAAGTAATTCTAAAAGCTTTGGAGCAAATCCTTATGACTCTTATATGGCTTTTTGAAGTGACCAGTTTGAAAGAGAGAACATCCGTCTAGTACGTTGGTTAAAATAATCAGCCATATTATTTTATAGTTACACATTGCATTGCAGCTGCCCACAGAGAATGAACAGTTATTTTAGGAAAATTAGGTTAGGCCACAGGACCCCTTCAGAGTACCTGTCCAGCTCTAAGAAAATGGGCAGAGATGGTAAAATCTAGATGGGTATTTTGCATAGTAACTAGTAACTAGGAACTAGTATTAGTGATTATTTTGCAAAGTAACCAGTAACTAGGTATGTATTAGTGATTATTTTGCAAAGTAACTAGTCACGAGGACAGGGAAAACAGGGATAATATGCCTTAGAGTGAGGAGGCCCAAATCCTGCCTCAGATGCTTATTAGTCACGTGACCCTGGCCAAGTCATGTAACCTCTGTCTCAGTTTCTTCAACTGTAAATAAAGATTATAATAACACTTACCTCCAAGGGTGGTTGTGAGGATCAAATGAGATAACAATAGTAAAAAATACAAGGCACTATAGAAATGCTTATTCCCTTCCCCCCTACATTCTAGAGAACATTTGGAGTTCTGCAGGACTTTCCCAACCCTGAAGTGGACTTGAATGAGATCAATACTCGTGTCATGCCATCTGATAATTCAGAGGCCCAGCAGCATCCGACCCTTGGAATGAAAATTGGCAGCTCAGTTCTCTTCATTTCTCAATTTTTGCAGGCCTCCCAGAGAATGCCGGAAGTTAGGGTCAGTGTTAACTAAGGTGGTGATATATTTGTCTCATTTTCCTGTGTCCACACTTACCACAAGACCAAGTTTAACCGTCGGTGCTAACGAGCTCTATCATTTGAAACCTTTCAGAAGCTTACTAGAGACGTTTTCTAGGGAAACCTCAGAGAAAACTAAATGTCATGTTCTATTTTAATTTATGGGTTCACACAACGAAAAACATTCATAAGCTAGACAAGGTAGGTATAATTAATTATCTGGTGGTTCTTGGTTTAGTTGTTTTGCAAAAAAAAACTGGACAACTGAGAATCGCTTTAGTAAAATTATCTTGAGTTTTTAATGCCCAGGGAATTTCCAAGCGACAGAAAGATTACAGTGTAATAGATTCAGAGCAGGAAGGGATCTCAGAGGTTGTTAAGTCAATCTCCTCTTTTTAGAGATGAAGAAAGTGAGTCAGAGAGAATTTAAGAGGCAGCTTTGTTGTTCAGTTGTGTCAGACTCTTTGTGACCCTAGGGACCGTATCGCGCCAGGACCTTCTATTCTCCGCTGTCTCCCAAGGCCTGTTCAGGCTCATGTTCATTTCATCTAGCTATACAATGCTGGAATCGGGAAATCCTTAGTTCAAAATCTGCCAAGCTATGTAACCCGGGGCAAGTCACTCAGCTTGTCTCAGACTCAGCTTCCTCATCTGTAAAGTGGGACACATGTCTCACTGGGTTGAGCGAGAATCAAACAAGATAACATAAAGAGTTGTGCCAATCTTAAAGCACTATCTTAATGTTAGTTATTATTTTTATGTAATTTACCCAAGCTCACACAGGGTAAATGATAGAGCTAGGATTCAAACCCAGGTTCTCTGACGACAATCTTTCTACTGTACCGTGCTGTTGCTGTGGAGAAAGTAAGATGGAAAGGAAGGGTTGGTGGGAATTAGCAATGAGCTAGATTTGCGTGTATGTGGGAGGGGTGGGGACTATTGTCGAGGGACAATTGAGCATTCTTTTTTTTTTATCTTTTTTTTTTTTGGAGGGGGGAAGGCAGGGCAATTGGGGTTGAGTGACTTGCCCAAGGTCACACAACTAGTAAGTGTCAAGTGTCTGAGGCCCATTTTGAACGCAGGTCCTCCTGACTCCAGGGCCAGTGCTCTACTCAAGTGTGCCACCTATCTGTCTCGACATTTGAACATTCTTAAAGATGATGAGCTAGAGGTATGATGGTGCCAGTACCTTAGGGTAAGAGGTGATGTGCCCGGTTGGAATTCTGGGCAATGGTGGCTAATCCATTCACATTCAATTTATAGTCAAAGTACATAGAGCTGTGTCAAATCAACAATCTCTCTCCAAGCAATTGTGTTTAACCCATGTGCTGAAATAGAGTATCTCACCTAAACTTATCCCCAAACAGAAGCTGCCCTTCCATGCTCCTCCTCCTCTCCAATCTCCTCTCTTCCACCGGCTCTTCCTGCCTCCTGTTTTCCCCAGTTGTCTTTCATAGATTTTCCCTCTCTCTTCCTGTACTTGCTACTAAGACTTTTCTTGTGGGCTATTCCCTCCAGCCTCTCTGCTCTTTATCAATTCATCCTTTATTCTCTTTGGCCTTTTCTCTCCCCCTAGAGATTTTCTAAAAGAACCTCTTAATTCTTCACAACTCTGCTTTCCTTCCTTCAGTCCCCACCCTGATCCTCTCCTTCCCCCATCATCCTTCCTTCTTCTCTGTTCATTCTCCCCCGCCTCTGCCCACTTGGCACAAACCATCGATTCCATCCCCCCCTGCAGTATGGGCTATTATATCCAGTACTGCCAAATCTCACCTCTTCCCCCACTGTCCAGATAATTAACACATTAAAATAATCACCATCTCGCCCTGGGAATATTCCTCATTGTCCTCCCTTACAAATTTTAAAATGCTTAAGGTCCCAACATTTGTATCTTTAGCACATTCACTCAGAATGGGCTCTCGATCCACCATTACTCTCTGGAGAAAAGGCTATTTTTGTAAGACAAGTCTATGGGTTTTCCATGGTTAGGCAGTTCTTTAATATTTATCATTTTCTCTTTAAATATTTAAAAAATGCTGCTGCTATCAGTATTATTTCCTGTGAGTTTGACGTATGGAATGAAAGGTATAACTCGTAGTCTGTGACAGTGACTGAGGTCAATTTCATATGCATGTAATATGATCAAATACACTGAAAAATGTAGTCAATTGCATTCACCATCGCCTGTCTGCAGGGCCCAGGAATGTTGGTTCTGCTCTTGAAAGTCCACTGAAGGAGCTGTAAAAACTGGACGTGTTACAATGGTCTACTTGAATCGGATTCTACTCCAGGCTCATAAATGCCTAACTTGTATATGAATAGACCCAATCCTGCTGGTAGCTTGGCTGGCAGTCAGTCAATAAACACTGATTCTGTGCTTACTATATAGGTGGTGCAGTGGTTAGAGCACAGGGACACGGAGTTAGGAAGATCTGAGTTCAAATCTGGTCTTAGATACTCACTAGTTGTGTGACCCTGGGCAAGTCACTTAACCCCTATTTGCCTCTGTTCTGTAAATCTATAAATCATCTATGACATGGAGACACGCTGGAGAAGGAAACGGCAAACCACTCTAGTATCTTTGTCAAGAAAACCTCATGGACAAAGGTCTACAGGATCATGTAGAATGGGACACAACTAAACAACAACAAACATATACTGGGCAGTACACTAAGAACTGGGAATACAAAGAAAGGCAAATTTCCCATCCTACCACCCCCTCCAACAGAAACAAACAAAAAAAAAACCCAACCTGTCATCAAGAAACATATATTCTAATCAGAGAGATAACATGTAAATATTTAAATACGAACCACATCTATACAGAGTAGATAAAATGGTATGGGTGATGTCATAGCAAAGGAGATAGGGAAAACCTCATACAGAAGGAAGACTTTGAAGCCGGGGAAACTAAATCAGATTTGGACCACTCCGTTTCATATTGTTTCATGCTATCTGCCTTACTGTTGTCCAGTCTTTTCCCATCTTTGTTACATAAACTTCAATCTACTCCTTCAAAGTATCCTTCAGATATTTGGTGGCTCCTGCCATGCCATACAATTCTTCCTTTATCAGTTTATCCCTCCATACAGCCTCTGTACCCTTTCACCCTATCTAGGATTGTGTTTGTCCTTCGATTTCAAAGAGGACCATGGGATCAGGGAAATGGTCACATGATTTGCAGTTGACTTTGATTTGAGTGAAGGAGGGCTGTGCAAGGTCACCAGGCTCACTTTCTCCTCCAGAGTCATCTGGGTCCAGTGGCCTGATAATCACCAGGATGACTGGAGATGGCCCAGGATGCAACAGGAGACCCTGGCCCTTTTAGGCAATAGGCCTCTTTAAGAAGTGAGTCAAGGGATAGCCCCTTTAATTAGAAAAAAAGAAAAAAAAACAAGATAGGAGGGTAAGACCCTCAGGATTGCTGTTCTAAAGAGAAACAGTTACCATTGACATTCATTTTAAGCCCAAAATACAGCCATTAAGTGGAGTTTGGACAGAGGCCTATTATGGTCCAATCTATGAGCTTCAGAGTGAACTGGGTTTAAGGTTTTGTGAAGGAAGGAAGGAAGGAAGGAAGGAAGGAAGGAAGGAAGGAAGGAAGGAAGGAAGGAAGGAAGGAAGGAAGGAAGGAAGGAAGGAAGGAAGGAAGAAAGAAATCTAGCCAGTAAACCCCAAGTTAAGTGGGCAGCTTCTGGCCATCAATGGCCCTTCCAATGCAGCAGAGCTCAGTTGAAGCTTGACTTTAATGTCCAATGGTCTTTATTATGTAACTGCCCACAGCTGGGCAAGCCTGTTAGGAACTCAGTTTCCTTATCTGTAAGAGGTGATGGTTGGAATAGAATGACCTTTTTTAGGTTCTTCCTAGCTCTAGAGTCCTTTGCTTTGATGAGGGACTCTCTGTTAGGTTCATTGCTCATTGTTAGAGGCATTTCCTGTTCTTTGAAGTGGAAGTATCACCCACAGGTTTTGCAGATGAAAGCACCCAGAAGCTGAACATGACATCAATCCCAGGTCTGGCTGTTTCACAAAGGACACTGTGTTATATACAATGTCACATAGTCTGAGTTCTCTAGATGAGATTTTGGGTATTTAATTTTCCATAGCTTAAATAATAATAACTTATACTTAACTTAGTGAGTTATAAAATGCTTTACTTGTAAGTCCTGTGAGGTAGGTAGGACAAGGATACCTTGGAGATATTGTGGGTTCCAGATAACTGTAATAAAGCGAATATCACAATAAAACAAGTCACATGAATTTTTTGGTCCCCAGTGGATATAAAAGTTATGTGTATGCTATACTGTAGTCTATTAAGTGTGCAACAATATTATGTCTAAAAAACCCCAATGTATGTACCTTAATTAAAAAATACTTTTGTTGCCTAAAAATGCTAACTGTGACCTGAGTCTTTGGCTAGTCATCAACTTTTTGCTGACGGAAAGTCTTGCCTTGATGTTGATGGCTATGGACTTGAGTGGGATGGTGAAGCCCTCTCATGGAATCTGGACCTCTGCCTTTCTGTGAGTTGAGTGGACAGTGTGGCTCAGGGCTTCTGATTGACAGCTAGGCCTAAGTCTTGGGGGAGTTTCTAAGGAATCACCTGACCTATAGGAATCCAGAATTTAGAGAAGCCAGACCCACTTCCACCCCACTACCACCTCAGCATGAGCCTGCCCAATAAGGATAAAAGTATTCTTAAGAATTGTCATTGGCTCAATGAGCGTTTTCTTGTTGCTTGTACCTGGGTTAGAGTTCTCGTGAGATTGTGAGCCGGGACTCCACCAATGAGAGTAAGGCCAGTGGTGATGTGGGGGGGTTATTTACCTTAGGGTACAAAGCTCAAGTTCTGCCCTCTGGACCCCACTTCTCCCTACCAATTTCCTATTGGTTTGGAGACTGCCCTTTCCCCATGGGATCATAATAAAAATTGCTTTCTACTTTCTACTTGAGTCGCCTCTGAGTTTAATTTAATTTTGGGGGTTTAGTTTTTGTCCCATACAGACTGATTGGGGTGATGATTGCTGGCTTTTGGGGTGGCTGTGACAATAAGACAACAACCAAATTTGCTGCATCGATTGACCCTTCCATGAAAATTTCTGTAGCATGAGATATTATTTGATAGCATTTTACCCACAATAAATCATCTTTCAAAATTTGAGTCAATCCTTTCAAACCCTGCTGCTGCTTTATCAACTAAATTTATGCAACATTCTTCAATATTGTTTTGTCTCAGGGAATAATAGGGAGGCCTGAGAAAAGGGAGAGGGACTGGGGAAATGGCCGGTTGGTAGAGCAGTCAGTATGCACACAACATTTATCCATTAACCTTACTGTCTTCTATAAGGGCATCTTTGTGGTGCCCCAAAACAATTACAATACTAACATCAAAGATCACTGATCATAGATCACCATAACAGATATTATAATAATAATAATCAAAAAGTTTTACATATTGTGAGGATTACCAAAATGTGACACAGCAACATGATGTGAGCACATGCTGTTGGAAAAATGGTGCCAATAGACTTGCTCAAGGCAAAGTTGCCACAAAGATCCAATTTGTGAAAAACACAATATCTGGGAAGCACAATAAAGTGAAGTTCAATAAAATGAGGTATTCCTGTATCTTGATTTGATAAATGAGTAAACTGAGGCTCAGAAGGTGACTTGGCTAGAGCATTATAGTTACTCTTACAGTTGAGATATGGACCTCAGGCTCACCACATTCTAAGTTCAGGGCTCTTTCTGCCACATAACACTGCTCTATATTATGGTTATTGTGTAGTAACTCACCAGTTTAAGGGACTTATCATACTTGACTTGGATACAGAAGACCTAAATTTTCTTCTCTGCTATATACCTCAAGGAAGTCACACTTTATAGTGTGAAATTTAAGTCAATGATGTTTAATTCAGAATGAGAGAGAGAGAGAGAGAGAGAGAGAGAGAGAGAGAGAGAGAGAGAGAGAAGAGAAGAGAAGAGAAGAGAAGAGAGAAGAGATACACTCTTACACTCTTGTTCTGAGGTTGTCCACTGGTTCAGGTTCTGGACTGGAATGAAATGAGATACTCATAGGCCATCTAGTTTACTTGAGATAACATGTAAAGCATACTACACTGGTTCAGACAATACTCATCTCCATACAGAGGGATAGATTGAGTAAGAAGAGATCATAGATTTCAAGATAAAAGAGACCTTCATGGACATTAAATCCAACCCTCTTATTTTACAAATTAATAGCTAGCATTTATATTTACTTTAACAATGGCTTTATACATCTCGTTTGATCATTCAGTTTCCACCACAACCCTAGGAAATAGTTGCTATTAATACCCCTATTTTACAGACATGGAAAATGAGGCTAAGATGTTACATGACTTGTTACCGTGTCACATGGCTGGTAAATATCTGAGGCAGAATTCAAATTCAGCTCTTCCTGACCCTAAGTTCAGCACCTTCCAAAGCCAGCACCGTAGTCCATGTACCAAATTCCCACTAACATGGTACTACGACATTCGTCGGGTCTAAGAGGCATTGAACAATATGCTTTGCCAGTTGACTTTTTTATGACTTAGATGAAAGAGAAGTCACATCAAGGCTTTGAGCCCTATTCCTTTGGAAGGTACAAAGATGGATTCTGAGTCAGAGGACCTGGATTTGAATCCTGGCTCTGCTGCTTATTATTATTAATCATTAATTTCTCAGGGGCTCAGTTGACTCATCTATAAAATGAGGGGTTTAGACTGAGTGGTCTTGAAGGTTCCCTCTAAATCTAGGTCTATGGTATTAAGTCTCAGGGACAGCTTCCCTGTCTTTTAAAGGAAAACAGACTAACAAACAAACAAAAAACCAGGCTTGTCCGATCCACATAGCCAAGATCCTAGTATATGTATTACTCCTACCTCAATCCTATGAATCAGAGATATCAAATACAAACCACAACACACCCAAGTGTGGATCAAACCAGATTAAAAATAATTGTGAAATATTTAACAAATAAATAAAAATATAATATAGATAATATTAATATGTAGGGTTTTTAATAAGTTGATATGTGGCCTTTAGGGATCCAGATTTACAATTTAGTGGCCCTCCCCCCTATTTGAATTCATTTGTTGTTGTTTTCTTTTTTTTTTTTTGGAGAGGAGAAGGCAAGGAAATTGGGATTAAGTGACTTGCCCAAGGTGTATCAAGTGTCTGAGGTTGGATTTGAACTCAGGTCCTCCTGACTCCAGGGCTGGTGCTCTACTCACTGTGCCATCTAGCCGCCCTCACCTATTTGAATTGGACACCCCTGCTGTAAATAGAGAATATTGCTTCTATATACCTTCTCTATATGCCTTCTTTTTATAAAGGAGTGTGAGCACACCATAGCTTTGTCATAAGGTTGTTCTCAGAAGTCAATCCTATTATAGCCAAGACCATTTTAAATTAACTAACTTTTAATAATAACTTTTTATAGTAACTAACTTTTTATAATAACTAACTTCTACTGAATTCTGCTGTGTAGTGAGTAATGTTACAGTAAGATTCTGACATACCTACCAATGATGTTACAGTGATTTCTCTTAGATTTTCTTTCCCTAAACTGTACTTGAAAAAAAAAACCCAACTATTTTTAGCTTATTAAAATGTGTGTCAATTTTACTTCTTTACCTTGTGGGTAAGGCAGAATAGGTATTTTCATCTTTATTTGACAAATAGAGAAATTGAGGCTAAGGCCACATTGCTAGTTAGTAAATAAAAAAAAGGACCAAACCCTGAGTCTATCTGACTTCCAACCTATATTTCTGCAAATGGACTGAACAGGTTAATCTTTAAGAGTGTTCACAGTAACCTTAGGTCAGTTACTTGGTTAATTATATTTTTTGCTTTGTAAAAATAGTACTCTATTGTGGAATCTCCCTAGAGTATACAAGACATCTTTAAACCCATCCTTCCCCACATCAATGATAGGCAAAGAATAGCTGTTCATTCACAAAATCAAAGCTGATTCAGAGTGTTTTGGAGAGTGGATCTCAGAGCCAGGGATTTTTCTTTTTCCTTTATAAATTTTAACTAGCAAAGAATATGTAAGCAACCGCACAAATAAATGAAACACAGAATCATGAATGTCCATTTGAAGGTCCAGGGAGAATTTTCAAATTTCCACTTATAAGGTTGCTAATGACAAAGACCCTACTCCATTTGTTCCTTTTCAAAATGATAAAATGCTTATATTGGCTTTTTGGATGAAACTACGAATCATGTACTAGAGATAGCACATTTTTTTAAAGGAAGTATATTAGGACCCCTGTGCAATTACACTAATTTTAATTTAGACTTCAAAAATTCATAACTTACAATAACTTAGGGCTAGGGCTGAGGCTTATTTTTAACCTATCTTTGAAAAAGAATGATTAAATAAATAGCACAAAGAAGACTGGAAAGTAAATGTTCACTTATTTTAAGAGCTTAAACTGTTTTCATTTGCCTTAGAAACATTCATTTATATACAGTAGACAGAGTTAAGGCACAGAGCCTGAAGTCAGGAAGACTCATCTTCCTGAGTTCAAATCCTAGCTGTGTGACCTAGGCAAGTCACTTAACCCTAATTGCCTCAGTTTCCTCATCTGTAAAATGAGCTGGAGAAAGAAACGACAAGCCACTCCAGTATCTTTGCCAAGAAAATACCAAGTGGAATCATGGAGAGTCAGACATGACTGAAAACGACTGAACAAAAAAACAATGACACAGTATGAACAATATGCTATAGTAGAAATTCTAAACTTACAATCAGTACACCTGGATTCCAGTTCCAGCTATGACCTCTAGTAGTTTTATAATATCAAACAATTCAATTAATCTGTCTGAGCCTCAGTTTGCTCATTTGCAAAATGAGATCTGTAATACTTGTACTGCCTAATTCATAAGATTATAGATTTAGATCTGGAGCAAACCAAGATCATTTAGTCTGCTTCCACATCCTTCCCCCTGACCCCCTTTTGCACTTGAGGAGACTGAGGTCCAACAGGGTTAAGTGACTTGTCACACAAGTACCAAGTACCAGAGACTCTTTTCCATTGCACCATGCGGGTTGCTGCGGCGAAAGTATTTTGTAAATAAATAAACATATGAAGTGCTTATAAATGTCAATTATATGCATTTTTGTTCTTTTTTTAGGCAATTAGGATTAAGTGACTTCCTCAGGGTCACTCAGCTAGTCAGCATCTGAGGTCAAATTTGAACTCAGGTCCTCCCCAACCCCAGGCCAAGTGCTCTATCCACTGTGCCACCTAGCTGCCCCTATTTGTATCATTCTTGCTCTAATATCCCACACAAATCATTCATTGGGAGATGACTATAGGGTTTTAAAGGCTTGCCCAGTGGGGTATAAATTCTAGAAACTCCTATTAAATTTCTACCAAGGCTTCAAGTAGGTGATGGGCTATGTCTGCTATTTGGGTAGTAGGCTCATCCCCAGTGCTAGGCACCAGGTGATGAACTTTTTTGGCTATAGCAGCTTATTACTGGGGTGTAGAAGGGATTAGTCTGTATTATAAGGTTGTACCCACACTAGGAAAGTCTTATATGCTTGATATATTGAATTAAGTATATCATCAAGTCAAGTCATGTCAATATGCAGCCATTAAGCACCTACTATGTGCCAGGCACAGCGTTAAGTGAATACACATACAAGCAGAAAGACAGTCCTTGTCCTCAAGAAGCTTACAGTCTGATGGGGGAGACTAGACATAAAAGGAAGCTGAGAAAGAGAAGAGGGAAAAAAAGATAAAGCTACCATCTGGGTGGTTATTGTAGAGAAAGTCCCAAAGAGTGAGGAGTGCTGCTGGGAGAGGAATGAAAATAACTTGAGCTTCTTCCTTAAAGTGGAGCTTCTGGAAGGAACTAGCCAATCAGAGAGAGAGAGAGAGAGAGAGAGAGAGAGAGAGAGAGAGAGAGAGAGAGGAGAGAGGCCCTGGGGCAGAGGATGTTTTCAATGTACAAAGTCTAAGGATAGAATGAGTTTGCAGGGTGAAGAGGTCATCAGTTACCATCATAGACTAAGATCATAAGCAGATGTCTTGACATATAATTATATGTCATTCTAATTTTATTAACGCAGGATCTTTTCTAGATGGATACTTGTTTAACTTGGTTCTAGTGTGTGGGGGTGGGGGTGGTGTGTGTGTGTCTTTGTGTCTACACATATGTATTTTAACAATGATTTTCTTTTACAATATTTTATAATTCATATTTTTAGCTAGTTCTTGACAATCTTCCCCTGGTAAATCCCAGTTAAGTAGTTTATTCTGTAAATGAAATGGTTTAGAAAGTATGGATTTACATAAAAATAGATTATTCACTTTAGGAAATGGTATGCCATAAGATTCCTTAAAAATAACGAGGTTCCTCTCAACTCTTTTTTGTTTAAGATCTACGACTTTATTGGGGTTGGGAACTCTCAGTAAGGCAACTCCTTTTACCAGTACAATTATTCTTAAGAGTCTTAGAGATTCTTGTCTCGGCTACCACAGCTGGTATTTTTCATAGACAGCACTTCAACTCGGGTCTTCCTGACTTCAAGGCCAATTTACAGTACACCAAATTACAATGCATTTTTGCAAGCACCCCATTATCGATTTTCAAGTGAGAAGATAGTGATAAGTAAACTCAACTAGGAGATATAATCCTAATGCTACCTTAAATGAGTCTATAATTTTTGGAAAATCACTGTTTTTTCCCCTTCATCTATAAAATGAAAGTACTAGATGATTTCTAAAATTTTGCACCACTCTAAAGTTTAATTTCCATAAGTTTGATTTGTCTAGAACCTTTCAGGGACATACATATTCAATAAAGTAAATTGATGTCAATTTGTGTATTATAGTACTCTACCTATGCAATGATGGAAACGGAAACTATTTTGAGAAGCCTAGATTTTTTATGTTGAACATTTTTCATACTTTAATTCATATTGGCAGAGTCATTCCTAAGTATCCTCATTACCACAAATGAATATACTTTTTTCATGCAATAGCTTAACAATTTTCACATGAGGAAAAAATGAGCCTAATTAACAGTATATATAAAATGTATGCATTAACAGTATATATAAAATCTCTGGTTAATGATGAACTTGTAGGGTTATAATGAACTAAATAAAACAGTATGACATTTAAAAAAATAATTACTGAGCTCTCCAGATCCACTAGCAAATGTTTAACATTTGATTCAAATTTAGGCAAGCTGAGTTCAGGAATTATCCTTTCTCTTAACTAGGAATACTACTTAAGTTTCAGAATACATGTCATGTCAATATCTCACATATTTCAATACTTGAATGAGTCAGTGGAAAAAAAAAAGTTACATGTGGTACATTACTTCAGTACTAAATTTTAATTGGTCTTCGGTTTTTATTCTGCTCTTTTGCTTTAAGAGAATTTAAGTAGACTCAAGAAGTTGGCCACTGACACAGTGTGTAAATTTTCATTTAATTCATTTAAAAAGTATTTAAAACAGAAACTGGAAACTATTAACAGTAAGAATCACTGCTGAAATGTCAGTTATTGGAGTGGATCTCGAGGTCATGAAGGGAGACTAATTTCGTAATGATGGGAGGGGAGTTTGTGAAGAAAAACTGTTGTGTTGGTTTGAGGTGATATATCAGAGTTTGGGGTAGTTGTCAAGAACCACATCCTGATTGGCCTTGGTCCTTTATAAGTGATTTTACGATAGGGAAAAAGAGCTACAAAGGACTAAGAAATAACCATTGCAATGCTTTTTGACCAAGAAGCTGAAAGGATTTCAACTTATATTTTCAAAAGAAAAAAAAACCAGAATGATTGCTGTCGATTTTTATCTAAATTAGATAGCCATGAAGGGAATACAATGTTTTCTGAAGCACTGAGTTGGTCAGTGATGTGTTCCTGGACTTCATTCAGCAAGGAAAAGCTAATGAAATTCCTGATGGTAGTCGTGTGAAGTCATTGAAATCATATTCATATGAGCATTTCAAGATCATATAAAGCAGAGGTTCTTAACTTTTTTATATGTCATGAACCTTTTTGACAGTCTAGTGAAACCTATGGACTCCTCAGAATCATGTTTTTAAATACCTAAAATAATATACATAGGCTTGTAAAGAAAACCAAAAACCAGTGGAAAATGAATATGTAATTTTCACCCATCCAAGTTTACAGACCCCCTGAAATCTAGGTATGGGGAGTCTGGGTTAAAAACTCTTCAATTAAAGTGATAAATCATTTGAATGCTTCCCTAAGGTAGTAGACAGGACTGAGTCCTAAACAGAAATGCAATTTAAGGGATGTGTCACAGTCCTTATGCCCCAAAATGTGTCCCTTATGGGGCTGCCATGTCTTCTTCTCTAGACTGAAATTCCCCTGAAATACTAGTGGTAGTTCAAATATAGAAAATGATAAAGAAAAAAACCAACAACCACCCTAAAAGGGGTGTGTGTGTTGGAGAGGAATCTAAAACCTTATATTAGCATTAACTGTTTTTTTAAAAAAATCTTTTTCTTTTCAAGATTTTAAAGTCCATGTAATATTTGCTATTGTTTACTTTCCTTATTTCATTTTTAATTTCAGAAATGGAAAGAATAGAGGCAGAAGGAGAGCACAGCTGGGCTGCTATTGTTTCCTGTGTAGTTTGTTTTCAGTTTTTCCCTGGGAAATGGTGGCAAAATATTCCTTGCCATGAATATGACATCCCCATACCATTCCCTCAAAGCTTCGTTCAAGTCCAAAGTATCAACTTTTGAATTTTTCTTCCTCCTTGAAAATTTTTATTAGAGCTGAAAACAGATGGTAAAACTTGAGTATTGGTGTTTTACCTCCTCTTCCTACCATAGCTTGCCCTCTAGTGGAGGTGTTAATGAGGCATGAAATAGCCCAATGGGAGGGAGGCAGATGGGGGAGGGGGAAGAAAGGGCAGGGAAATGGTGCAAAAGGACCTGATCCACAAATGCGAAATCAGTTTTTGAATAACTGCAAAATTGCTTGTTTGCTTTAAATAAAAATCATCTATCCTGTTACTATGAAATTTTTTTTAAATTAAGGATTTAGCTATGCAAGGAAATAATAATCAAAAGACCTATTTGTTTAAAGATGTTTACAGCTGTTCTATCCATAGTACTGAAAAACTGTAAATAACCTCAGTGAGGCATTCATTCAAAAATCACTTATTAGGGGTTAGAAGGATAAAAATGAAACATTACTTGTCTTCCGGGTATGTACTTTCTTTTGGGGGTAAACAGAATGCCAACAGGAAAGTAAATACAAAATATAAATGGAGTCGCTTCCTGTGGGGAAGGGCATTAGCAACTAGGAGGCTCATGGTAGACTTGGAAAAGGTGGCACTTTGAGCTGAGCTTTGAAGGAAGCTAGGGATTCTGTGAGCTAGAGCTGAGGAAAGAATGTATTCTAGGCATGGTAGTCAGCTGGTGCACAGGTGGCCAGATAAGAGATAAAATTTAATGTATAAGGCACAGGAAGTTGATCCTTTCGGTTGGACCATTGAGTCTATGAAGAAAAATGATATGTAATAAGCCTGGAAAGGGAAATAAACTGCCAAAGAACCCTAGATTAGCAGTCAGAGGACCTGGGTTTGAATCATATTACTGGAGAGCTAGTTGTGTGATGGAAGAAATGTGACTTCACTTCTCTGGGCCTAATCTTGTCATCCTCGAAATGAAAGGACTGGTTGAGATGATTTCCAATATCCTTCCTAGCTCCAAGATCCCATATTACTATCTTTAATGACTGTAAGAAGAATGGTTCCATAGACAGTGGTATATTGGTAAAATTTGGGCAAGAAAATTCTTTCACTATATTTCACTACTCCAAGGATCCAATGATTTCTTTGGCACAGATACTTCCTTCATCAAATCAGATTGCAGTCCCTTGGCAAACTATCTTGGAGAGTTGCTGTGGTCCAAAATATTCATCCCTCTGGAGCCAAACTGATGACAATCCTTTCCAAGCTTGTCTAGGGTGGCCTTCAGTAGACAGACATATAGCCCATTGCCGGGCCTGTACACAAAGGTTTTTCATTATTCTGGGACCTGCCAAGGTTTGTGACCCACTGGTGTAGCATTTCAGAAAATAGGAATATAGGGTCATAGAATCATAAATGTAGAGCTGAAAGTGACCTCAGAGGCCATCCAAGCTCAATCCCTTCCTTTTACAGATGAGGAAACTGAGGTTTTGAGAGATTAAGTGATTTAGCTAGGGCCTTAGAACCAGAAAGTGTCCTAGGTAGGATTTGAACCGATGTTTTCCTAGCTTCAAATCCAGCACTCACAATAAGGTGTTGGAGGAAGACTATGGTGGGAGCTTTTGTCATAATGGTAAGTAGGAAGAATAAACTGAAATATGGAAAAACCTATATAAAACAAAACAATTTTGTTTTATAGTTAGGAATACTCTACACATGCCAATAAATCATTAGATTTGGAGTCAGGTAGCCTTATGTTCAAACCTTGCCTCATAACCTTAGTAGCTGTGCAACCCTAGGCAAATCATTCTGCCTCTCTGTGGCCTAATTTCATCCCAAATCCCAGTGTGGGGGGAGGGAGAGAGAGAAGGAGAGGGGGAGAGAGAGAGAGAGACAGAGAGAGAGAGAGAGAGAGACAGAGAGAGAGAGAGACAGAGACAGAGAGTGACAGAGAGACAGAGACAGAGAGACAGAGATAGAGAGACAGAGACAGAGAGAGAAAGAGACAGAGAGTGAAACAGAGAGACAGAGAGAGACAGAGATTGGTAGCTATGTAGCACAGCAGATAGAGAACCCAGAGGCAGAAAGACCTGAGTTCAAAACCAACCTTGAACACTAACTAACTATGACCCTGGATACGTCACTGTCTTTGTCTGTCTCATTTCCCTTGACAGTAAACTGGATATAATAATAGTAGCTACCTCCCAAGGTTTTGTGTCAAATGTGATCGTGTTTGTGAAATGCTTTGCAGACTCTAAGGTGCCATGGGAAGACTAGCTATTATTATATTCTTTCCTGGTTTCTTTTGTTGGATGTGCTTCCAGATGATGACCTCTAACTATAGGTGCCCCTCAGGGTTCTGTGCTAGATCCTCTTTTCTCCCCCCTCTATACCACTTCACTTGGTGATTTCATCAACTTTCATAGATTTAATTAATTTGATTTCCATCTCTCTGCTGATGATTCTCAAATTTACCCAACCTGCCCCAATCTCTCTGTTGACCTCCACTCTTACACCTTCAGCTCCCTTTCAGACATCTCTAGCAGGACGTCCAGTATACATCTTAAACTTAGTATGTCCAAAACGGAACTCATCATCTTTCCCCCTAAAACCATCCCCAGCTCCTGCCTTCCCAACTACTGTAAAGGGCAACACCATCCTCCCAGCCCCTCAGGCTTGAAACTCAGGAGTCATCTTTGTCTACTCACTATCTCTCACCTCCCTGCCCACCCCACCCCCCAGTCCTCCCCCTGTATTCAAGTAGTTGCCAAGGCCTCTTGATTTCACCTCTGCAACATCTCTCAAAGATGCCCTCTTCTCTTCTCTGATACTACCACCATTTTAGTTAATGCAGACCCTTACCACCTCACACCTGGATTATTGTATTACCTGCTGGTGGGTCTGCCTGCCTCAAGTCTCTCCCCACTCCAATCAGTCCTCCGTTTAGTTGCTAAAGTGGTTTTCCTAAGTCTTAGGTCCAATCATGTCACACATACCTTCTCCACCCCCCACCCCCCACTCAATAAACTCTAGTGGCTTCCTATTGCCTCTAGGATCAAATACAAATGGCTCTCTTTGGCATTCAAAGCCTTTCATAACTAGTTGCCTCTATCTTTCCAGTCTTCTACCTTTATTCCTGACACATACACTTCAATCCAGGGACACTGGCCTCCTGGCTCTTCCATGAACGAGACACTCTATCTCTCTACTTTGGGCATTTTCTCTATCTTCCCTGCCTGGCACACCACCCCCCTCCCTCCTGACCACTGAACTCCCTGGCTTCTTTTAAGTCCCAACCAAAATCCCACCTTCTAAAGGAAACCTTTCCCAACGCTTCTTATTTCCAGTGCCTTTTATCTGTGAATTATTTCCTCTTTATCCTGCATATAGCTTGCTTTGTATATATTTATTTGCATGTTGTCTCTTCCATTAGACTGTAAGCTCCTTGAGGGCAGGGGCTGTCTCCAATGCTTGGCACATTGCCTGGCACTTAGTAGGCATTTAATAAATGTTTATTTATTGATTTATTTCTATTTAAATGAATAATCACAAAGACAAGAGAGGTTATGATGTCAGTTACATTATTACCATTGATGTCTGTAATTACAAATTTGTTTTATAAAATCTGCAAATTTCTTACTTCAGCACATACTTGAAAGATCTGTGATTTCATGGGTCTGGGTATGTTTTGTAGTGTCAAGAGTGCAAATTGTAGAACCTGGGTGACAGTCAAACAATACATCAAGCTCTGACAAGGTGAATGAGGTGATCAGTCCCTCTGTCATTTGAGATCTGCTCAAGAGAAAATTACTGTGCTTCTCCTAACACAGCTGTAACTAACACCTTTTATATACTACCTGTCCTCAGCTCCATTTTTATTCATTGATAACAGCTAGGATATCTGTTCTACAGTCAGCCAGTCCATGTAAGAATAAGATATGACTGCCTTTGGCCCTCTTATGTATATATGCCTGTTCAATCAGGGATTATATATCCCAGGCCTGTATAATTGTAGGCTGATATAAGGAGCCACACCCATAAACAGAAACAGAGATGGCATGGGTCTAATTGTCTTTTTCTGCTGTTTATATTCCGTTCTGGATGCTATCTCTGGTCCTCAATTCTCTCTCTCCACTTTGGACTGCTTGACATTTTAACTTGTGAGATGACATATTATCTCTTGTTCATCTGCCCTTTGAAAACTTTCAGCTCTTTAATTGGGTCGTAACCTTGCTTATGGGACAGTCCCTTGGCACACTGCCTGGGCCTATATAGCCTTGGCCAAACTACTTTTCTTATACAGGATGGAACATTTTCAGGAATATGTCAGGAATATAGTCAAGCAATTGAATACCTTCCTTTTACTGGGACTGGAGGGTAAAGTGGGTTGTGGGAAGGGAAGTCCCAAATGGAGGTTTTTCTTTTGTGCTTATATCAGATATGGTAAAGATTTCTTAAATTTCGGGGTAAGTGAATTGTTTATGTGCAAAGAATATAAGAATACTAAACAGATGTTTCTGAATTTTTTTGCATAGGGGTCCTTACCCAGAGTTTGAAGTTCGAAGTTTTAATCCTTCTATTACTCTAACAGTAACTTTTTGGTTCTCAATCGATCATCCCAATACAAGGTATTCCCTTTACTGATACAGACTGCATATCTTTTATGAATTTGTAGATGATCTTGGAGAATTGCTATGGCTGAAAAATTGATCATTTTATGACCAAATTGGTGAAAAGCTGACTTATGTTGGCATTTGGATCATTGATATACAAAAGCTGTCTCTCAAAGCCCAGGGTCACTATCATACTGTGATGAAGCATTGAGACAGGACTTTGATGAAGATAAAACACACACACACATGCACACACACACACACACAAATGCATGAAACCAAGAACTCAATGGAATCCTTTCCTTAATTGCATAAGGAACTCTATGCCTGTTACATGTTTTATTGAAACTGCACATAGAACAATACACCCAAATTAACTTGTCTAGCAAATTTTTTGTTTGGTCCAGGCCTGTGATTTTAACTTCATTATATAGATCTTCCAGTATGGAAAACTAATCTACCTGAGCCCGGCTGATCCGAGACTGCCTTATAGTCTTAAAGAGCTGAGGTGGACCTTCTTGAATCCATGCCTCCTGGGTTGGGCCCTTTATCTAACCCAACCAAAATCTAGCTTTTAGGCAGCAAGGTGAGCCATTGGATAGAGTGCTGGCCCTAGAGTCAGGAAGACCTAAGTTCACTGTGCGACTCTGGGTAAATCATCTAACCCTGTTTGCCTTGGTTTCCTCATTTGTAAAATGAGCGGGCAAACCACTGCAGTATCTTTGCCAAGAAAAGCCCAAATGAGTTCATTAAGAGCCTGAAATGACTGAACAACAACAAATCTAGCTTACTACCAATTTACATTTGAAGAGTTTTTTAATTTTTCCTTTCCCTTTCTTTTATTTTTAATAGTATTTTCCCCAATTGTATGTCAAGACAATTTTTAGCATTCATTTGTACAAGATTTTGAGTTCTATGCTTTTCTCCCTCCTTTTTCTCCTCCCCTTTTCTGAAAATAGTAGGCAATTGGAAATGTTATACATGTGCTATCATGTAAAACATACTTCTGTATTAGTCACAGTTGTGAAAGAAACAAATAAAGAGAAAAAAACACAAGAAAAAGAATAAAATAAGTGAAAAAATATGCTGTTATTTCCATTCAGAGTCCATCAGCACTTTATCTAGATGTGGATAGTATTTTCCATTATGAGTCCTTTGTCCTTGTCTTGGATCATTGTGTTGCTGAGAAGAGCTGAGTCATTCAAAGTTGATCATCACACAATGTGGCTGATACTATGTACAACATTTTCCTGGTTCTGCTCATTTCACTTTGTGTCAGTTTGTACAAGTCTTTCCATGTTATTCTGAAATCCACCTGCTCACCATTTCTTATTGAACAATAGTATTTTATTACATTCATATACCATAAATTGTTCAGCCATTCTCCAATTGATAGGCATCCTCTTAATTTCCATTTTTTTTTGCCACCACGAAATGGGCTGCCATAGATATTTTTGCACCTGTAGGTCCTTTCTCCTCTTTTATAAAAAGGTTATTTACAATGAATAACAATGCATCATAACAATTTATCACTGCCTAAGTCCTCTTCAAGGGGAAGAGAAAGGAATAAACATTATATATAGCATCTACAGGCACCGTGTTAAGCTTTTTACAAATATTACCTCATTTGATCCTCACTACAACCAAGAGAAGTACTGTTATTATCCCCATTTTATGGTTGAGGAAACTGAGGCAAAAAGAGATTAAATAACTTGGCCAGGATCACACAGTGAGTAAATAACAAAGGCTAGTTTTGAACTTAGGTCTTGCTAACTCTAAGCCTTGAATTCTATGTACTGCACCCTATGATTGCTTCAAGAATTTTTTTTGTATATTCTTTCATTCTTACTTACTTTTCTTCTTAGTGGTCATGGTTGATATGTACTTCTTCCTTCTGATCCTAATTTTTTCTGCTTTGCACCATTTCAAAAGTCTTTCTAGATATTTGACTATTCTTCATATTTTATAGTTCTTAATTCTTGCCTGTATTATATCACATTAACGTTCAATAATTTATTTAACTTTACTATTGGCAAGTTATTTCCAGTTTTTTACAATAACACATAACACTGCTATAAATATTTCTGAGCAGGTAGCATTGTATGTTACAATACTTTTAGTGTATATTCCTGCCAAGACAATTATTAGTCATTGGATATGGTTTTTGTGTAATTGTTGTGTCCTGACAGATAGATTATTGTCCAAAAGATGCTACAAGTCTGTAATTCCACCATTAATGAGTATTTCTTTCTCCACAGCTCTACCAGCATTATTTAATGTTATAAATGATTTTTCTTAGCCAATTTGAGGAGTATACGGTAGTGTCTCAGAGTTGCTTTAAATTGATTGTTAGTGAGATGGAGCATTTTTCAAGTCATTACTTTTTAAAATGTTTTTACTAATATCTTCTGTTTCTTACATTTCCATGGCATACCATGTCTCTCTCCTCCTCCTCCTCCCAGGGAGTCATTGCATACAGCAAATAGCATTTTTTAGAGAGGAAAAAGAAGAGGGGGAAAATCCATCGCAACTCATCAACAGTCCAAAAACACGTGCAATGGGTAATACTTGTAGACATGTCATATCTCCTCCAGGCATGGGTTGGAGGTGTTTTCTTATATTTCTTCATTTGAGTCTCACATGATCTATATAATTTGGTTACAATTGTTTTTGATTTTTTTGGTGTATTGCAGTTCTTTCCATTTATATTGTTGTAGCTACTGTGTCTCTGTTTGCTTCACTCTGCATTAGTTCATATATATCTTTTGATGTGTGTCTGTATTCATCACAGACAAAATTTTTTACAGCACAGTAATATTTCATTACATACATGTACTACAATGTGTTTAGTGATGCCCCAATTGAATGGCATCTATTTTGTTTCCAATTTTTGGCTATTGCAAAAAGTGCTGTTAAAAATATTTGGAAGGATTTTGGAGACTTTTTTCTTATTGATGGCTTCCTTCATATGTAAGCTCAGCTCAGTAATGGAGTCTCAAGGTTAAAGGGTATGATTAATTTACTAATTTTATTTGCATAATTCCAAGTTGCTTTCCAAAATGGTTGTACTATTTCACAGTTCTATCAACAATGTAGTAGAGTTCCTATCTTCCTCCAAACCCTCCAACATTGACTGTTGCCATTTTTAGTTATTTTTGCCAATTCACAGGTTGTGAAGTGATTCCCCTAGTTTGTTTTGATTTGTATTTCTATTATTATTAGTGATTTCAGAGCATTATTTTGTGGTCATAAATACTTTGCAGTACTTTTAAGAACTATTCATTCATATACTTTGACAATTTATCAGGGAATGGGTATTAGTTACACACACACACACACATACAAATTGTTTACATATTTTGGGTGCCAAATCTTTATCAGAGATATTTGGTACAATTTTTTTTTCATTTGACCACTTCCATTCTTATTGTAGGCATATTAATGTTATATGTGCAGAAGCTTTTCAGTTTCAAGTTCTCTCTTCTGCTGTGAACATAGTATTATGTACATTCAGTTATATTTAAAGTCTGAAAGCATAAGACCACCTCCATCAACTTTTCCCTTCTGTGCGCGCCTTGGTAATTCTTGCATTCTTCTTTCTCCTTATAAATTTCCCTATGATTTTTTCTAGTTCTATAAAGAAGTTGCTTAGTATTTTGATTTGTCTTACTTGGAATATAGAAATTAATTTGAGGGGTATCATCTTTACTTATTAATCCAACCTATTCATGAACATTGAATATCCCTCCATTTACTTGATTTATTCTTTATATTGGTCATTATTTCAACCAAGAGCTAGCTATGTAAGAAAAATCACAGATCAAATAAAGAAAAAAAAAGTTATGCAATTGTTCTTACACAGGTCTTGTATATTACTACGTAGAATAATCCCCAAATGTTTGATGATTCCTGTTGCTTTTGTAAATAGAACTTCTTTTTTCTCCCTATTATTATGATTATGATTATTGGTGTTTATTACCAGCAAATACTTGTAAGAGTACTAGATGTAGTGTTTCTAAATAAATAGTAAGCTAATCTCAGATTCAGATTCTGGGTTTATATCAAGACTTTTTTTTTTCTGTAGCTACTGATATAATCACATTTTTAATTTAAAAAGGCTTTCTTTTGGCTTTTAAGTTTTATTATTTTGAAAGTTCTGATTCTAAACTAGTGAATCCAGTTTAGTCATGATGAATAATTTTCTTAATGATTTGTCATATTCTATTAGCTAATATTTAGCATTTTTACATCTACATTCACTAGTGAAATTGTTCTATAATTTTATTTTTATTGTTATTTTTTATTCTTTTTATTGCCTAGAAAAAGGTATTCAATAATGTTCCCTTTTTCTCCCTATACATAAACTGTAACACATGGATTATTTGTTCCTGGAAAATTTGAAAATAATTCCTTGTGAATGTGTCTGGGCTATGTGACTGATGTGTAGATGATGATTCATCTAATTTCCTCCTCTAAAACTGGTCTATTTAAATAATTGATTTCCTGTTATGTTAGTTCTGGCAATTTATATTTTTGTAGATATCTATTTGCTTTAAATGATATAATTTGTTAGACTAGCTGTGAGTAGTATTCCCTAATAATTTTACTAATTTCTTTTGTGTTTGTTTTGATCCTTCCCTTTTCATTTATAGTTCTGCTGATTTGTGCATTCTGTGCCTTTTTGTCACTGGGCCTGAGAATACCACCACTCTGCATGTATCTTGACCTTTTTGATTCCCATACATGAATTTTGTTAGAATGTAAACTCCTTAAAAGTAGAGATTGTTTCATTCTTTGTACTTGTATCTCCCACACCTACCACAGCACCTGACACATAGTAGGCGTTTAATAGTCACTGATTGATTGATTCCTCTTCAAAGGAATTTTAGAAGAAAGCACGACAAACCTTTCCTCTGAGTTCATGTTTCACTTGATGTGATTGTCAAAAATTTAATTTGAAAAGAAAGAACCAGATTATACTTTTCACCTCTTGGGAAACAAATGTATCATTTTTGGATGAGATCCCTGGATCTCAAATGATATGTGTCAATGTAAGCCAGATTTGCTTTGTGTTTTCAAAGCTGCCTTTTATTTTTCTTTTAATTATAGCATCGAAGGAATAGAAGGTTTAAAATTACACCTTTCTCAGACATTTAGTTATTGTACTTTTCAGAAATATTGTTCAGGTCTTTTTAGTCACCAGGTACTTTCATCGTCTCTATGCCCTAAATTCAATATTTTCATGCCTCCTGAGACAGAGCTAGGTTTATTTTATTTTTCCCTGAACATGTCATACTTGATGGCTTAAGTGGTATTAAACATAGTTTCGGTTAAATTTATTAATTTTTCTGTCTGTGTGGGGCAGGTATGAAAACAGAATCAAAGCCTTTCAGAGCTGATAGGTAACTAAGAGGTCAGCTAGTCCTACTCTGTCATGTTATGTAGAAGAGGAAATTGAAACCCAGGGAGTTTTATTGACTTTCTCAAGGTCACAGAGGCATGGCTCAAAGAAAAGCACACTTGATAGGAGAATCAATATGGGATTTCTTGGGGTGGAATGCAGGATTCTAGGTATCTAGGTGCCCCTAGGTATACCCAGGTAGTGGAGAATGGCTCTCTCACACCATACAATTTTGGTGTGTAGTTTTAAATTCTCCAATAATAAATTCCCTGATATAAATTAGTGATACAGTTTAAAATACAAGACTGGCTTAAATTCACTTACATTACCATATAAATGACAACTTTCAAATATTTTGCTGAAGGGGAAAGAGTAGGCAGGCAAGAAGAAATTGGTGCAATGCAAACAGCACAGGCTCTGCTGCCATCATTACCTGTGTGACCTTGAGCAAATCTCTTAATCTCTCTAAGCCTCAGTTTTCTCATCTGTAACATGAGGAAGTCTGACTATATCGCTTTCAAGGTCATTTCCAATTCCAAATCTACAATCCCAAACCGAACTAGAGGAGAGGAAGGGTGAACGGGAGGTATCACAAAAGTCAGAAAAATGCACAGATTTAACTGTTTGTACTTGTTTCAAGGTGAGAGTAGGAATGATTTTTTTTTTTTTGAGGGGAGGAGGGGAATAACTTGCAATTTTGTTAATTTGTGAATCAGCCTGATGTTTGAACTTTCCCTTTTCATTTGAAACTTTACTAACTGCTGAATCAGCCTCTTCTGAGACTGGGCAATAGAACCTAATGATACTCCTACATAGATGTTGTTAGAATGCTAAGGTCCTTCTTATGAGGAAATGTGATATCCATCTCTAGATAGAGAACTGATAGATTCAGATTTCAGATTAAGGTATATTTTCTTCTAAAAAAATGAGGTTCTTAAGAGTAGGTATGGTTTCATTCTCAATATTTGTGTTCTTAGCACTAGCACATAATAAGTATTTGTTGTATTGGAAAATAAGAAAGTCATGACAAACTTTTCCTTTGAATTAATGTTTCTCTTCATGTGGTTGTCAAAAATTAAATTTTAAATCATTGGGAAGACACCAATAATGAAAAAAGAAGCTTCAAAAAATGTTTTTTAGAGAAAAGGGCATAGAAAGGAAGAGGTTAGGTGGCTGCTAATGACAAAGTTTCCATAAAGCTCTCTTTCTCACATTTTGATGTAGTTTTATAAAATTTGGTCTTAGAACAAATGTAAAGTTTTGGCTGAAGTGAAAGAGAAAGACATTCGACCAATCTAAGCATATAAAAATATGGGCAAAGAGAGAATCTATTCATTCATGGTTGTGTGTTTGCTAGTTTCCAGTTAAAGAAGCAAATAGAATTTGGTCACTTGATGCTAATTGTGGGCTAATGAATCAAATATTTGAAACCATGTTTTTTTTCATTTAAAAAAAATCTCCAGAGCATAGACTGAATTAAAAAGAACCTTTTCTGCCCCCTTCTGGATTTTTCCTTTCACCCAGGTGACGAGGGAAGGTCACTGCTGCATCAGTTGTTTCTCTGTGTAGTCACTCCTGCCAACATATCTCCTTTCAATGTAAATGTTATCCTCTGAATCTCTTTTCTCACCCTCTTCTACATTAAAGAAGAGTTGTTCAAATAAAAGTATTAATAGCAAATAGCATTTCAAAGCTTTCTTTGAGTGGTTATAGATTACTTCTGCATACGCAGCAATGTTCTCAGGCTTATTGCAACCAGCATGATGTCATATGTAAATAGTAGCATTGAGAAGCCTTTCTCGATCCCTTGTAATGCTAGCATTTTCCCACTATTAATTATCTCCAATTTATTTTGTATAAATCTTGTTCATATAACAAGCAATAATTTTTTTCCTGTTCATTTTAGTTTATCTGACAAACTGTTCAATCATAGAGAAGAAGAAAGTTTGATCTGGCCATCTCCAAGCTATGCCAACTGTACAACTGTACTCTGGTTTCCTCTGCCTCCTCTCACCCATGCTCTGATTCCTGCCCTTGGGCTCTGTCTGGTGAGCTTCTTAATGTATCTTTCCTGGTCTTGGGCCCACTATTTCACTTCTCTCTCCATCTCAAAGCCATTCTCCCTGACAACTCTAGCTCCTCTAGAAGTGTGGTTCCCCTATTAGATATAAGCTCCTTGAAGGCAAAGACCATCTTTCTTGCTTGTAGTTGAATCTCTATGTGCCCTTTACATAGTAAGTGCTTTCTAGATGCTTATTCATCCATTCATTCACTCATTCTCATCTACTCAAACCTATCTCACAGTAGTCTATCCTATTTAACAGTTCACAAGTGCTAATGAGCTCTGTTAGAGCTCCTTTGGCTCTAAAGACAGAAGAGCTAAGTCATTTTAGGGGCTTAGAAGTGAACTTGTATTTTCATTTAATTTAATTTTTCTCAATTACATGTAGACTCTCCCTTCCTTGAGAAGGCAAGCAATTTGATATAGATTATACGTGTGTAATCATGCAAAGCATTTCCATATTAGCAATGTTGCAAAAATTATAAACCAAAAAACAAAAAATAATAAAGAAAATTTTAAAAAGTATGCTTCAATCTGCATGTAGATTCCATCAATTCCCTCTCTGGAGGTGGATAGCATTTCTTGTCAAGGGTTTTTTAGAACTGTCTTGGATCATTGTATTGCTGAGAATAGCTAAGTCATTCACAGTTGATCATTGTAAAATATTGCTCTTATTGTGTACAATGTTTTCCTGGTTCTGCTCATTTCACTTTGCATCAGTTCATGTAAGTCTTCCCAGGTTTTTCTGAAATTTCTTTGTGATGCAAAAGTTTTTCATCATTTCTTATAGCACAATAGGATTACAACACAATCATAACCATAACTCGTTCAGCCATTCCCCAACTGATGGGCATTCCTTCAGTTTCTAATTCTTTGCCACCACACAAAAAGATGCTTATACATGTAGGTACTTTTCCTTTTTTAAAAATCTCTTTGGGATACAGTTCTAGTAGTAGTGTTGCTGGGTCAAAGGGCATGCACAGTTTTATATAGCCCTTTGGGTATATGAACTCATATTTTCAAAAGTACAGACTGATAATAATAGATAACATTGATATAGTGCTTACTATGTGCCAGGCACTGTGCTAAGTGCTTTATAATTATCTCATTCTATTTTTACAACAACCCTGGGAGGTAGATGCTATGATTATCCTTATTTTACAGATTAGGAAACTGAGATAAACAGTAGTTAAATGACTTGCCCAGCATCACACAATTAGTAAGTAGAAATATATCAAATGCAATTAGTCAACAGATGTTGTAGGGAGGATTCTTATTTCGGATGAGAGGCTGGACTAGATGGATTATCAGGGGTGGGGAACCTGCGGTCTTGAGGCTGCATATAGCTTTCTAGGTCCTTGAGTGCAACCTTTTGACTGAGTCCAAGTTTTACAGGACAAATCCTTTTACTAAGGGGATTTGTACTGTGAAGTTTGGATTCAGTCAAAGGGCTGCACTTGAGGACCTTGAGGGCCACGTGTGGCTTTGAGGCTGCAGGTTCTCCACCTCTAGATTAGATGGCTTTTAATGTTCAAGATTCCTCTTTCATCCTTTACTTTCCCACATAACCAAATTAGAAGAACTATATTTTTTCTGCCCTTGAGGAAAAAGGACTAATTTTTTTTTATTTGGAAGGAGCTGGCTGGGCCTAAAGTTAACTCCTAAACTGACCTTAGCACTATTGGCCCTATCACATTTAATGCCAGTTGTTTGGTAGATTTTTGTTACATTAATTTTTTAAACTTTATTTTTGGTGGGGGAGGTGGAGGGTATGAGGTGATGTGAAGATAGATTAGTTCCCTGGGAAACTCTCTATCATCTTTATATACTTCCAAGGTATACTTTTGATGAAATGGAAACACAATAATTAAATGCATCTGTGATTTCATTAATATGGATATTCCCTTTAGTGATGTAGGTTGCAACTCATTCTTTCATGCTCATCCTATACAATTTTTCCTCTTGTAAGTTGTTCCTAGAAAGTATGTAAAATGTGCTAGAGAATCTTCCTCATTTTCTCCTGACATCAAGAACAGTGGAGCACAATCGAGCCTACCCCTCTTCTGTTTAAATTCTAGAACTAACTTATCCATTTGTATTCTCCTAATATATATAGCATAGTACCTAGCACATAGTAGGTGCTTAATAAATGTTTATTGACTGACATACCGATGAATAAGCTTTGTAGATTGTTTTTCCCACTGTATGTCATAATGTAGTTAATAGACTTTCCTCATCCACTTGGTCTATCTTCTATGGAGGATCAGATCAAGCTTTCTTTGAGTGGTTATAGATTACTTCTACATACGCGGCAATGTTCTCAGGCTTATTGCAACCAGCATGATGTCATATGTAAATAGTAGCATTGAGAAGCCTTTCTTGATCCCTTGTAATGCTAGCATTTTCCCCCTATTAATTATCTCCAATTTATTTTGTATAAATCTTGTTCATATAACAAGCTTTATAATAGCTGGTATACCAGTTTGACTGGAAAGGAAAAAGCATGAGGGATACTCATAGAAATAAGACTAGAAAGGTAAGTGAGAGCCACATCTCCAAAGGCTTCAAATGCCAGGCTGGGGATTTTACATTTTATCCTAGAGGCAATAGAGAGCCTGTGAAGTTTTTGTAAAGGAGAGTAACATACATAGATCTGCTAAACTTCAGTTGTTTTTCCTATATCAGAGGAATATGCCAGCCTAAGAACTATCTGGAATTCATATGTAAATCATTCATAAGCATATAAAGAAATTTTTCTCTTTCATGGTTTGCACCGAAATTTGGTAGAAAAAATTAAGATTCTTTTGTAATTGGCAGGTTGGTTAATTTAGGAAACTTTTTTTGTTACCATTTTGTACTTATAAGGAATTGACCTGTTTTGTGAATTTTTAATACCAACATGATGAAATTTGGGTTAAATATAGAAGAATGAAAGGTCAAAGAACTGACTTGCTAAGGGTATGTAGCACACCTTGTATTTGGATGCCTGACATGGAGCGGTTCTGTGTTCCTGCCAGGTTCTGCCAAATCTGAAATGCTTAGAGTACAGATGTGGTGGTAGAGTCTTTCTAGAACAGGAGTTCTTGACTTTTTTTTGTGTGTGTCATGGACAGATTTGGTTATGTGGTGAAACTTATGGCCCTTTCTCAGAATAATGTTTTGTTTCTTATATTCATAATCAAAAGAAACGCTAAATTTCAATGAGGGGTTAGTGAATATAAATATGTAATTTTTTTCCCCACGTCTAAGTTCGTGGAACCCCTGAAATCTATCCAAAGACCCTTTGGGGGCCCATGGACACTAGGATAAGAAATCCTGGTCTGATATAACATAGCTAATTTGAAAATATTCGTCTCTAGAAAAGTAGATACCACATGATTTTTTTCTTCTACAATGACCATTCATTTGGCCTAGGCAAGTGCCTTGATCACTTCATCATCTGCAAAATGAAGATGTCTAGATGACCTCTGAACTCCTTTCCAGTATCTGTGATCTTATTTTTCCAGCTCCTGCTGGAGGAATCACAGGGAGTCTAAAGACCATGAATGGATTTTATTACTTTGCTACATAACTAAAGCTGCTGTTATGGGATTTATTTAGAAATTGTTGTAATATGTATTTTAAAAATATTTACATGAAATCAGATTATTTATACATAGTTAATATAAAAAATCTGCATTATCATTATTCATTTTGTTCTTATGCTTATTCCTAGTAAATCCTAAAGAATAAAGTCTTACATGTGTATTATCCTAGGTTTGGATCTTAAGTCAAGAGATCAGTTGGTAAAGATTAAGCATTTTCTGTGTGTCCAAAACTGTGGATTTATAAAAGCAGTAGGAGTTATAGGGTATAATTCACTCTTTATGGTACTTAATAATTATGACTATGTTAATTATGGAGCTAGAAAAGTGAGCATTACAAAAAAACCAAGAAATCACATACTCATATTGTAGAGTTGTGCTTCTTTGACTCCCAAATAAATTAATTCAGTGAGGGCAGGTTAATAACTCAATAAGATCCTGGTGCTTTTTAGACAATGAATTAAGGGCTTTAATGTTACTGCAGTGTCATTTTATTTGCAATTATTAACAAGCATGTAAGGAAATAATGCTTTGGTGTCTGTTACTATGGGTCTTTTCTTATACTATTTAAGGTTAGGAATGTGACAAAAATAAGCCAAGGCAAACTGCAAAATAAGATAAGTACAGTTTATCCATTGTCCTGCTGTGGTTTGCACTTGACATAAATCCAAAAATAAAACACAATGTGGCATTGCACATTAATTGTCTTTCTGTGGGTTTATACACCTCCACTGTTCAAAACTTGATCACAAGGTTCTTGAATTTTCCAATAAAGTTTAAGCTGAAATTTTCAGTTGTGCTGAACAGATATTTGATGACAATATTAATTGAGAATTTAGCAGCTGTTAACATTCTTCTAGTTGGAGCATACTAATACAGAATTCTTCCTAAAAGGAAGAGAGATAAATTATGGCATCCTGCAGTGACTTTACTAAAATGATAAGAGTTTAAAATTGTTCAGTGTTGGATGTTATAATAACTTTCTGTTCTCTTGGGAGCCAAGCAACTGAGCATTCATATTAATTTTTCTGACATACTCACTAAGGTAGGGGCTTTTAACCATTTTTGTGTACGTCATGGACCCCAGCCTGTGGACCCCTTTTCAGAATAATGTTTTTTAAGTGCATATAAAAATTACATAGGATTATAAAGGAAACTAATTTTACATTCCAAAATGTTTTTTAAAAAGATCTCATCTCAAGACCCAGATCTATTCTGTTATGGGCTATTTTGTACTTTGAATAGGGAAAGGTAAAAGGAAAGTCCAAAAAAATGACCAAATTGATCTGTCAGTCTACTTTTTATAGAGAACAGAGGGATTGGTTCCTCCATCCTCCTGAGTCCCATCCAGCTCAAACATCTCTGAAGCAGGCTCAATCACTGAAAACCAATCAAGAATTGTATGTATCCTCTCAACAATCCACATGCCTATGCTTTTGATGGGAAAATGCTTTCCTGACACCAGACAAAGGCTTCTGCTCTGTCAGCTCATCAAACTGACCAGGGACTCCTTTGATCAACTCTGTTTTGTTTAGGCATTTTTAGTCTGACTATTCATAATCCCTCTTGGGGTTTTCTTGGCAAAGATACTGGAGAGGTTTGCCATTTCCTTCTCCAGTTCACTTTACAGATGAAGAAACTGAGGAGAACAGGGTTAGGTGGCTTGCCCAGGGTCACACAGCTAGTTGGTGTCCGAGGCTAGATTTGAATTCAGAATGATGAGTCTTTCTAACTCCAGGACTCTATTCAAGTGCTCTATCCACTTCACCATCCAACTACCCAAACTCTCCTTACACAAATTAAATGATCTTCCTCCCAACATTTTGACTAGTCCATTGATATGACGCTAAGGAGGAAATCTTCCACATGAAAATGAAAGAATTGTTAGTTTTCTCTTAGTTCTCCAGTAGAAGATAAGAGGACTTTCTTTCTAAACACAGTTGTTTGTGAAGTCTCCCAGATTAAAATATGAACTACTTGTGGGGCACAGACAGTGTTTATTCCCTCCTTTGTATTCTCAGCTTAATGCCTAGCACGTATAAGGGCTTACTGTTCGTTGACAGACTGCTGACAGAATGTCTACTTATAGGAAATGCTTTTTGGGGTGAGCAATTTAGATAAGTTTCTATCTCAAGACAAAGACTAAGCTTCTAAGTACAATTTCCTGAGTCAATGTACTAAATATGTCAGTTTTTCTTTCTTAAATAAGCTGATGTAACACTTTTTTAGACATAGTTTTAAAGAAAATCATCCTTTCTCATATTCAGTATGATATTAAGGTTGGTAAGTCAGGGTTATTACATAGCACATAATAAAGAAATAGGACTAGAGGTAGGCCAGAGACTACGATGGTTGTCTCCCAAGTTCAAAGTTAAAGATTTAAGACAAGATTGAATTCTCTGATTATTGAAATCTACCTCCAGATTAGAATCTCCTTTTTCCAATGTAATTACCCTGTTGAGGGGTGCAGTTTTCAGAAATCTCCCTGGGTTCACAAAGACTAGTTAGCTACCCCATGGACCCACGTTTAGGAAAGTCATTCCAGAAGAAAATGAAATAAATTTTTCCTGTCCAATAATAGGCACATGATCTAAATGCAATATTAATTTGAAACTCAAAGGAATATTTGTCTGTACCCACAGAAAGCTGTATGAGAGCTGAAAGGAATCACTGAAGAAATAAAGCTGATTTGGAATATGGCACAAATTAATTGGCTAAGTGATCTTCAAATGACTTCAGAGTGGGTCACATTTTGGTAAAGTGAAAGAATGTTGAATTTGAACTTAGTCCTGGGTTTGAATCCCTACTTTTCCCCTTACTAATTATTTGATTTTGGGCAAGTTATTTAACTTTTCTAGGACTCATTTTCCTCATCTGTTAAAAAAATGAGAGTGGAAAGATTAGACAGGACGACTTTCCAACTATAAATCTATAATTTTATGGTACTCATTGTTCTTTTTGACTATGCGTCAATGCAGTGCTGTGTATCTTCAATGCAACTGCTCAATAAATATTGACAATGACTTGAGATTAATGTCCCAGAGCTGTTCTGCACCAGATAAATTCTAAATTAATCATTTGGATAAACCTATGGATCTAGGGCAACTGTGCCTCCTCTTGTGTAAGGGGTAAAACTGAAATCCTAGTTTGGGAATTATTGGAACGAATGAAGAGATAAGAGTTTGGTAAGGTAAAATTACAAGAAAAACCTGGAGTAATACAAAATACAATGGAAAAATAATATGCTGTCTGGCAGAAATAATTTACATCATGAGTGAGGAAATCTATAGATGTATTGGAAATAGTCTATCGTTTGAAAAGACAATGAATGGACTAGGCAGTAAAGATGCTGGTCAATAGATGGCTCACCCCATTAACAGTCTGGTTTCCATGGGACCACAGATAGATGAAAACTCAATGGGATGTCGATGGTTTAGGCATATGGACAATGATGGAAACAATAAGCACGAGATCATTAATTATGGTATTTGATGGATCTGTGCTGACATCTTAATGAGCAACAATGGATTAGAATATAAATGAATAGGATTAGGCAGGGAAGGTATTACAGGCTTAGGACATGACCTACAAAGTAGAATAAAATTGATCAGCCTTTAATAAGCGTTTATCACGTACCAAGCACTGTGCTAAGCAACGGGGATAAAAGTGAGACAGTCCATACTCTCAAGGGGCTCACATTCTAATTGGGGGTGACAAGCCATAAAGGAAGGCTCATGTTCAAGTTCAGTTTATGGCATATGGAAAAGTCAAGTGGTATTTAGTTTATGGCAGGGAAAGTTACAGGGTAGATGGTAAGGCCCCAAAAACCTGCAGAAAGAATGGCAGGGCAGAAAATCCCTGACCAAGAGGATAATGAGTCCAAAGATCATTGTGGAGTAGATTTGGGGATTTTTCCAACAGAGGCAGGGAGGTGGAGGTCAGCATCTAGCTGACCGTGGATATCTCACTTCTGGTGGGAACTGGGCAATGAACGTCAGGTAGGAGAAAAGTTGATGGATCTCCTCAGTGGGGCAGATGGTGCTGGTTTATCTTCTAACCTATCATATAGCAATCTGGGA
Organism: Phalanger gymnotis; assembly: GCA_028646595.1. Taxonomy (NCBI): domain Eukaryota; kingdom Metazoa; phylum Chordata; class Mammalia; order Diprotodontia; family Phalangeridae; genus Phalanger; species Phalanger gymnotis. The sequence goes on along the minus strand of CM053623.1, from coordinate 124,104,099 downwards.
TGGGAAGGAGAAAGGAAGATTCCTGAGGTGAGGTTGAGATAATAATTCTAAATGTTTAGTAAATAGTAAAACATCTGAATAAACTATTGCTATTTATACATGGAATGAAGAAGATAATTTATTGTCTGTTTCTCTTTACTCACACAGAAAATGGAAAAGAGAACAGGGGAAACCAGAGAGAAATATTTAATGCCAGTGAAATTCTAATTCTGACTGTTTATCACCAGGAGTCTTTAATTCAACCTTCTCTTCCTTAAATTCTCAAATTATAAAATAGAGATGGAAGAGATTTGTGTAGGTAGTGTAGGTCATAAAGTACTTGCTTTTGATTGACTCTGTTTCATGACTGAATTGTTCTTATCTTGTCTCATCTTGTATATCAGAAATTGTTTCTTTTTTATTTAATATATTTAGTTTTCAGCATTGATTTTCACAAGAGTTTGAGTTACAAATTTTCTCCCCATTTCTACCCTCCCGCCCACTCCAAGATGGTGTATATTCTGGTTGCCCTGTTCTCCAGTCAGCCCTCCCTTCTGTCACCCCATTCCCCTTCCATCCCCTTTTCCCTTCCTTTCTTGTAGGGCAAGATAAATTTCTATGCTCCATTGCCTGTGTATCTTATTTTCTAGTTGCATGCAAAAACTTTTTTGTTTTTGTTTTTGAACATCTATTTTTTAATACTTTGAGTTCCAAATTCTCTCCCCTCTTCCCTTCCCACCTACCCTCCCTAAGAAGTCAAGCAATTCAACATAGGCCACATGTGTATCGTTATGCATAACCCTTCCACAATACTCAGGTTGTGAAAGACTAGCTATATATTGCTCCTTCCTAACCTATCCCCCTTTATTGAATTTTCTCCCATGACCCTGTCCTCTTTTGAAAGTGTTTGTTTTTGATTACCTCCACTCCCATCTGCCCTCCCTTCTATCATCCCCCCCCACTTTTTATCTTCTCCTTCTTTCCTGTGGGGTAAGATACCCAATTGAATACGTATGGTATTCCCTCTTCAAGTCAAATCTGATGAGAGCAAGATTCACTCATTCCCCCTCACCTGCCTTCTCTTCTCTTCCTACAGAACTGCTTTTTCTTGCCACTTTTATGTGAGACAATTTACCCCATTCTATCTCTCTCTATCTCCCCCCCTCAATATATTCCTCTCTCATCCCTTAATTTGATTTTATTTCTTTTAGATATCATCCCTTCATCTTCAATTAACCCTGTGCCCTCTCTCTCTCCACATACATATACACATACATACACACTCACATGTACATATATATACATAAATATATATATGCATATTCCCTTCAGCTACCCTAATACTGAGGTCTCATGAATCATACACATCATCTTTCCATGTAGGAATGTAGACAAAACAGTTCAACTTTAGTAAATCCCTTGCAATTTCTTTTTCTTGTTCTTTTTCTTCATTACCTTTTCATGCTTCTCTTGATTCTTGTGTTTGAAAGTCAGATTTTCTATTCAGCTTTGGTCTTTTCACTGAGAAAGCTTGAAAGTCCTCTATTTTATTGAAAATCCATATTTTGCCTTGGAGCATGATACTCAGTTTTGCTGGGTAGGTGATTCTTGGTTTTAATGCTAGCTC
>CM053623.1:124068836-124101993 GCA_028646595.1 Phalanger gymnotis | reverse complement strand
ATGTTCCCAGCCAACTCACTTGACCCTTGAGTTTTTCAGCAGGGTATGACTGCTTGTAGACTAAAGAGTTCTATGTTCCAAGCCTGGGGGGATGCGCCAGCTCTGCCACACCAGCACTCCTCCTTCCCCAAGGACCCCTAATCCAGACTGGGCTTAGATCTTCAGCAGGCTCTGCACTCCTGCTCTGATCAGCCACTTAATTCCTCCCAGCAGGTGGGCCTGGGGCCAGAAGCAACTGCAGCTATAATTCTGTAGCTGCCCCACCTCAGCTGCCCCCGGGGCGGTGGCCAAACAGCAAACTCTATCCCAGTCCCCAGCAGCTTCTCCCACTAACCTACTCTGTTGTCCTTGGTGTTTGTGGATTGAGAAGTCGCAGCTCACTGATTCAGGGCCCATCAATGTAATTTTTGAAATCATCAAGGATAAAGGCAAAAAGTACAGTGGAAAAGATGATTGTGAACCAAGAGAACTCATTGAAAGAAGATGGAGAAATGCTTGTTGAGGGAGCCAAGTTGGTGGAGCAGAGGCAGGAACTCAGCTGACCTCTCTCAACCTTCCAAACAACTTTAAATGCCTCAAAAACTCCAAACATCTCAACTCCAAATGCCTCAAATAGAATTATGGAGTGGCAGAGCCAACAAAAAGTTGGGGTAAGACATTTTTTCCAGCCTAAGATAACTTAGGAGTTTGGCAGGGCGGGAGAAGAAGGGGGCAGGTGATGGAGGGACCAGCCTGAAACGGCCCAGAAATCACATGATGTTAATATCAGCAGCAGGTCTTGGAGGCAGCTGTTGTGACAGAGGCCATAGTAGCCTCAGGAACTTTCAGCATAGAGCCAGTAAAGTGGTTGAAGAATTGGTCAGAAAGAATAAGGGGACCCTTTGCTGGCACTGGGTGCAGGACCCTGTTGCATTGCCCATACACAGTTCCAGAGCAAAGAGGAATGTTAATGCTTGTGGCCACAGGGGAATATGGTCTCTGGTCACAGTTCCAGAGAAGAGAGGAGTCCTCACGATCGCTCACAAAAGAGCAGAGTCCCTGATCTCAGTTCTAAGGAAGAGACGAACACTAGCACTTGTCGCCCCAGCAGAGCACGGGACCCAGTCAAAATTTCGGGGCCAAGAAGAGCACTAGCACATGTAACTGCAGGGGAGCAAGGTCCCTTCCTGGGTAAAGACAAGAGTGAAGACCTGGAGAGCAGTGAACACATCCCTCTTTGGATCAATCATAGCACTTTAGAAGCACTGAAAACTTACAGACTCCTAGAACTTGCTCTGAACATAGTAGCACAAAAAACCCAAAGCTTGAGACAGTGCTCCCCCACCCCCACACCCAGGAGCAGAGCCAAACTTTAATATAAAGTCAAGAAATAGGTTGGAAAAATGAGCAAACAATGAAAAAAGAACCTGACCACGAAAAGCTACCATGGTGACAGGGAAGACTGAGATACAAAATCAGAAGAAGACAATGATGTCAAAACAGCTACAAGCAGAGCCTCAAAGTAAAAAGAAAAAGTGAATTGGACACAAGACCAAGAAGAATTCCTGGAAGAGCTTAAAAAGGATTTTAAAAATAAAATAAGAGAAGTAGAATGAAATTGGGGAAAGAAACTAGAATGATGTAAGGAAATTCTGGTAAGAGAGTCAATAGCTTGGTTAAAAGAGGCACAAAAATTTACTGAAAAGGACTCCTTAAAAATTGGCATTCAGTAACATTACTACTAGGTTTATATCCCAAAGATATAGATAGATAGATGTGTATATGTATGTGTATGTATATATACATGTGTATATATGTATATGTGCAAATATGTATACGTATGTGTGTACATATATATGTATATGTACATATATACAAAAATGACATGCATGTATAAAAATATTTGTAGTAGTTCTTTTTGTGGTGGCAAAAATTAGAAATTGAGAAGATGTCCATCAATCGAGGAATGCTGAACAAGTTGTGGCATGTGATTGTAATGGAATATTATTGTGCTATAAGAAATGACAAGCAGGATACTTGTAGAAAAACCTGGAAAGACTTAGATGAACTGATGCAAAATGAAGTGAGCAGAACCAAGATAACATTGTATACAGTAACAGCAATATTGCACAATGATCGGCTATAAATGACTTAACTAATTCTTAGCAATACAATAAGCCAAGACAATTCCGAATGGACGAAAAATGCTGTCCATCTCCAGAGGAAGAACTGATGAAGTCTGAATGCAGATAAAAAGTTTTTTTCTTTTTTCTTTTTTTGTCTGTGTTTTCTTTTACAACATGATTTAATATGGAAATACATTTTGCATAACTACACACGTGCAACATGTATTTAATTGTTTGCTTTCTCAATGAAGAGGGATAGAGGAGGGAGAGAATTTGGAGCTCAACATTTAAAAAAATGTTGAAAATTATTTTTACATGTAATTGGAAAAAATTTTAAATAGCAGAATGGACCAAATTTTAAAAAGAGGTACAAAAATTGACTGAATAAAAGAACTCCTTAAAAAGTAGAGGTGATCAAATGGGAAAAGAGGTACAAAAGCTCACTGAAGAAAATAATTCCTTAAAAAGCAAAATTGGGCAAGTGGAAGCTAATGGCTCCATGAAACATCAAGAAACAACAAAACAAAGTCAAAAGAAGGAAAAATTTAAATGTGAAATCTTTTATCAGTAAAATAAATGATTTGCAAAATTGATCAAGGAGAGACAATTTAAGAATTATTGTATTACCAAGCCATGATCAAAGAAAGAGTGTAAGCTTCGTATTTCCAGAAATTGTCAAAGAAGACTGACTGTCCTCATATCCTAGTACCAGAGGGTAGAATAGAAATGGAAAGAATCTACTGATCACCTTCTGAAAGAGTCCCCAAATGAAAGCTCCCAGGAATAATAAAGACAAATTCCAAAGCTCTCAAGTCAAGGAGAAAATACTGAAAGCAGCTGGAAAGAAATAATCCAAATATTGTGGAGCCACAGTCAGGATCACACCAGACTTAGCAGCTTCCTCATTAAAGGAGTAGAAGAACATCGTATTTTGGAATGCAAAGGAGCTAGGATTACAACCAAGAATAACCTACCAGCAAAACTGAGTATAATCCTTCAGGGTGTCAAATTGTATCTTTAATGAAATAGAGCACTTTCAAGCATTCCTGATGAAAAGATCAGAGCTAAGTAAAAAATTCAAATTCAAGATTGGAGAGAAGTGTAAAAAAGTAAACATGAAAGAGAAATCTTAAGGGACTTAATAAGGTTAAATTGTTTATATTTCTATATGGGAAGATAGTACTTGTACCTCCTAAGAACTTTATCATTATTAGGGCAGTTAGAGGTATACATAGACAGAGGGCACAAGTATGAATTGATTATGTTGGGATGATCTGAAAAAAAAATAATAATGAAGGATTGAGAAAGAGGATTGCACTGGGAGAAGAGGGAAGGGAGAAATAGAATGGGGAAAATCATTATTGCTTAGAGGAATGCAAATTAAAACAACTTTGAGGTATTACCTCACACCTATCAGATTGGCTAACAGGGCAGAAAAGGAAAAGGACAAATGTTGGAGGGGATGTGTAAAAATTGATATACTAATGTACCATTGGCAAAGTTGTGAAATGGCCCAACCACTCTGGAAAACAAATTGGAATAAAGACTAAGGGGCTATAAAATTGTGTTTACCTTTTTACTATCCAGAAATATCACTACTAGATCTCTATCCCAAAGAGGTCAAAGAAAAAAGAAAAAGACCTACAAAAATATTTATAGCAGCTCATTTTTGTGGGGGCAAAGAATTGGAAATTGAGGGAATGCCCATCAATTAGGGAATAGCTGAACAAGTTGTAGTATATGATTGTGATGGGATACTAGATATGATGAGCAGGATGCTTTCAGAAAAACCTAGGAAGACTTATATGATCTGATGCAGAATGAGGTGAGCAGAACCAGGAGAACATTGTACACAGTAACAGCAATTTTGTTTTGATGATCAACTGTGAGTGATTTGACTATTCTGATCAATGCGACAATCCAAGACAATTCCAAAGAATATGAAAAATAAAGAAAGTAAGAAAAAGTACAGTTCAATCTGCACTCAGACTCCCATTGGTTTTCTCTCTGGAGGTAGATACATTTTTTTTTTATCATAAGTCCTTTGTCACTTTCTGCATTTTCCTACTTTTTTTTTAAAACATGGCTAATGTAGAAATATGTTTTGCATGATTTTACATGTATAGTTGGTATTACATTTCTTGCCTTCTCAATAGGTGAGGGAGGTTTTGGAGGGAAGGAGGGAATTCAGAACTCATTTAAAAAAACAAATGTTAAAAATAAATAATTAAAAAAAAGAGGATAGAAAGTGATTTGGAGTTTCTGTTGATGGTTGCAATAAAGACAGGAAAAGAGCAATATAAATTTATGGAGTAAATCTCCAAAAAGGAGAGTTTGCTGAGTGACAGTGATAGAGAGTGTGGATCAAGATGTATACTGTATGTTTTCTCCTTCTATGTGTGTATCGGGGTATATGAAAGAAGGAGCAGCCAAAATTGCAAACAGTGATAAGGGATAATGCATCTTCAGAAGAAAGCCAGGTTCCTGGGAGTGCCAGAACATGAAAAGAAGTACGAAAGGGGGATATGTAGAACAGAGAGTTTTTGAACAATAGAAAAAGGGTTCCAGGAGACACAATGGAAAGGCAGGGCACAGAAGGAAAGGGACTAGGGCTGGATAGAGATGAGAATATAGTAAAAAGTAGTAGAAAAATGGATTTGTTTTTATTTTTTTTTGCCTATGCAGATGACAGTTCTAAGTTACAGGGATTAGAGAAGCAAGAGGCAGGAGTCTATGAGTCACAGGACAAGGGGAAAAGCAAGGGCAAGTAGGGAGAAGCTTTTAGATTAAGTGAGATTCAGAGTTCTCATTAAATATTGGTGAGAAGGGCATATCCCACATGAAGGCTCCTCATTGCATTGGCAGAGGGGACAGGAGGACCACAGCTAGTGTAGTTGGGCAAGCCCTGAGGTGAAGGAGGCTGCCGCAATTTTCTGTTTCTGGGTAGAGTTCTGTAGTAATTGTTGCCTAGAATTTATGGCTTTAGAGAACAAATAATTATATTTTACTAATTTTGTGCTTAGCCTAGAGTCTTGTGTGTAGTAGGTAGTTGATAAATATTTGTTGAATGAAAGATAATATAATCACAAGAATTATTATTATAAGAATAAGAAGAATATTAATTCTTGTGATTATATCAAAATATGCAAGTTCAGATCTTACATATATTATCTCTACTCCATATTTAACAAAAGCTTAATTGTTTAAAAATATAATTCATGTAGACTTAAATTTATTGCCCTTCTAAATCCAACATTATTGATTGTGATGTTTCATATATTCTCAAATAAATTGACAAAAAATGTGGAATAGAATGGGTTCGATGTCAGAGCCCTATGGTATATAAATGATCTGTTCCCAGATTGACACTGATTATCCTCTTTGAGTGTGGTGATTCAAAAAGATAGGGCTTCACCAAACAACCTAATTATAAGGGAAATGACATTGAGATGGAAGACTGAAGACCTGAATTCTAATACAATTGCTATCTCTTTTTTGCCTTTGTGACCTTGGCAAAGCCATGGCCAATGTTAACAACTTCTGCTTATCATAGCTGTCACCACTGTAAATCACAATGGGAGCTTACAAGGAGCAAGCCAGCCAGGGTGGATGCAGGACTTTATCCCTCAGACCACAGTCACAGTGGAACCACTGACTTGGGAAGAAACAGTTAACTCTTATCACTATACCACCTCATCTATGAAATGGGTATAACAGCAACCACTCCTCCAAACTTAACAGATTGTGGAGATCACATGAGTTCACATTACACGGAAGTACTTTGAAATCTATAAAACTCTACAAATATTGGGCACTATTTCTTTGTTTGTTTGTTTGTTTGTTTGTTTGTTTGTTTGTTTCTTTCTTTCTTTCTTTCTTTCTTTCTTTCTCTTCATCTTGGGCCCTTTCCTTTGGTCAGACTTGTCTTCTCACTAGAGACCTGTCTCTGGTATATAGCGTGCTAATTCCATCTTCTATGCTCTTATTATTGGTTTTCTTCAGATAAAAATGTCGTATTTCTTTCTTTTCTATTTATTCATATGTCTTTCACCTCTAATATTGACTGTGTAACCTTGAGCAAGTCTCTTGATTTCCTGGGGCCTCTGTTTCCTCATCTCTAAAATGAGGGTCCAGATCAGATGACCTTTAGATCTATGCTTCTATGATCTATTCATATCCAATTAATTCTTCAGGTTTAAGGCCCACCTTCTCCATAATTCTTTTCCCAGATCAGACATTGATCTCCATCTATCTTGACTTCTTCTCATTTCTGTCCTTACAGTTTTGGCATTTAATCATATATCATCTTGTATTATTATTTATTTTATATGCATTATTCCTGGTCTTCTTAATGAAACAGTAAAAAACAAAGGCTGTATTTTATTCTTTTTATCTTATATAATACCAGCAGAAACTAGGTATTAAATAAAAATATTGTTAAATTGAATTCTGATGTAGCCCTAGAAACTAACCGGAATGGTGACAGAGCGTGGATTTTAGTCCACAGAGGTCATTATACAGTTTGAGTGTTCTAACCCACACTTTAAAGGATCCTTTCCAATGTTAACCACTTCTGGTTACCATACCTACAGCCTCTATAAATCACAATGGGGGCTTACAAAGAACAAGCGAGCCAGTATAGATGCAGGACTGTATTCCTAAGACCACATTCACAGTAGAACCACTGACTCAGGAAGAAATAGTTAACTTATATCACTGTACCGCCATAGGCCAGCCCTGGCTTAATGTCACAGTACAAGTATTTCTATTCCATCTTAGTTCCAGAAGGTTAGCACCGTGCTTACTAGTAGGTACATAATAAATGCTAGTTGATTGACTAAAATGGCAGGGAAAAAATAGTTTTACAGAGTGTGTGCTTTTCAAGGATTTCCTATTGCAACCTACTTTATAATCATTTTGAAATAAAAATATCATAAATATATCACGACAATTTTTAATGTCATAGGAAATGCATATTGCTATAGTTTGATAATAAAGCTAATTTGTCGTAAACAGCCAGCTTTGAAAAAAATTTGTTGTAGTGCATAAAACGCTGGACTTGGAGTTAGAAAATTTTTATTCAAGTCCAACCTTCACTCACGAGTCTTGTGACTATAAATAAGCAAGTTATTTATACCTTTCTGAACTTTAGTTCTGTAAAATGGGGATTACAGAGCATATGCATCTGCATTTACAGGAGAAGACTGCTTTGGGAACCTGTATAAATCTGAATTAATAGTAGTACTACTACAAATACTAATATCATTTATAAAATCAAAACAACAAACAAACAAACCAGAAACTACATATGAAGGCTGAAGGTGGGGGTGCTAGGATGGGGTTATTGAATTTCTATCAAGGAAAGGGAATGGAAATGTTCTGAATTGATTATGTCCATTGATTTCAGATTTTCCGTTTTCACTGGCTGCATAATACAACAGTTCACTTAAAACAATTTTAAAAATTATTTCCTTTTGCAGATTACAATCATTTTTCAAATCAAAACAAGAAAAAAGACTTTTGCTTATGGGACTTTTTGCACACCCTTACCACCATTCCCTGGGCTTATTGCAATTCTTCACATATCTCTCAGGATTTTTTTAGGTCAAATACTAGTGGTATAAATGCCATGTGTGTCTAGGGTTTCAATCAATAAAGTTAATTTAAACCATCACACAACGCGTGGAGTATAAGGCAAGCCTTTGGGTCTATGGCTAGCAAGCAAAAAATAGGTCATCTTGTGGTCTCCTAAGAGATAAGGTACATTTTAGTGTAAGTCGATTCAAGGATCAAAGAAAATCTATTTTGAGAAGGGAAAAAGATAAATACTTCATAATCTACATACATTTGTCCCACTAATGACTATATTTTCATCTTCCATTCCCTAAAGCTATCTCTCTTTGTCATGGGCTGACAGAACTCCTTCTTTCCACTAACTTTTCCTTCCCTTTCCCTCCTACTAAAATATAATCCACTGCACATCTCCAGCCTCACTGACTTTGACTATAGTCAATATAAAGAAGACTTCTTTGCTGCAAACATTGGGACTAGGATATTTTTCATTATTCAGTCATATCAGTTGTGTTCAAGTCTTCGTGACTGCATTTTGGGTTTTCTTGGCAAAGATACTGGAGTGGTTTGCTATTTCCTCCTCCAGCTCATTTTACAAATGAGGAAACTGAGGCCAACAGGTTTAAGTGACTTGTCCAGGGTCATACAGCTACTAAATGTCTGAGTCTAGATTTGAACTCATAAAGATGAGCCTTCCTGACTTCAGGCCTAGGCACTCCATCCACTGTGCCACCTAGCTGCTCGTAAGATATTCTGCTAACACCTAACTCAGAGCTTAAAAATATGAGTGAGTGTAAAATCACCAAGCAACCTAGCTAGATCAATTCGTGAGAGGATTTGTGGAAGGATTGAAGATTGCTCAGACTAGAAAAGGGAAAACCTAACAGAGATGAGGCATCTATCTTCAAATATTTGAAAGATTATCATGTAGGAAAAAGGAGAAGATTTGTCTTTTTTGGCCTTCAAAGGCATTAGGAGGAATTGATAGATATGCAGAGATGCAGATTACAGTATGATATAATGAAAAACTTACTAACTAGAATTATCCAAAAATAAAGTGAGCCATATTAGGAAGTCCCTTACATTGGGGGCTTGGGGTAAAGACTCAATGATAACTTACCATGAATATCATAGAGGGGATTTCTGCTCAGGGATACATTGCACTAGATGACCACTTAGGTCACTTCCAATTCTGGGATTCTGTGAAGGTGAATAGGTTTGAATGCACTTTTTCATTTAGCTCAGTATTACATGGAAAAAAATGACCACTTTTGAATAGCTACAAAGACTTGGTACATGATGATTATATGTTCATATTCCAGCCTGCCTCCATCCTTCCTAAAATGTGCCAGAACTGGACACAGTACTTCAGATGTGATCTGACCAGGGCAGAGGACTGTTCTTTCTTAGAATATATTGATCGTTGTTTTACTCCTCTCTTTTCCTTTTTCTAGTTCTTTTTCCTTTTAAGTAATGGTTTTCATTTTACTGTCTTCTTAATGAGAGATATATTAGATCAGGAACAATAATTTAAATGTCTTGATTAAATTTTATGCCTTGCAGAAAGAGGCAAGCTTGCTAGGCAGAGTTATGGTGGTGGTGAAAGAACTGAATAAAAATTAGATACTGCTAATATTTCATTCCAAGTTGTATGCCTTGTTGCTCCAACTATTCTTTCAAATATTCTTCTTTTAGCCTTTGATTCAAGTGTAAAACAGAAATAAAGAGGTTCTATTTCTTCTTTTGTTTTCTCTACCCTAAGATTTATCTTTTTGTATATAAGAATAACAAGATGGAATCAGTAACAAGCAGTGCCCAGTGCTTCCTATTTATTCAGTGGCCTAAAACCTCATAAACGTATATAAGTAGCTGCCTGGTAGCATTTTCCCATTAATTTGTTAACTTGACATAAATGTTTTTGTTGCTATAGCAATACGATAATAGAATAGCAAGAAATTTACAGGATTGTCAGCAACTATTTTCTCTGATTATTTGCCCTTCTAAAAACAGTAGATAATTCTTTTTGGGAGAGGAAGGTCGAGGAGAATTCAATTAAACAATTCCACAAACATTTCTTAAGTGTTTATAATGTGCAAATCACACAGAAAAGTACAAAGATAAAGAAGGAATGCTTCTTGATATGAAGGAATTTGAAATCTAGTAGCAAAAGTAAGATAAGTCCATAAATAACCTTAAAAATAAAATATGGTAAATTCACAAAAGAAGTTCAGAGTACCAGGTGAGATGTAAGAAAGGAAATATCTTTTCTAACTGGCATCAGAGAATACCTCATTGAGAAGTTGGCATTTGGGCTAATTCAAATTAAAATCCAACTTTTATTGAGTGACTTCTGTGTACAAGGCTCTGTCCTAGATACAGAGAATACAAAGATGAAAAATGACATTCCCTACCCTCTAAGTGCTTACACTAAAGTAGTACAGGTAGCATTTCAACCAATAGAAATTGGGGCTTAGGGAGTGAGGAATTGGGGTGTACCTTCTAAACACAGTGAAAGTCTTGGACAAAGATGCAGAGAGGCAAACTTTGGGATGGTGAGTAGTCTGTCTTGGCTAGAGTGTAAAATATGCAAGGTAAATGCAGGAATTTGGAGAAAACAGAAGGAGAAAAGATGGTAAAGGTGGTTTGGAACCCAAATGAGGAAGACCTAGAATGCCAAATGAGTTTCAACTTTATTCAGGAGGCTATGAAGAACAGGTGAAGTATTTCATCCCTTTGAATGAAAGCATTCCCTCTACCTTTTATAATTATATAGATATAGATATAATGTTTGGTCTACTTTGAGAACAGCTACTATATATTTCCATGCAAAAAGAATATGGTAATTGTAAAAAAGTAGAAGGAAATCAAAGAACATTTTTATTTTACTTTATTCTTATTCATATTATCTTCTTGGGGAAAACAAATATTTGAGCAATATTTCTATGAATTACAACATGACAATAACACTTCTAATTTTAAAAACATATTCCTAGGTTAAGAAGAGAAGTAGCTGACTGGGAAAAATATTTTCATAATAGGATCTGATATCTAAGATACATGGGCAACTAACACAAATGTGTAATATCAAATGCCAGTCCCCAGTCAATAAGTATTCAAAGGATATGAACAGTTCTTAAAAAATTGTAGGAAAGATTGCTCTAAATCACCAATAAGAAGAGAAGTGCAAATGAAAACAAGTCTGAGGCTTTACCTCACGACTAGCAAATTGCAAAGATGACAAAAGATGAAGGATAGTTACTGTTGGAGGGATAAAGGACAGGCACACTAACATACTTTGCGAGAGCTGTGAATTGATCCAATTATCTGGAAAGCAATCTATACTTCTGCTAAGAAAGTGACTAAAATGTCTATCCAGGGGTGGGGAACCTGAGATCTTGAGGCCACATGTAGTGGCTTCCTTTTATTAAAGCGATTTGTTCTGTGAAGTTTGGATTCAGAGAAAGGGCCGCACTTGAGGACCTAGAGGGCCACATAAGGTCTCGAGGTCACAGATTGCCTACCCTTGGTCTATACCCTTTGACTCATAGATCACACCACTAGGCCATATGGGAAGGTTAATGACAAAAAGAAAGGATCTCCCAGAATTTATAGCTACACTTTTTGCAATAGCAAAGAATTGTAAATAAAGTAGCTACTTATCATTTGGGGAATTACTAAACAAATTGTGGTTCACAAATGTAATGAAATATTACTTTGTTGTAAGAAATGATGAGTATAATAAACACATAGAAGCACAGGAAGTCATATATTAATGGAAAGTAAAATAAGGAGAAGCAGGTAAACAGTATACATAAAGACTACAACAATGGATATAGAAAAGACAAGAACAAAACAATTGAAACTGTGAATTTTGTGAGGCTGTCTCCAAAGAAGAAATATGAGAATGCGCTTTAATTCATTCTATGCAGAATTAGAGAACTATTGGTATGGAATGCTGTATATAATGTCAGACTTAGTTGGTGTGTTGATTAGTTTCGATAAGCTTTTTTTTTCCTCTCTTCTTTGTTTTTGTTATAGGAGATGACTATCTGGGAGACAGAGGTAGGATGATGTTTAGGTGACATAAAAGGAAAAGATATCAATAAAATTTAAATAATTCAAAAAATATTTTTTCAGGAGAAGATTCTGGGAAGATGGCAGAGTAGGTCAGAAAATTCCGAGCTCTCCAGATATCTTCCACAAACAAGATAAAATAATGCCTCAGGGTGAACACAGAGTAATTAACATAAACAAAAAGTTGGGGCAGAACAGTGGTCCTCCTGGGACAACTGAGGAGATTCAAAGAAAAATCCCAGCACCAATAATACTATCCACATCCAGGGAAAGTCTGAATGCAGATCAAAACACAGTATTTTCTCTCTCTCTTTTTAATTTCTTCTTTCTCATTTTTCCCTTTGGTTCTAACTCTTCTTTACAACATGACTAATGTAGAAATATTTTTAATATGATTGTACATGTATACCCTATATCGGACTGCACGCCATCTTGGAGAGGGGGAGCAGAGGGAGGGGGAGAAAATTTAAAACTCAGAATCTTATGGAAGTGAATGTTGAAAACCAAAAACAAACAAATAAATAAAATTATTAATGTTCAAAAAAGAAAAAGAAAAACCCCAGGACCAAAGGAAGTGTAAATACCTCCAGGCTAGTTCCATTGAAACAGCTGGGTTGGGAGGTAGCCTCAGCCCCAGTCACAGGAATTTTCACCTCCATGACAGTGTAGGGAATCAGGTGTCTGAGCCGAGAAAGACTGAGGGAGCCTCTGCTGATAAGGGATGCCAGACCTAGCTGTGCTGCCAAGATGAGGGTGAGAAGGAATTAGCATAGGCCTGGTGAGTGCAGAAGCAGGCACTTACAGGAGGGCAGAGTTCTTGGTTTTGGTTCCAAGCCAGAGGAGAGAACCGAAGGAGCGTTTGAGGCCAGAGGCACCATCCCCCATACCCCAGGACCCCAGGTGATTACAATAATAAACTGCTACAAATAAAAAAAATGAGCAGGAAAAGGAGAAAGAACCCAACAATGGAAAATTACTATGGGAATAAAAAGACCAGGGTTCATCTTCAGAGGAGGCTGCTGAAGCAAAAAAAAGTCTCTTCTCCCCCAAAGAGTAACATCAAATGGTCATCTGCCCCCAAAAAATTCACAGGAAAATTTTTAAAAGACTTTAAAAACCAAATGAGAGATATCGAGGAATTTTTTTTTTTAAATAAGAACAATCCAATAAAAAGAAAAAGATTATGAAAAGAAAGTCAACCAACTGGAAAAAGAGATCCAGAATCTTCAGGAAGAAAATAACTCCTTGAAAATTAGAATTAGGCAAGGGGAAGCCAGTGAAGTTATAAGAGACCAATAAAAATTAAAGCAAAATATAAAGAATGAAGAAATAGAAGAGAATGTGAAACATCTCATAAGAAAAACAAATGATCTAGAGAGCAGATCAAGAAGAGAAAATATAAGAATAATTGGCCTACCTGAAAGCTACAATCAAGAAAAACAATCTTCATACAATAATACAAGAAATAGAGAAAATTGTCCTGAAGTGTTAAAACAAGGAGGAAAGTAGAAATAGAAAAAATCCATTGATCACTACTTGAAAGAGATCCAATGAGGAAAATCTAAAGGAATATTCCAGTTAATTTTGAAATCCCCAGTTTAAAGAGAAAATATTATGAACAACAAGAGAAAAGAAACAATTCAAATATGGTGGTGCTACAATTAGAATCACACAAATCCTAGAAGTAGTGACACCAAAAAACTCTCAGGTCTTGGAATATAGGTATGTATGTGTATATATTTGTGTGCATATGTGTGTATATATATATATATATATATGTATGTATGTATATATACGTATGTATATATGTATATATACATATATATATGTATATATGTATATATACATGTATGTATATATATGTATGTATGTATGTATATATACATATATTTGTATACCTACCCTTAATTGCGGCCTTCTTGAGGAAGGGGATGTATCGGTAAGGCGATAAACACAACATCAATGATAATCATGAACATCCTATGTAGTTCTGTATTGCAAAGTATGAGAGACTCTCCTTATAGAAGGTAGAAGAAGTATAACATTTGTTCAGACACCAGAGAGCCATATCCCATAATCAAATGTTCCGGTCCCACAGCCAGTTAGCCCGCTTTATCATAACAGCAGGGAACTTAAAACACCACATCACAACGTGCAGCCTCACCATCCCCAAACCTCTCTGACCCCTTTCTGGGTCTTCCTTAAAACAAATTCACAGTACATCTAAGTCAGCCTGTTCAATTCTAATCATCACCAGGGCAGCCATTAGCAGTTATTAACAGCCATAATTGCTATTGCTCTCTCTCTCTCTCTCTCTCTCTCTTTTCCTCTCTCTCTCTCTCTCTTTCTCTCTCTCTCCCTCTCTCTCTCTCTTTCTCTCCTCTCTCCATTTCCTGTGACATAACTTCTTTTTCCTGTCAGGAAGCTCCTCCCACCACATGTAACTTAGGCTTCCTGTAATGTAAGCAGGTCACATGACCTATTAATGGGTGGGAAAGATCTTCAAATCTAAATTGCTACTACAGGGGGCAAAAAAGGGGCGAGGAAGAACAAAGTAAAAAGTACACAGCAGAGAACAAAATAAAATTTACAAGGAAGCAAAGATGGATAGCTCTGAATACAATGTGTAGTATTTATTATATACACTTTCTTAAAATGGAAATTTATTGCTGTGTATTTTGAATCCTCTCTTGTGTTCTACTGTGGGCATGTGGCAATGCTTTTTTTTTCTTATTTTTTACTTAATTTTTAGTATTTCTTTAAAGTAAATTAATAAAAAATAAAATAAATTCATCACTTTAAAAATACTTTTTCATCTCTCATTTTATTCTCTCCTCCCAATAACCACATGAAATATATAGGTCATGATGGTGCTATCGTTATCCCAGTGAAACGGTTTAGAAATTTTGGTGTCACCTTGTTTCTTTACATCATCGTTATTGTTGTCACTGTCATCATCATCATCATCCAAACAATAATAGTAATGTCTCAGATTTACATAGAGCATTAACATATATGCCATTTTCACGTAAATTATTTCACAGGCAGGGTAAATATAACTATCTTCATTTTTGTTGTTGTTCTGTAGTTTATTCATGTCCAACTCTTCATGACCCCATAGATCATAGCATACCAGATCCTTCTCTCCTCTGCTGTCTCCTGAAGTCTGTCCAAGTTCATGTTCATTGCTTCCATGACACTATCCATCTCATCTTATGCCGTCCCTTTCTCCTTTTGCCTTCAATCTTTCCCAACAGTAGTATCTTTTCCAGGGAGTCCTGTCTTCTTGTTATGTGGCTAAAGTATTTAAGCTTCAGCTTTAGTGTTTGTGTTTCTAGTGAGTTGTCCAAATTGATTTCTTTAAGTATTGACTGATTTGATCTCCTCCTTATCCAAGGTCTCTCAAAAGTTTTTCCAGCAACACAATTCAAAAGCGTCACTCAGCTTTCCTTATGGTCCAATTCTCTCAGTCATACATTGCCATTGGAAAATCCAAAGCTTTGACTGTATGTATCTTTGTCAGGAAGGTGATATCTCTGCCTTTCAGTATGCTGTCCAGATTTTCCATAGATTTCTTTTCAAGGGAGCAAATATCTTTTAATTTCATGGCTGTACTTGCCAACTACAGAGACCTTTGAGGCTAAGAATATAAAATTTGACACAGCTTCCATTTCTTCTCCTCCAAACTGGAACTCATTGTAGTTAAGTGACTTTTCCAAGGTTTCTATTTCTATGACTAGCAAGTCATGGAAGTAGACCAAGGCCAATATTGTTTCCTCTGTTACCAAATCATGTTGATTATTCCTCTAAAATGCTATTTGGATGAAAGAGTTTGTTTCAATTTCTTTGCTAAAACCAAAATCCATGCCTCACATCTGGGTATATTCTAGTAGCTTCTTAACTGTTCTCCAGGCCTCTAGTCTTTCTTTCCTCTAATTCATCTTGTATTCTATTGCAAGACTAATATTTCTAAGTTATGGCCTTTATTCTATTACTCTGCAACCAAGAATCTGCAATGATTGTACTAGTCCATATTATCAGTTGCCTGACTTTCAGGGTCTGCTTGAGAACTTATTGTCATATGAAAAGAACACTGAATTTGGAATCAGAAAAAATGAAGTTTGAATTCAGCCTTTCCTTGTTACTAGATGTGTGATTTGGGGCATGTCACTTAAATTTATCATATTATAAATTACAACATGATACTTTCAATTTAAATAATATTTATAATTTTAAAAATATTCCTGAGATAAAAAGGAGTAGTTGATTGGGAAAAATATTTTCATTAAATATCTCTGATAAGGGTTTGATATCCAAGATACATAAGAAACTAATAGAAATATATAAGATGAAAAGTCAATTCCCAATGCACAAATAATCAAAAGATATAAACAATAGTTTTCAAATTTTTATTTATGAGTAAAATAGGGAGAATAATACTTGCACTGCCTATCTCAAAGAGCTGTTAAAATGAGATCATATATGTAAAAGAATATTTTTATTGGTCTCCATTGCTACCTAGTTTTGGACTTTAACATCAATCCTACTGCTTTTGGGTATTGATGTTAATGGCTTAAGAACAGAGGAAGATCCTTGCCAGAGATTACCACTCAGGGGCAGCCAAATAGATAAAATTATATAAGTATGGTTTTGGTGTAGGTTTACAAAGCGAAGCCAATGGAGAGCGGCTCTTTGTCCTGGGGCAACTGGAAATTAACAGGGCAGGCTCAGGCTGATGCAAAATTGTGAGACAGTTTGAGTTTGTGTTCCATTGTATTCCTCCCACTTTCCCCATTTCTGTTCCCTTTTTTTTCTCTCAGTGACATTTCCTCCTCTTCTTTAAGCAGCCAGTACCTTCCTATTCTCTAGACTTTTCCAATGATTTAAACAGGAAAGAATCTGAGATCAGTTGTTTCTACTTTGACTGAAACCCATCCCTGTGGTTATCCTTTCCTGTGGCATTGACTTGAAGGCATTTTTTTTGTCTCTCATTGCAGAATAAAAAGACTTTCAGATCCATAGAATGACAGAGTTAGAAGAGACCTTAGAAGTCACACAATCTAGCCCCCTCATTTTATAGGTCAAGAAGGAGCTATCCAAAGAGGTTGAGTGATTTCTCCAAGGTCATAAAGGTAATTGGTAGAAAAGATAGAACTAAACATAGCCTATTTCCTTATTCTCAGCTTAGTGTTCTTTCCTCTATTGGATCTATCCCATCTCTACCGTTAAAGGAATTTCAGATACCACGCAGCAAGTCAGGAAGAGATATTTCTTTGGATGGGGCAGACTTCTCCTACCCCCTAAACCCAATCATCTGGGCTGGTCCTGAAGGTAACTTAATTTAGCAAGAGAAGGTTTAGAGGGGACATTAGTTAGGAGAAGGGAAGTACCTTCCCTGGGAAGTATTGGTAATTGACTTTTTGAAAAGGTGTGTCTGGCTGGATCTTCCTGACCTTTAATTCAAATCCTTCATCTCTGTTTTAAGATTCCTATTTGAGATCTGGAACCCATAGTCACTTTTCCTTTTCCCCTCCTACATGGCACCACCAATGGCCTGATCTCCTACTCCTGTATCTACACCAGGATAATCAGATTATTACCTCCTCTTTCTAGGTCTCTCCTAAGCAATTCAGATCCTCATGGACCAGAATTTTTCTTTTCTTTTCTTTTTTAAAATAAAACATTTTTCATATATTTCATTTAGGTAGCTAGGTCATGTAGTAGATAGAGCACTGGACTTGGAGTCAGGAAGATCTGCATTCAAATGTGACCTCAGGAACTAACTTAGCTGTGTGACCCTAGACAAGTCATTTAACCCCACCCAGCCTCAATTTCCTCATTATTAAAAAATCTTTTTTATTTCAGACTTAAGTATTAAAACAAATAAAAAATGCAAATAGAAAAAGAAACATATTATAAACTTAAACATTAAAACTTAGATATAAAATAAGAAAAGAAAAAAACATGTCATGTGCACAGCAGAATGTAAGAGAGGATTCAAAATGATAGCAATAAATTTCCATTTCAAGAAAGCCTATGTAATAAATACTACTGTTATGTTGAGAGCTGTCCATCTTTTCTTTGCTTCCTTGTAGGTTTTCTTTTGTTCTCTGCTGTATACTTTTTACTTTGTTCTTTTTTCAATTTCCTCATTTTTAAAAAAGAGATAGTAATAGTGGTGGTTGTTGTAAAGATCAAATGGGATTGCATATGTAAAGTATTTTGTGAACCTTAAAGCATCCAATAAATGCTAGCATTTTTATTATTTTTTTCATATTGTCTACATTTCCTAGTGCATCTTGACTTACTCCCCCTCGAAGTGAACAATCCCTTATAACAAAGAATTTTTAAAAAGGGGAAAATCAGCAAAACCAACCAGCAGAATCAAATTAGCAGAAAAATCTGACATTATATGCAGTGGTCCACATCCATAGTCATCAACCTCTATAAGAAAAGAAAAAGTGGGAGAGGGGGAAAGGTGCTTTTTCATATCTCTCCTTTGGGGTCAAGCTTGGCCATCATACTTATGTAGCTTGATATTTTGCATGGTTTATTATTATTATTCTTTCTGTAGTATGGTCTCAAGTCCACGTGATAGATTTATACTCAAATTCATAGTAATTCTGCCTATGAGCCCCCAATTAGACAGCAAAAGTCTCTTCACAATGGCCTGGGGGGGGTGGAACACCCAGCCCCGAACAAGGAAAGGTTCCTCTCTTCTCTGTGGCTTTCCATTTTTCCCTCAGGCCACAAGCAAAAGGCTACTGTAACATAAGGCCTGGGTCAACCACAAGCATTTATGAGAAATAATATAAAATCTAGCAAATATATTCTTGAGCTGAATAAATATAAGAAAAACACAAAAAGAGAAGTACAAGGCTGGAGTGGGGCCTGGCCCAACTACTATTCCATTGTTTCTCTCTTCCCTCCTGGTCTTCTGCTCCAGGATGAGCAAGTATTCTTGATAAAATACACACACAGTCACACCCACCTCCCAGCTTGTCTGTTTAGTTGGAGGTCGCCTCTCATGGTCTTACAGAAGGGATCTTCAGATATGGTTGACACCAGCTGCTGCGCTGTTGTGGGATGACTGTCATCTCTCTCTTCTTTTCTTCTCACTCTCCTTGAGAGCCCAACAGACCAGCTGGGAGTTAAAAACTCCTCTCTTCTCCTCCAGCACTGATTTCACATCTTCCTGAGCAGGGTAAAACTACAAATCCCAGAGGTTACTAAGACCAGTCTGGCCCTTTCCAGGGATTGTTAGATTTACATTTACATTGCTATTGTCATCATGCATTTTGTTTTCTTTATTCTGTTTAATTCATTTTGCATCAGTTAATATACATCTTCTCATGCTTCTCTGTATTCACCATCTACATCATTTCACACAGCACAGTAAAATTTCAGCAGTCGTGTACCAGAATTTCTTTAGTCATTCCCCAATTGTTGGACATTTGTGTTTTCTCCAAGTCTTTGCTACTACAAATAGTACTGCTACAGATATTTTAATGTGTATAGTATCACCTCCCTCTCTTCTTTTTTTTTGGTCATTGATATATCTATGGCCCAGAATTTCTATTCTTTTAAGGTTTACATAACCCAGGACAGTCAGGGTAGAGATGGAGTACAGGCAATAGTTGGACTTCTTCTCTAGGACCCCTCAAGTGGAGGAAATGGGACAGGGTTGATGGGATGTTGACAGAGGGACAGAGTATAAGAATTCTCAGCTCTAGAGCATAGTCAAGGGATTGGAGTGAAGGGGACATGGGTCAAGGGAACCCTAGTTACTAGGGGTGGTATCATAGACCTTAATCTTTTAACAAATGTGAAGTATCATTTAGGTATTTGTCTATGTCTGGAATGATAATGATTTAAAGGTGTATAGTATCAAGAAGAACTGTTGACCTTTAGTACAGATCCTTGAAGATTAAAGAGAAAGGAGTAAAGTTTTAAATTTAGTTTGTACTGTATACGTTTATTCACTCATTCATTTGGATATTTTGTGGTCTGTCATAATGAGAGTACTCACTGAACACTAGAATCAGTTTAGTTTTTGTGTTCCCCAGCACCTATCAGGCACTTAGAATGCATGTCAAAATGAACGCAATTGTTCCCATCTCTGTTTGAATAGCTAGGCTGTTGGTTCCCAGTTGGACTGTATAAGAACTACACCAATTACAGTCATTTATGTAAATTGCTTACCATTTATGCCTAATTACTATGTAGCACAATGATTATGTGGATCACTAAATATAGATCAGATCAAATATGTTACAAGGTTTATTTGATTACTACAACAAGCAATAGTTTGTATGAGTCACTTCCTTCAAAAACCTTCTGACATTACCTCAAATTCACTATGTGTATCTTTTTATGTAAATAGTCATTGCGTGTCAACTCCTCCATCAGAATGCCAACTCCCTGAAGGCAGGGATTGTATTTTTGCCCTTCTTGACTCTTAGCATAGTGCCTGGCAAACAGTAATTGCTTAATAGATGCTAGTTACTTGATTTGACTTATCATATGTTCTACATTATACATTGCTTCTTCTGACCTGGGTCAGGCAGGAGTGCATGAGGCAGCAAGAGAAGAGTGACTATCTCAAGTAGGGGTGTGACATCAATCATCTTGAAAATCTGTCAGGAGGTTTCTATCTACAGCTTGGGGACTTCTGTCTTCTTGTATGCTATTTGAAAGGTAAGGTTACAAGAAGCAAATAATGTTTCTTGGGTTTTAAGAGGCCTACTACATCTAAACATGGTGTTGCCCCAGTAGAATTCATCAGCAGTCAGCCGGGGCCACCCTTCAGACAATTGTCTGCTAATTCTGGTAATGTGGTGGCTCTGGCATTTACGTCAATGAGCTGGTTTGTGGCCAGAGGTTTCTTAGCTTGCTTCGTTGAAAGCTGTTGCCATTCAGCAAAATTCCCAGCTGCTGAGTACTTCCCAAATGTCGAGCATTTTGGGGGTTTTGCAGCAATCTAATTGGGCCCTTTGGTGTCACACTGCTCCACCAGTCTGCTTGCCTGGAGCCAAAACCAGCATCATTTTGGCTTAACAGATTTTGATAGAATTTGGCATGAGAAGACTTTGATAAAATTAATTAGGAAAATTCAATTTTGCTTTACCTAAATTTGCATGGATTCTAACTTTATCAATGTCATCCATTCCCTCTTTCATGTTGTTACAACTTTCTTCTGCTTACACAAAAGATAAGATATTGCCTTCAGAAAATACGCTGAGTTCCCTTACTGACATGGATTCTTATGAACCACAGAAAAAGAGGGAAGATAGGAGAGGAAGATTATATTAGAATTATTTGTGGACCCACAGTCTGATTTATTTCCTGACTGATTTAATCTAGTTCTTTGTTTCTGCTTACCCATCTGTAATGTGGTAATAATTACAATTGTTCCTTATTTACCTCAGAGAGCTATTATAAAGATTCATTAGAAAAACGTCTGGAAAGCTTTTTGAGCACAGTACCATGTAATTTCAAGGCAGTGTATTGTTTCTGTAGTAGTCCTTTCTTAAGTAACTTGTCATGTAATCCAATATCCAATCAACATTTATTAAGTGCCTATTATGTGCCAGGCACTGTGATACATATATATATATATATATACACACTTATATAGATAGATACATACATATATTATATATAGTATAAATTATACACATTGTAAATATTATATATACACACATATATACATATATATGTATAGTAATTAATTAATAGATGTTTATTAAGTGCTTATTGTGTGCCAGGCACTGTGCCAAGGGCTGGGGACACAAAAAGAGGCAGAAGACAATCCTTGCTCTAAAGGAAGTCACATCCCTTTCAATTTAATTAAATTATAATTTTTATTTAATGTTTTGTCAGTATGAATATATATGCATAGAAGATGAAGATGTAACTCATTAAGAAGCATTTATTAAGTACCTTCTGTGTATGCTAAGTGCTGGACCCTTGTATCAAAGACTATCCTAGACCAAAATGCCTGGCTTCATTTAGGGGAACTTTCATTCTTCTGGCTTCATCCCCAGCCTCTGAAAACCTGGAAAATTTCTTAATTTCTAACTTATTAAAACTTCACTAAGACTTTTGGAACATCCTACATGGGCATGGTTTTCAATTTAGACATATACTGGCTCTAATAAGCAACATTTTATTAAAAGCTTTGAAACTTTATTTATTCCCATAGGCTCAATCATCACCTCTTTGGAGCTGATTTCTAAATTTATATGTAACCAGTAAGGACCATGGTAAAGGGAATGAGAGACTGAGGAAGGCAGAAAATGTTTGTGGTCATTTATTTCCCAGAACTCTATTTCCTTTGCCTTTGGAGAGACTTTTGCCTAGAAATACTGTGTGCATGGAATGTACGACTGAATGAAATAAAAAAGCATTTATTAAGTTCTTAATATGTGAAAAGTACTACGGTAAGCACAAGAGATACAAATGCAAATGACAAGGTAGTCACTACCTTCAGAGAGGGCACAGTCTACTGGGGAATATAGTGTGAGAGATCTTAGTTGCAAGGCTTATGGAAAGGCCCAGGGTACTTAGGGTATAGTGTTGAGGTAGAGGAGAAAGACAAACTGTCCTGACCTCCCAACGGTCAAGGAACAGCTGTTCTGCTCCCTTTGATTGGAGCAGGAAGATGCAAAGAATGAACTGAGATTTCTTTGTGGAATTGTTCATAGAAGCAGGAAAGCAGAACAGGAGTGGCCTGGAAGAGGAGAGCAGAGGAGAGTATGGATTGGGGGAAATTAGCAGCTGCCATCTGTGAGATCAAAAGATCTAAGGCTTCTTCCTTCCCTCAACTCAGCAGAATGCCCTAGAGGCAGCTAGGGACTACAGTGGAGAAGACAGTGCTGGACCTCTAGTCAGGATAGACCTGAGTTCAAATATAGTCGAGCTCTGTCATTTCTCCTTATTCAGAAACCTTCAGTATCTTTCCAAGAATGGGATACAAATTTCTTAGCTGGGAATTCAAAGCCTTTCACAATCTAGCTCAAACAAATTTTTCTAGTCTTATTTCATATTATCATCCATATATCTAGCCATGTGTTCTGCTGCTCCTCACCTTTTCCCATTTGGAACAGAATCCTCTAGACCAGGCCTCCAAAGACCATGCTTCCATCTCTGGATGACCCGAGATTCTGTTCACACCCGTCCACTATGGACATCTAAACATTTTGCCATCTGCCTTTCTGCTACCTCTTCCAATTCTCCCTTCCCTCTCTTCAATTCATCCTTCACATAACTACCAAAATAATCTTCCTAATGCGTGTATCTGACTATATTTTTTTCTTTGCTCAAAAACTTCAGCAACTCCTTATTGCCTGAACAGGTTATAATCCAAACTTATCAGCTTAATGTTTAAGGCTCCCTACAGTCTACATTTCTGGGCTTTTTCCTTTCCACTTCCCTTCACACGCAGTACATTCTAGCCAAAACGGACTATTGATTGTTCCCTACCATGGTCCTACTGTTTCCTGCCTCCACATATTTATACATGTCACCACTGCCTCAATGCACTACCTCCATCTCTTTACTGAAATCGTTCCATTCCTTCAAGGACCAGCTCTGGTACATGAAACCTTCCCTGTTCCCCACAGTTGACAGTGATCTCTCCCTTCTCATATTTATAGTCTTCCTATTTTCTTCCAGAAACAAAAAGGCCATGAATAGTATTTCAGGGGTGACAGCCCACTTCCCCTTATATGCACAGGCACGCTCAGTCAGGAAACAGAAACTTAATACAATTGCTAAGGTGTTACAAAAAAAAAGTTTTTCTATATATGGTTTCTGGGCCAGAATCTGTTCTGATCAAGGTTGAATGAAATGAAAAGGGAATTGAGATCCAAGATGGAGCAAGAAATTCAGCATTTTCAGACCATGATAACTAAAATTTATGATGACTTATCTAGAGGAGGAAGCTGAACACCTTAAAGCTCGGCTTCAAGTGGCTTCATTTCAGTGCAGCAGGGACCATCTCTTTTAAAATGAAAAAAACCAATGCTAAAGCAAGTTTTTATTTTACTTGAAAAAATAACATGTATGTGTTTGTGTATTAAACTTGAGCATGATGAATGATGAGGATGAGTGAAACAATGATTACAAATTCATAGTTAATCATCCACTTTTAAGCAACCTTAATTAAACAATGAACATAACTGATTTCATACTCTAGGCATTTCTAATAAAAGATTTTAATCCTTTAATCCTTAATATATTTTTTTTTAGATTTTGAGAGTGGGGTACTCAAGAAAGTATTGGCTTCACAGGAATCAAGAAGTTTAGAGCCACGCCTTATAGCCTAAGAGTTTTAAACAAACATTACTGAACATTCTAGCAGTGTTTAGGCTTGAGAAGACTGCTCAGTGGAGGCAGCGTGTGGCATGTTACAAAGTTTACCCCATTCTTGTTGAGGTTTGCACAAGGGTAAAGGTTACCTGTTGATTTGTGCTTTGGAGTCTCAGAAGATGGAGGAAATGTGGAGAATCAGAGGACAACTTGAGGAGGAATACCATCTCTAAGTGTGGCCTCAGCACAGGAGAGCCCAGATAGGAAAAAGCAATGAGAATGGTTTTGTTTGTTGTCAAGAACTTCAGCAAAGGGATAGAGTCCTGACAAGAAATCTTAGTGTCCAAGGAAAACAAAATATTGTTGACCAGACTAAAGCCATCCCATACCAGGTAGTTAAAATATTGTTTAAAAAAATAAAAACTTCTAGTCTACAAAATAGACCCAACGAATAGGAGGGGCACAGAGAATAAAGTACTGAATGTGGCAGAAAGATCCGAGTTCAAATCCAGTCTCAGTTGCTTATTGGCTGTGTGACTCTTGGCCTCTCTAGTCTCAGTTTCCTCATCTGTAAAATGGGCATAATAATAGTACCTACCTTCTTGTGAGGAGAAAATGAGATAAGTATTTTTAAAATTTGAGTGAATTGGTTCTTTTAAAAATATATATATACTGTACTATACAAGAAGAAACAGAGTAGCTAAGGTGATCTACAGAAACAAACATGGGGAAAAAAATTACCTCCACATAAACCCTACACTGGCCACTGGCCTCCTCTGTGGAGAAAAAAATAAATTCACGAAAACTTGAAAACACAACCTCTCCCTACAGAGAAAGAAAGTAACCAGGGGGGACCCCTCTTGTTCCATTCCACTGTTTTACTTGTGAACTGCAGCAGCCTACCGGGTGGTATCCTTAGGGTCTGACAGGAAATGGGGCCCCCTCTGTACCAAAGCTATACAAGACTCCCCCCCCCCCGGCAATTGACACCAAACCTTTAGGAATCCTCAGTATCCCTGTTCTATTCCTCTCACACCCAGGATCCTGTGGAATGATCCATTCAATTAAACAGTCCACATTTATTAAATGCCAACTATGTTCCGGACACTGATATATGCACATGCATACACACACACACACACACACACACATATGCACACACACACACAGGACCTAATCCCCGGGGTACCAGGTCTTCTTCAAGTGATAATAAATATTTTGTAAACCTTAAAGGGTTTTTGCAAGCCTTAAAGCACCATATAAATGCTATTTTTGTTATCATTGCATCACCATCATAGTCATGACAGTGGTACTCCCTGATGATTAGGAGGACAAAAGTGATGAAAAGTCAGCCCTGCAGGCTCTAAGAAGGGCCCTCTCACTGGTTTGAGTGAGTTAGATGGTGATTCCTATGGAGAATCTCTGGATTCAGATGTGGGGAGTGGAACCTCTTAGCAGAGAGAAGTTCGGTGACTGCATCAGAGGGTACTGGACACTCTATAGCACTGAAGGTATAAGGCTCTTTCAGGTGCATGCCTTCTGACAAATATCTTCCACCTGAGTTCCCCTAGGTGAACATATTCTGGTTATGCAAGTTTTGCTTATGACCCTATTGGTGGTATGGGAGAGTAAATCCTATGTAGGAGAGAGAGGATATGTTACTTATTTTGCTATGCTCTTTAATTTATTTTACCTTGAATTAATGAGTCCTCTGGTTAACTGAGTAAAGGAAAGACATTGGTGGGGGCTTGTGAACTATGGATTTGGTTTTTCAGTGTTTTTAGAGCATTGTGAGTGTTAGTCTCGAGAGCAGGAACTGAGGTTTTGTTTGTCTGTTTTGCCTTTCTTTGTAAGCCCAGGGCTTAGCACTGTGCCTGGAACATAACACATACTTAATAGATGCTAACTGACTAACTGAATGACCTACAAAGTGCTTCAACCTACGAAGTCTTTCCAGGGACTGATATGTGACGGTGGCTATACATGTTTAATACCTCCCCTTTCCAAAAATCCCCACCCCCATTTAATTTACCTTCTGGTAGCCCCTGGCAGTCTCTAGATTAGGAAAGGTATCCAGAAAGAGGCAAATAGCAGAAGTGATAAGTAGGGGTAAGTGCTGCATAAATGTTAGAGACATGAAAGATACATATTCCTAGCTCCAGCTTTTTCCTGGCAGCTCAAAAATTATCAGTAGGCCTGGGAAAGCCTGTTCCCATCTGTGTGTCAGAAATGCATATTTATGTTTTGAAAAGGTCCTTTGAGAATCTTTGAAAAGACAAATACATGCCCTGTAAATGGTGATTATTACACTCATGATTTGGGAAAAAAAATTCAAAAGCCAATTCATGCAATTGCTAGGAGGATGATTATATGAGTTGCAAAGATCTCACTGTAGTTTGTTTCTTAAATTTTTTTTTTCACCTGCTACTAAGTTTTTCTGTCTTCTAAGGTGGAAAACAACAGCTGTTTCTCGGCACAAATGCATTAAGTGTGTGAAATAAAGGAGGAAAAGTATAGCAAATGCATAGGGAATTTAGGGAGGCAGAAGGAAACTAAAGACAGCACTACTGCACTTTTAAAGTTATACTTCCTTCACTTAGGTTGAAGAGGGACAGGACCAGAGATAAGGGAAGGGCTGGAGAAGAATTTAGATGGAATATGATACAGTCACTGCTTCAGAAAACCTAAATCTCTCTTCCTGATTTTTGGTGGCTCCGTTGTATCCCAGTGATGCATTCTGGTAAGATGGTGGCTTCCCACAAAGGAAATCTAATATCCCCAAGACCTACCCATGAATGCAGTGTCCTCTGTGACACCAAAGGCACTCTGTCAACCTTCGCATGCATGCTTTTCTAGCTTATTCACCACGAGGGTATTCAAAAAAGGAACTTGGAACTGGTTGGTGAATTTGAAAAAGGCTCCTATTTCTCCCGCCCTACTGAATATAAAATAGCGACGCTACCCCATTCTGTCTGGACCTGCCCCATCTGTTGCTTTGCCTCTTAGGAATCAGAGCAGGAAGCTGAGAAATTGGGGAGTCAGTGGAGCTGAGATTGTGAGCTCCTTGAGAGCAGGGACTATCCTATACGTTTCTTTAATCTCTTAGTGCTTAGCACACAGAGGGTACTTAATGTTTTTTGACTCTGACTCCATCCCAATAAACATTAATTTCATATACTCCCTCTAGCACCATCAGTCAGAAACCTCTCCTCTTTTGAGGTCCATTCAGTTCAAATTTAGCACCGAATCAAGCTTCTGATAGTTGTTATCTTCAACCTCCTAACTGCAGCTAGGTGGTGCAGTGCCCGGGCCTAAAATCAGGAATACTCGTCTTCCTGAGTTCAAATCTGGTCTCAGACACTTACTAGTTGTGTCACCCTGTTTGCCTCAGTTTCCTCATCTGTAAAATGAGCTAGAGAGGGAAATGATAAATTACTCTAGTATCTTTGCCAAGAAAACCCCAAATGGGGTCACAAAGAGCTGGACACGACTGAACAACAAACCAAATCCCCCAAGATACTCTTTCCTTCCTCGTAAACTTAATTTTAACCCCCAAGTCCAACTACCTTAGAAGATTGTGAGGATCAAGTGAGATAATATGTGTAAAGCATTTAGCATAGTGTCTAGTATATAGTAAATAACAAATATGATAAATATTTAATGTAAAATCTAAAAATACAAATAAATAATAAAATAAAACATAATAAATGCTTATTCCCTTTCCCTCTCCTTACACAACAGCATTTCAGCATTCATAGCGATACTCTCTCAAGCAGCCTAACTTCCCACATCCTCAGTCTACTCAGTTCCTATGACCTACTCCTCCATGACACCACAGCTACACACAGAGACAGTTACACCCTTAATCCTGCGATCACCCACAAATGTTTCACTTCCATGTTCATAAACTCCAGAATTCCTTATCTGATCATAATCTCTTATCATTTCACTTTCCCTCTGCCCCACTACCAATGCCCCTGTTGTATCCTTTCTGTAATCTCCAAACCCTCCATTCCTCGGTTCTTTCCTAGGTTATCACCCCTACCCCTGGCTACTCTCTCCTTCCTTCCCTATTTCAACCCCTCGGGGTATTAGTTTGACTCTACTCTATCCTGTACACTAGAGTCCCTTGTTCCCTGAGCCTATTATTGGCCATGCCTTGCCGAGCTGTAACACCAAGCACTCTGGCACGCCCAGGATGACCTGCTAGCCCAGGCTCTTTGATATGCTTTTCTAAAGGAAAGCAACTTTAAAGGGGTCAACAATCTTACTCTAATTACACTCACTAGTTCAGAGGAAACCTGAACATGAAGAAAATACAAACATAGAAATTAGTACAGAGATTCAACAGACAGGGCTCCAACTGTCTGAAGAAAGTAATACAACCACCTACATATACCACCAGATCTGGGGAGCACTAACATCTGAGTAGTTGGGGGACTCTTAACAAACGGCAACTCAGAGTCCTGTTCAGGGAAACCAAAAGTCCTTCTCATGAGCAAGCCCCCAAAGCGAAATCTCACCTTAGAATATGAATTACACTTTTGGCTCATAGGCTCAGAGCCAGAAGGCATCACAACCCTCTTGTCTCAGTGCTTAATTAGCTTAGTACCAAAAGATGGGAAAGCCTTCTTACAAGCAACCCTCCTCTAAGCAAGCTTCCCTTTAGGCTAGTTTCTCCCCAATGGGCTTAATGTGACTCAGGATGTATCATAGCTGGGTCAGAGCTCAAAGCAGTAAGACATCTGTGATTAAAAACATGTGGTCACACAGGCCTATTAATGGACTGGGAAGGTCTTCATATTCCATTAACATTATACAAGCTTAAACTTTGGATCTTTCCCACTATCCATTCACTGTCTTTCCTCTTATTCATGGGCTACTGAATAGAACTGAATAAAAAAATCATGAAATTATGTAGACTAGGCCTACTATAGATTTATAATTTCAACGGGCCCTCACTATAGCAAGGCAATCCTTTTATAGGCAGCTACAAGTTGAAGTGGTTAGAGTATTGGACCTAGAATTAAGAAGACGTGAGTTCAAATTTGGTCTTAGGCACTGTCAGTCCCCAGGAAACTCTGGGACCCCTATTAGGCTGTGACTAGCAATTTCTAAACACCCCATAGCCCGGGGGTGGGGAACTTGTGGCCTTGAGCTCACATGTGACCATCTAGGTCCCTTTGACTGAATCGAAACTTCATAGGTCAAGGGGCTGCACTTGAGGACCTAGTGGGCCACATGTGGCCTCAAGGCTGGAAGTTCCCCACCCCTGCCCTAGCCTCAAGGTAAACTCCTGGGTATCTCTGCTGTGGCCACCAGTTTCCTGACAGAGATAACTTCAGGACACTCCTGCAACCCTTCCCTTCCTGCAGTGTGGCTATTCTGAGGACCTTACAGGTCCTGGCCTGGGCATGGTCAGTGGTCTGCTTGCTAAAAGCAGCTTAAACCGACCCTGTGATTTTTCCAGGAAAGTGCTATCACCTTACAATAAATAACTTGTGAACCCCTGACCGGCTCTCAAGTTACCTAGCTGCCCTCCCCTTCTGTGTACATAACCTGTTTATGACTTCCCTCACTGAACTTCCCTGTCTGAGTAAGACAGTATACTGCTCCAGAGTACGATTCCTTGACACTGAGGCTAAATGCCTTACTTTGTTTATTGATTACTTTGCTAACCTAAGTTTTTGTACAGGCTTGACAGCACTTATCAGCTGTGTGACCTTGGGCAAGTCACTTAACCTCTGTCTGTTGCTGTTAGCTCAACTGTAAAATAGGGATTATAATAGCATCTGCCTCCCTAGGCTGTTGAGGGTCAAATGAAATAGTATTTCTAAACTGTTTAGCACAGTGCCTGGGATGGGGGTAGGTGCTTGATAAATGGTTCTTTCTTTCCTTTCTCTGTCCCTAATCAGGGCACTATCTGACTTAACCATAAAAGCTTTTCTTTTCTTTTCTTTTTTCTTTTCTTTTCCTTTCTCTTCTCTTCTTTTCTTTCCTTTCCTTTTCTTTTCTTTCCTTTTCTTTAGTTAAATAGAGACCCACTTAATTCTCTCTGAAAAGAGTGTGTTCTATGGAGACTCACAGTTTAAGAAGCAGTGAAGAGGTCAGGAGTGGACAAAAAGTTTAAGAAGCCCTGTTCTATACTATGACCCATTTATCTCGTGATCATTAAAATGATTAATGGCTGCCCCACCTCCCATGATGTTAGTCCCTCCTCCAATCTGCTCACAAGCAGGTGGCCTCCCTTTATGTTTTTATCATTCTCAGGGATACAGCTGACCAGGTTAAGCAGTAACAATCAGTTCTGCTTTAACCCGTTTTGAAACCTTGAATTTGTTCCAGCACGATTTCTTCAGAAAGAAATGAGAGAACACAGAAAACTGCCCCACTTTACAGTAGTCAACAAGTTGCAACCCTTCCAATACCTCCTTCTACAAGCAAACTTTGTCAAGGTAAAGTACCATACTTACTGTATATTTTCTGGTGCTGTAGGATAGGAGGGTGGAGGAGGCTTGAGACTCTTGCCCCATCCACCGCGGCCTCGGGCCCAAGTCCCAAAGTTGGGACCTGCTCAGGGCACCCACTGAGCAGAAGCCTGAGGCCATGAACTTGGCCACTATTTATCATAATATTTATACATTTCTTAACCACTTGGCATCCAGAAAATGTTGCTACCATTTTTATTAGGTTCCTATCTTTTTTTCTTTTTAATGTGTTACTGACAAAGTTTTTGAGCGTTGTCCATCCCTACCCCAACCCATTTTCCTCATAAGCTTTGTGGTTTTTACTGGACCAAATTTTTTATATCACAGTGCTTCTGGGGAACTCATATGTCACTTTATAGCGGAACCAACTGCCCTGCCACAAATAACATTCCCACTTCTTCTTCACAGATCACTTTGGACTTAATTTAAATGTAAAGAAAATTAAAAACAACTAATGCCTAAGAGGCTTGGCTAAGAGTACCTTCAGGCATGATAATTTTACCTTGTCCTTGCTTTTGGGAAGCTACCGAATAGGTTTCTCTGCAGAGACCATAAAACAAGCCTTCTGCTCCTTCTTCATTATGACTCCTACCTTTCTTCATCATGTCTTCTCCAAGGCTCTGCTCCTTTGGGCAACCATGACTTTCTCTAACTCACTCTCCTTCACCTCCATTTGCATAAGCTTGGACTTCTTCCACTGAGGCTGGGGCCCTAGGCTGCTGCTTCCTCCTCTTCTTCACTTGCCCTGACCTCTGATGGCGCGTGCACACATGCTGCCCAGAGTGCTTACCCACAGAAACTATTCCAAAGCTTTTCATCCCTTCTCAAGACTCCTATAGCATCTCCACCCCATGACCCTGCTCGCCTTCCCATACCCCAAGTTGAGGATTTTGACTTATAACTTCAAAGAAAATATTGAGGTCATTCATCAAGAGCTCCCCTTCTCTCCTCATTTCACATCACTCAGACATCTTTTCCCACTATCTCTTCCTTCACTCCTGTCTGAAATGAAGAAGTAACCCTTTTTGCCAAGGCAAAGTTTTCTACCTGCACCCATAATCCCATTCTATCCCATCTTCTCTAGCAGATTGCCCCCTGTATCACCCTCACTCTCTCAATAATTTGTCTATATTTGTTGGCTGCTTTATGTTGCCTACAAACACATCCATGTTTTCTCCATCCCTAAATAAATCATCTTGTATCCATCTCCTAGCTTCCCCAGATTCCTTCGAGCTCAAATCCTGTCTTCTGAAAGAGACTTTTCTTGTCTTAGCCTCTACCCTAGTGCTATTGCCTTCTCTCTGAGATTATACTTTCACTGCATGTGTGTGTGTGTGTGTGTATGTGTGTGTGTGTGTGTAAAAAGCGAAAGAAAGAAGAAACACTTAATTTTTTTATTGTTCTTGTTAATTTTCAACATATCCACCTTCATTACTAATACAAAGGGTGATAAGATTCTGTAGTTCTTAGAAAATATTTTCAAGTTGATTTTCAGTAATGCCAGCAATCACATCAGTTATCCGAGCTTGCAGTCTTCTTTACATTGAGGTTTGGTTCAATAAACATTAGTTTTCACACATCCGCTTAAAAAGAAATCCAATGGAGTCTAAACCTTCTTCGGACAGCAGTGGTAGATTTTAGTTCAGCCAACCAAAGAACACAGTTTACTTTCTCTTTTAGAGAAGCCATGGGTAAGCCAACAGTAATCCTAAAAAATAAGTAATTTTTAAGTTGAATTTCTAAAAATAAAAATAAAATAAACATAAAATTTCTAAAGACAAAAATAAATACATCAAGCTTTCTAATCCTCGTTATAGATTCTACCACATATAGTTACAAAGTTACAACTATTTTAAATTGCACATGGACTTTATGGACACTCTGTGTGTGTATATTGTCTCCCTCAGAATGTGAGTTTCTCAAGGGTAGGTTCCACATTTTTGCCTTTATTTGTATCACCAGTGCTTAGCATAGTGCCTTAATAAACATAGTAAGCACTTAATAAAAACCTATTGACCAACCAACTAACTATGTGTCTACTATGTGCAAGGCTTTGTGCTGGCCAGATTATCAATGGACCCTGTAGTTTGTTTTAAGCAGCACACATGTATATTCTATTATTTATGATTAAAAACTGGACTGATTTTCCTGGTTTGGCACTTAGTTAGGGATTGGCTTAGGTTGATATCTTTTCTCTCTCTCTCTCTATGTCTTTGTCTCTGTGTGTCTCTCTGTCTCTGTCTGTCTCTATGTCTCTCTGTGTGTCTCTGTGTCTCTCTCTCAATCTCTCATTCTCTCTCTCTCTCTCTCTCTCTCTGTGTCTCTCTGTGTGTCTCTATGTCTCTCTCTGTGTCTGTCTCTCTTTTTCTCTGGCTCTCTCTGGCTGTCTGTCTCTGTCTCTGTCTGTCTCTGTCTCTCTCTCTCTCTGTCTCCCTCTGTCTCTCTCTCTCTGTCTCTGTCTCTCTCTGTCTCTGTCTCTCTTTGTCTCTGTCTCTCTCTCTGTCTCTCTCTCTCTGTCTCCCTCTGTCTCTCTCTCTCTCTGTCTCTGTCTCTGTCTCTCTCTCTCTCTCTCTCTCTCTCTGTCTCTGTCTCTCTCTGTCTCTCTCT
>CM053623.1:123992659-124068336 GCA_028646595.1 Phalanger gymnotis | reverse complement strand
CCCCCCCCCCCCCCCCCCCAGGAAGATAGAGTAGAAGAGACTACATGGTGTGGGGGTAGTTGTAGTGATGGGAGTAGTGGCAAAGGGATATGTTTTCTTCTCTCTTCTTTGATGCTGTGAGAAATAAACATGTTAGATAAGATTCAGTCCCAGCCCTTCACAGAGCTTGATGTTGGATAGGGGATAAAATGAAAAGATGATAACTAGTACATGATAGTGATGTGAAAAATACATTAAGAGTTGTAAGATATGCATACGCTTTGACTCAGCAATCCCACTACTAGGTCTGTGTCCCAAAGAAATCAAAGAAAAGGGAAATGGACCCACATGTACAAAAATATTTATAGCAGCTCTTTTTGTGGTGGCAAAGAATTGGAACTTGAGGGGATGCCCATCAATTGGAGAATGGTTGAACAAGTTGTAGTAAATTATTGCAATGGACTACTGTTATGCTATAAGAAATGACGAGCAGAATGGATTCAGAAAAACCCAGGAAGACTTACATGAATCCATGCAAAGTGAAGAAAGCAGAACTAGAACATTGTATATAGTAATAGCAATATAGTAAGGATGATCAACTATGAAAGACCTAACTACTCTGATCAAGACAATGATATAGGAAAATGCCAAAAGAACTGTGATAAAAATGCTATCTACTTCCAGAGAGAGAGAACTGATGAACTCTGAATACAAATTGAAACATACTTTTTTAAATTTCATTTTTCTTATGTTGTTTGTGGGTTGGGTTTTTTTTTGTCACATGGCTAATATGGAAATATGTTTTGCATGACTTCATAGGTATAATAAATATCAAATTGTTTACCTTCTCAAGGAGGGAGGAGTGGTGAGGGAGAGAAAGAGAAATGGAAACTCAAAATTTTATTCATTTATTTTTTTAAAAAACAAGGAAGAAGTGAACATTTTTTTCAGTTTTTAGTTTTATTTATTATTTCTATAGAGTTTCCTTTTTTGGTTTCTAGTTTTATCCTTTCCCCCTCTAATTTTTTTTTTAATTTTTAGTTTACAACACTCAGTTCCACAAGTTTTTGAGTTCCAAATTTTCTCTCTCTCTCCTCCCCCCACCCCCAAGACGGCATGTAATCCAATATAGGTTCTACATATACCTTTGCTTTAAACTTATTTACTTAATCGTCAAGTTGTAAAGAAGAATTATAACCAATGGAATGAATCATGAGAAAGAAGAACCAAAACCAAAAAAGAAGGAAATAAAGAGAGAGCAAATATTTTGCCTCAACTTGCATTCAGACTCCACAATTCTTTCTCTGGATGTGGATAGCTTTTTCCATCATGAATCTTTTGGAGCTGTCTTTGAACCTTGCATTCACGAGAAGAACCAAGTCTATCAGTTAGTCCTTACAGATACCATGTGTCTATAATCATGTATAATGATCTGGTTCTGCTCCCCTCACTCAGCATCAGTTCATATAAATCTTTCCAGGTTATTATGAAGTCTGTCTGCTTCTCATTTCTTATAGCACAATAGTATTCCATTACATTCATATGCCACAAGGAAACTCAAAATTTTAAAAAAACGATTGTTAAAAAGACTGACTTATCTGTGTATTTTTCTGTCATCTATGAGTTGATATTGAGAGAAGTTCAAATGAGAAATATTGAAGGACAATATTCTCTTTGAGAAGGGAAACTTGATATTTTCATAAATTTTAGCTTTAGCAAAAGAAAAAAAAGAGTTGTAAGATGAAGTACTACATGAAGTATGTGAGAGGGAAGTTTGTTCCCTTCTGCTTTACATTCTCCCCTTGCAAATTCCATACACCTGAATGTGATTCCCTCGATAGGAATGTCTGAGAGAAGAGTAGGTTTGGGAAGAAAGATAATTAAGTTCTGTTTTGGACATTTGAGTTTGAAATGCCCATGGGACATTCAATTCCGAATACCTAATAGGCAGCTAGTGATGTGACATTGCAAGTGTCACACCTTTAATTAGTTACAAAGTTAGGACTTCAATTTTGCCACCTGAGTTTATATTGTTGCTTATGTAGCATACTATCTCTATAGACTCTCTCAACTTTGAGTTCAGATTGGGAGAATTTTGAATGATAATTTATTTCATCTCACTTGTTTTGCCTCAACTCTATTCAAAACTGGGAATTTCTAAAGTCAACTCAGGTCTAGACACTTAGTTCCTCAAAATACTAATAGACTTAGGCAAAGAATAACATTGAAACAACAAAATATTTAATTGGGATTGTCATACCCACTAACTGTGTGTACCTGTCTTGGACCTTCTTCTTTTATTTCTCTCTTCTCCATCATTATGTATCTCATCAGCTCCTATGGATTCAGTTATCATCTTTATAACAGATGACTCCCAGATCTATGTTGCCAGCCCTAGTTTCTCTTCTGAGTTCCAGTTCTATGTTATTGACTACTAGACATTTCCAACTGGATGTCCCATAGGCACCTCAGTCTCAATGTACTCAAAACAGAGCTCATTAACTTTTCCCAAAAACCCAATCAAATGAGATAATATCTGTAAAATGCTTAGCATAGTGCCTGGCACATAGGTGCTCAATAAATACTTGTTCCCTACCCCTATTATTGTCAAGGGAACCATCACTCTTCTAGCCATCTGGATTTGCAAGCTTTGAGTCATCCTTGACTCTTCACTTTCATTTACCCTACATATCTCTGAACAGTTGTTAAATCTTGTTCCTACCTACACATCTCTTATCTATGTCCCCTTTCCTTTCACAGCATTACCCTGTAAGTTCTTACCACTTGTCACCTAGATTGTTTCAATACCTTCCTCTTTTGTCTCCTTGCCTTCCAAAAAATGGCCCCAAACTCTTTACAACCTGACCTCTTCCTTCTATCTTTTCAGTCTTCTTGCATATTATGTGTCTCCACGAAAGCTACCATCTTGTCACCTGGCCAACTCATGTTCCTCACTATGTGCTCCATCTTCCTTATCTATGTCCTTGAACATGCCTCATCATGGCCTTTTATGATCTCTGGCTTCCTTTAAGTCTCATGTCAAGTGCTAGCTTTTGCAAAAGGCCTTTCTTAGTTCTTCCCATCTGCTAGTGTCTTCCCCTCTAAATTTATCTTGCATATACTTTGTATGAGTCTTGCATATACTTATATGCATACATGTTGTCTCTCTTGCTAGAATATAAACTCCTTGAGGGCAGAGACTCTTCTCCTTTGTTCTTTGTATCTCAGTGCTTAGTGTAATGTCTAGTATGCAGTAATCGCTTAATAAATGCCTTATTGATTGATTTGAAAAAAATAGTAAATAACAGAGAAAGAACATCGTACAGATCCTCAAATGAGTACACTCTGATCTCTGTGGTCCTTAGGACAGTTTGGGAAATGAGTCCCTCCAAACTCACTATTCCAAAAGAGAAGGTATACTGTAAGGTCCCTCTGTGGCCAAAATGTGATAAGCTTCACCCATACAGCACTTACATCTATCCTGGGATTGTTGCTTGGTCGTCACAGTCTAGTTGTATTTTCTCCTTACTCCACAGTACTATAGGGACACTTTGACTCCTAGGACCAAGGCAGTACCACTGCCATCTCCGACTCTCTCTCCTTAGTTCTTTCTTCATGCAGTCACTAATTCCGGCAGAATATCTCCATTAAAAACTTCAACCCCTTGCTGGACATCTCTTAGTTCTTAGCATCAGTATGCATCCATATAGGAAATAGAATTCTGGGAACTCCTCCAATAAGGGTATCAAGCTCTGGTCCTAGGCATTTTGGGAAAGCCCTATGTAGGAATGTAATCCTACTCAGACATGCCTGTTACAACATCATAACAACACACACTTTAAAGTTTAATCTGCACCATTGACATTTTCTCTATCACTTAAGTCTAGACAATCATTTAAACAACAAATCAAGCTCTGATTTGTGGCATTTTCCTGAGGTATAAATGCACACACTGAAAATTTAACAATCATCCCTCAGAAGGGTTAGAGCTGGCTCCGGCATGCCCCTGCCTGTAACCCTTCAATCCCAACCAAACGGGGATGGCTCTGACCTCTGTTTCTGTTTTGTCTATTGACAACCTGGCTGATAGAGAGAGATGCCTTCTCCTTGGTAGTAAAATGACTGACAATACAGCTGCCTCTCAGAACTTCGACATATTTGATATTCCAGAGATCATTCCAGCCATTTGGATGAACTCTTAGAAATCAGCTGAGTGATAATCATACTTAGATTCAAGAATTCCAGTAAGAAATCTTCTTTTAGGAAACTTTTTGTCTTAGCCACATCAAGGACAGGTGAGGACAGCATGCTTTATTTTTACTGATAACATAATTAATATGTTGCAAGAGGAAGGGAAAAATATATTATAATGCAGTATTCTGTCTGAGGCTTGTGGGTCTTTACTTTGTCTTGTATTTGTTAGGTGGTGGGATTAGTGTTTATCTGGAGCCAGATGTGTCCATAGAGAAAATCTAATGACGGAAAGGTAAAGGGAGGATTGCTTCTCTGTATTCCATATCATCAATATGTGTTAGGATTTTTGTGGAATAGAAAGAGACCTCAACAAAGTATTTTTTCCTTAAAGCAAAAATAAGCAATATTGATTGAGTCTTAATTTTCTTAACAGTGTTGAACTCAGACTTTTACTCTGTTGTCTGTAGGAAAACCTTCTGTTTGGTGTTTGCGTGGGGTGGATTGGAAAACATCATTGAAATGACTGCTTGAAAATTCTTTGTGTTAGCCTGGAATCATGGCATCTTGCCAGGCCTACTTTGTTGAGTTACACAACATAGCTTTCATGGCTAAATTCTTCGAATTTCCTTAGTTCCAAGAATATGGATTGTCCCTTAAGCCTCTCTCTAGCTGTGGCTTCACATACCCTCTTGTCAACCAGGACTGGAAAGTGAAGGCTCTTTGGGCCCTCTATTTGTTGGCCTAACTTTTTTAGCAGGAGGCTATGATGACCCCTTTTGGGTTTTTCTGTTACTATCAAGTTACATTCTAGAATTATTTTAAAGTTGCGAGGGTTCTTATCAATTATCCAGGCCAACGTCCTCTTGGATAGATGAGGAAACTGAAACCCCAGGAAGGTTAAATGTCTTGTACAAGGGTCATGGAGCCCAAGGTCCCATCAAAGGTTGAGCTATGATCCCAGGTCCTCTGACTCTAGGGGCAGCTATGTGGCTCAGCACCAGTCCCGGAGTCAAGAGGACCTGAATTCAAATTGGACCTCAAACACTAGCTGTGTCACCTAGAGCAAATCACTTAACCCTGTTTGGCTCAGTTTCTTCATTTGTAAAATGAGCTGGAAGTGTCTTTACCAAGAAAACCCCAGATGGGGTCACAAAAAGTTGGACGCTATTAATTGAATAAACAACTTCTAACTCTGAAGTTAGTGATCCTTCCAATGAAGGCCTCTTAAAAGGGATTCCATTATAATATACTTCATTGTGGAGAGAATACTATCTACTTGTGTCTCTCCTAGAGGTATCAATAACCTAGATTGATATTTGGAAAGCTCTGGAAGTCCTAGAGGAAAAGGTTACGCATTATAGGTTTTAGATGCCATTAAAAGCAAACATCTATGATGTTATCTTTTTTTAAAAATTTTTATTTTTAATTTATGAAATAAAACAAGTATTTCCATAACATGGTAGAATAAAAAAGATGATTGCACATGAAACTGCAAATATATTGTGTACAACTTGCTATTCCTTTTAAATATACAATAAAATTATCATGTGAGTTTTCTTTTTTTTTCTTTTCACCACCCCAAGCAAAAGGGAGCTGAATGAAAAATGGATATCTCCTATGGACATTTTTTCTGATTTAATTGAATCTAAGAGCAATTTATATTTTATTTATCACAGAGAAGGTCCCTACCTCCACTGGTAGTAGCTCCCTACCATATATATGTATGAATGTATGTGTGTGTGTGTGTGTGTGTGTATGTGTACACACACACACACACACACACATATCTATCTTTTGGCAGGCATAGGGAAGTTTGGCTCAAAAAAACTATTCAATTAAATTGGTAGGGAGGAAGATAGTTTCTTTAAATAAAAAAATCCATGACTAATGAGATGAATTAAAATTTGAGAGGAGTAAATTTCTGAAAGTGAGAAGCAACTTAAGGGGCATGGCCAATCTAGTGTTTAACAGCATGTATATTTTACTAAATGCACTTTAAATCTGTCCCTTTCTCCAAAGTTGCGGTCTTTAAAAGCAGCCTTGGAGAAAGAGCCTGTGGGCGAGGCTCATGTTCATTGCTTGATTAGGAGGCAGTCCATTAAGAATCCTGAAATTTCTAGAATCAACCCTTGAGCTGTATATAGATCTACACACAGAAGGATTTTACAAGTATTAATTGCTGACACTGTAGAACTCTATTACAAAGCGGTTCTTTAAGGCATGGATTTGAATATGGGGCAGGTTGAATCATGTCCCTTATGCATATGCTATAACTTTTGTTCTCTCATACTAGTGTACTAACTTCGTTCTACCAGAGTAAAATGAATGAACAAAACAAAACAAAAAACTCCATCGCTACTATGACAAAAAAGAAAACCCCAAAATGAAGTCAGTCCTTGAGCAGCTAACAAATCAGTGTGTATTCATAAACCTCTGAGCAATGCTTGCAGAAACTAATTCACTCACAGAACAAAGGGGCCAAAGAGATAGGGTTCCTGGGAGAAGGCTAGAGGGAAAAGGGAAAAGGACACCATGAACACTATCATGGCTCTCCTTTCTGGTAATGGAGCAACATTGCTCAGTTAGTCATAATTGTTGAATCAAAGTGTAGAAGGGAGGTTAGGAAGCCCTTTAATGGAGGTCATTAAGTGAGAAATGCACAAAACACTGTGTATGAACAGGAAAGGTAAAGTTTTTGTTTCCAGGTCACTTATGGTATATTTTCAAACTGTAAAATTCTGCCAGGGAAAAGAGGTTCTTGTGATTCAACAGCTAAAAGAGAGGCTATTATCCTCTCTCTCTCTCTCTCTCTCTCTCTCTCTCTCTCTCTCTCTCTCTCTCTCTCTCTCTCTCTCTCTCTTTCTCTCTCTCTCTCTCTCTCTCTCTCTCTCTTACTTCTCCCCACCCCCTCCCCCATTGGAACTAGTCTGAAAAATTCCATCTACTCCTTGAATGGGGAGCTTTGCACCTCCTTCCAAAATATTTTATTTTATAGAATTTTCTTTTCCTAGGGGCATTCAGAAGAGCCCACCAACCCAATGCTTTTATGAAGGGTATTTATTTACATTTTTTTTGTTTATTCAAGGCCTTAGACTGGCTGACACAGTTCCTCAAGGAATTGTCCCTCAAGAGGCAATGACAATAAATACTCTGTTGACCGATTTGCTGGAAGAGAGCTCAGCTTCAATAAGTACAGCTTTCAAAAGAAGCTACGAGCTGTTAGCCAGACTGCCAAGATTTTAATGAATTGCTTTAGACACTCTTTCTGGTAGCTTCTACTGTGATCAGAAGTCTGGAAAAAATCTTCCATGAACACAACACATGGCAATCTGGACATTAAAAATCTGTTACATATTCCCTTTTTAAATGACTAAGTGGTATATTTTATTTTAACGAATTTCATAAAGGCAACATATAAACGTGCTGTAGTGTGTCTTCTTCAGTCTTTAATTGCTTGATGACACAAATTAGTGATTTGGATAAAATGCTGGTTTTGTTAAACAGATTTCAGAAAACATACTGTCAGAAAATTCAAAAAAAGGAGAAAAGGTTGCCATGTAAGTAGCAGTTTGAAACATTTAGCCTCACCTTAACCCCAATAGGATATTTTTAGCCTTTTGGGGGGAACTAATTTTACTTAGGCATTACAACGTTCTTCAAGTGTATTCAATGGACTAGGAATAATGTTCTCCAATTTAGAATCCTCTCATGCTCTGGTTGTTCAGTGTTTCAAATCAAATATGCACACTTTGGTATTAGAAGTAACTGTTGGCAAACAGGATTTCATGTTGTTAAGAGAAAAAAAAACCCACATTACAAAGTTTTATGAAGCTTCTGGAAAACCAAATTTTCCCAAAAAAGTTCCTCATAAATTAATCAGAATCCAACAGGTTGCATTTCTTTTTTAAAAGAACTCATAAGTTTAATAATTGACAGGAAAACTATCTAGGAAATTATATGGAAATGAGCAGTGTCTGATAAACACACAGTAGATCAGAGTGTGCCTATCCCAGGTCATTAGAGGTCCTATTTGCAATCCATTGTACTCATTTACTCCATTAAACACGTTATTGAAGCAAGCAGACAGAAATGAAATCAATTAAAGCATATCTTTATCTAAGCACATGAATAGCAGATCACATGTACTTAATAACATTTATAATGATATAATTCAAGAATTTATGTAAGAATAGCTTTAATCCTTATTCAGTTATTCCTTCAGAAGTAAGTAATAATGGCCATTACTTAAAAAGAGTATATTGCTTGCTTTCTCAAAATCCATTTTTTATGGTACCTTTTTATACAAACCTCATTTTCAGTGAGGACAGAATAAGAGAAAATGTGATCAAATGACAAGAAGAGAGAGGGACTATAATAGGGAGTACCTGGAATTTTTTTCCCCTTAAGAGATCTTTATATAGACTTTAAAAGCTGATTAGAAATGCCTCACCTGTTTTCACCTCCCAATTTGATCTCAATTCATGTTAAGACTAATACTGAAATAGGAGGCAGCCAGATGGCTCAGTGAGTAGAGCACTGGGACTGAAGAACCAAGTTCAAGTATGGCCTCAGACACTTACTAGCGGTGTGACCCTCGACAAGTCACTTAAGCTCTGTTTGCCTTAATCCAGTGGAGAAGGAAATGGCAAACCACTCCAGTATCTTTGCCAAGAAAACCCCATGGACAGCATGGCCCACAGTGGTCATGAAGAGTCAGACACATCTGAACAACATCAGTAACAATACTGAAATGGGAATGACAGAAATTCTTTATTTAGCGTGTTCATCTATTTTAAAAAAGCTCTTTGTATATACTGGGCAAATTCAATTCATTTAGCTGATGAGTACTTGTTGAACCATGAATGAAATTTAGTTAAAAAGCATCAGGAAAAGATTGTTTCAGTCAGTTGTTTTCCCTTCTCTGAGTTTCTCATGCATCATCTGTATCAC
The DNA here is from genome assembly GCA_028646595.1 of Phalanger gymnotis. NCBI lineage: Eukaryota > Metazoa > Chordata > Mammalia > Diprotodontia > Phalangeridae > Phalanger > Phalanger gymnotis. Next base: position 124,059,213 of record CM053623.1, on the reverse strand, counting down.
AAATTCTCTGCCACTTGGTCGTTTGTGATATTGGATTATTCTCTATTTTTTCCTCTGACGTCCTATTCAAACATAGCAATACACAGCATAATGTAACAGAGTGAACCCTGAACTAGGAGTTAGATGTTCCGAATCACAGAATTCTAGAAAAAGAAGGTAACTTTAAACTCTTCCTGTCTGACCAACTGGTCTATACAAAAAGAATGACTATCCATTTCTTCCACTTAGCTAAATAGCTTTGGGCAAGTCATTTAACTCTCGGTTTCCTTATGTGTTAGACGGGAATAACACTAAATTCCTTGCCTACCTTACAAGGTTATTGTGAAGATCAGATGAGACGATGTATCCCACAGTTCTTTGAAAAATCTAAAGCTCTGTATAAATGGAAAGCATTATAATTACCCTGGCTCTTCATTCAGTTCCCTATTTTCCTCCTATGGTGCCTTACAGTAGTATGGAGATGATCTTTGAAGTATACGCAAGGTAGAATGCAAGCTTTATACCTTTGAGCATGGCCCTAGAAATGGGGTACAAATCCACTCAATCAACCAATAAGCATTTAATGAGACGTGTGCTGGGCATTGTGCTAAATGCTGGAGATACAAAGAGAGACAAAAATATAAAAATGATCCCTGCCCTCAAAGAGCTTATTTTCTAATAGAGCAAACAACATGTAAATAAATAGGTTTTTGTTTTTATACTATTGATGTTCTGTTATTTTTTTCAGTAGTGTATAACTCTTCATGACTGCATTTGGGATTTTCTTGGCAAAGATACTAGAGTGCATTACCATTTCCTTCTCCAGCTCATTTTACACATGAGGAAGCTGAGGCAAACAAGGTGAAGTGACTTGCCCAGGGTCAGACATCTAGTAAGTGTCTGAGACCAGATTTGAACTCAGGAAGGTGAGTCTTCTTGTCTCCAGGTCTGGCACTCTATCCACTGTACCACCTAGCTGTCCTTAAATAATAGTGTATATATGTATATATACACACATATATGTATATATACATATATACATATATGCATATATGTGTATATATGTATATATACACATATGTATACACATATATATGTGTATATATGTATATATGTATATATGTGTATATATACATATATATATAGATATATAGATATATATACTATATATACAGAGTAGAAGAAAAAATAATCTTAGAGCAGGGGTTCTTGACCTTTTCTGTTTCAAGGACTATTTTGGAGGTCTAGTGAAGCCTGTGCATTCCTCAGAATAAATGCTCTTTAACAACTATAATAAATGCTAAATTTTAATTAAGGATTAGTGAGAATAAAAATGTAATTTTAAATCCAACTTCTTTGACCCTCTGAAATCTATCTACTGCTTAGTATAGCGGCTAGCACATAGTAGACACTTAATAAATGTTTACTGACTGATTATTCATGGACTCAAGGTAAAGACCCTTTAGAGTGAAAAGCTCAAGTAACTGGGGGGATCACAAATGCCAACTACCCTGTGAAGTAGGTGCTATTATCACTCCCATTTTATAGATGAGGCTCAGAAAGGTAAAATAACTGGCCCAGTATTACACAGCTAGTAAATGTCTGAGTCAAGATTTGAACTCAGGATTTCCTGAGTTCAGGCCCAATACTCTATCCACTGTGCCCACAAAAGGTATCATTTGAACTAAGCCTTGAAAGGACCCTGGGGTAACAAGAGATGGATGTGATGAAGTTGAATGTTTTAGTCTAGGGAGATAGGCACTTCAAAGGCCCAGGGAGAGGAGATGGATTGTCATGTGCTAGAATCAGCAAGTAGGTGACAACAGTTAGACCTAGGTCCAGACTGCAGAGTGAGAGGAGGGAACTAAAGCATGTGAACACTGGGAAGATAAACATGGGCCAGGTTATGAAGAACTCTAAATACCAACAAAAGCCGTTTATATTTCATCATGGAGGTAATAGGAACTTGGAGGAGGGGGTGGTGACTTAATTAGAATTACACTTTACTAAAATTGCTTTGGCAGCTGTGTGGATTGGAGTGGGAGGAGACTTGAGGCAGAGAAACAAATTAGAAGGCTATTGTAATAGTCCATAGAAAATGTAATGAGGGACTGAACTAGGATGGTAGCTGTGTGTGTGGAAAGAACGGAACATAGAGATATCATAATGAAATATGCAGGGTGAGAGTAAGGAATGAAGAGGATACCAGTGTTTCTAATTATCACACAAAGAGAACAGAAGAGTCCTCAAGAGGGATAGGGAAATCAGAAAGAGAGGAGGACATGGGGGGAAAGATAATGAGTTCTATTTTGGACATGCTAAGTTTGAAATGCCTATGAGACATCCAGAAATGACCAGTAGGCTGTTAGTGATGTGAGAATGGTTGTTGGGAGGGAGACTAGGGCTGGATATTGGCACAGAGATGATAAATGAACCCTTGGGAGACGGTGAAATCAACAAGAGAGACAGTTGTATCAGCAAAGCAATAAACGCAACATCAATGATAATTGTGAATATGCCTAAGTAGTTCTGTATCACAAAGTGTGAGAGACTTTCCATATAGAAGGTAGAAGAAGTAAAACATTTATTCAGACACCAGATAACCATATCCTATAACCAAATGTTCAGCTCCCACAACCAGTTAGCTCACTTTATCATAACAGCAAGGAACTTAAAACACAATATCACAACATGGAGCCTAAACATCCCAAAACCTCTCCTACCTCCTGCTGGCATCTTCCCAAAATCAAACTCACAGTACAACTATCACAGTCTGCTCAGCTATCACAGGTCAACTTTCTTTACCTCAGCTCTATCACTATGGCCATTAACAACCACAACAGCTCTCTCTCTCAGCATTTCCTGTGACACAACTCCCTTTTCCTCTCAGCAAGCTTCTCCCACCACATGTGTCTTGGGCTTCTTGTGACATAAACAGGTCACATGGCCTATTAATGGGTGGGAAAGATCTTCAAATCTAGGCTGCTATTACAATACCATAGAGAGAATAGATAAAAAGGCCCAAGATAGAGCCTTAGGGGACACTTACAGTTAGGGAGCATGATAAGGATGATGATCAAGCTGAGGAGACTATAAAGAAGTGACCACCCAGGTATGAGGAGAACCAAGAGCAAGCCATGAGTCTCAAAGGAGGAGAGATTGCAGCAGAGGGATACTGGTATATGAAGAGTCTTGGATATGGCAATAGAGGGCAAGGAATATTCTAACTCCACCATCACAACCATTGAGTTGGGAGTATGAGAGAAAGTATAGCCAGTGAGGGAAAAGGTGTCCAGGGAAGCGGGGTCTTTGTGTGGGAAACAGGTCTCAGGGAGGACCAGAAGATGGAAGGAGTAAGAAAGGAACAGGTTTAAAATGAAAGTTTACCATTTATGAAACAGGTATTCCAGAAGGCAAAGTGAAAGAGCAAGATAAATCCAGAGCAGGATATTTGGGAATATAGTTGAGGTAAATCAGAACGAAGGAATGGACATCTAGAGTAGGGGAGAGGTATTTGTTTTGTTTTGTTTTGTTTTTTGGCAGTATGGGGTTTAGAAATACCGGGAATGAGGAGCAAAACAGGATAGGAGTATGCTAACCATTGAAGAGTGAGTACTGGCAGGGTATCAGTGAATGGGGAGAGGTAGATAAATGACTAGATAGTTTAAAGTTGTCCCTTGAGGCCTAAACTCACAGAATAGGTGTTGTTGTGGTAATCTATGAGGAAGAGAAATGTCAAGGGGAGACTGGGAGCCTGATCAGAAGCCTTGTCCTTCTTAGTGAATCAATCCTTGGAGCTAGCATTGGGCCAAGGGTTAGAAGGAGGGCCCTGGCTGGCCCTCAAGTACCATCCATGAGGCAATTATATGTAGTAGTGAGAACTGGAGGCTGGAAGACTCAAGTTCGAATTTTGCCTCAGGCACTTTTTTGGTAGAATTTGTTTTAATTTTTTTTTATAATTAAAATTTTTTATTTTTAGTTTACAATGCTCAGTTCCACATAATTTTGAGTTCCAGATTTTCTTCCCCCACCCAAGATGGCATGCAATCTGATATATCTTCTACATATAACTTTGCATTGAACTTATTTACACAATAGTCAAGTTGTAAAGAAAAATTATGATCAATGGAACGAATCAGGAGAAAGAAGAAACAAAACCAAAAAACCCAAAAACAAACAAAAGAGAAAAAAAAACAAAGGGAAAGAAAAAAAATGGAGAGCAAACAGTGTACCTCAATCTGCATTCATACTTCATAGTTCTTTCTCTGGATGTAGACAGCTCTCTCCATCATGAGTCCTTTGGAGTTGTCTTTGCACCTTGTATTGCTGGGAAGAGCAAAGTCTATAATGGTTAGTCATCACAGAATCCATATATCTGTGGTTGTGTTCTCCTGGTTCTGCTCTGCTCACTCAGCATTATATCATGTAGGTTTTTGCAGGTTATTATGAAGTCCATATTATCCCTATTTCTTGTAGCACAGTTGTATTCTATTACCTTCATATACCACAACTTGTTCAGCCATTCCCCAATTGATGGGCATCCCCCTTGATTTCCATTTCTTTGCTACTACAGAAAGAGCTGCTATAAATACTTTTGTACATATGGGTCCTTTTCCCACTTGTGTGATCTCTTTGGGATACAACTCTAGAAGTGGTATTGCTGGGTCAAAGGGTATGAACATTTTTGTAGCCCTTTGAGCATAGTTCCAAATTGCTCTCCAGAATGAGTGGATCAGTTCACAACTCCACCAGCAATGTAACAGTGTTCCAATTTTCCCACATCCTCTCCAACATTTATCATTTTCGTGTTTTGTCATTTTAGCCGATCTGACAGGAGAGATGTGGTACCTAAGAGTTGTTTTGATTTGCATTTCTCTAATCAGGAGTGATTTAGAGCATTTTTTCATATGCCTATAGATATCTTTAATTTCTTCCTCTGAAAACTGTCTATTCATATCCTTTGACCTTTTCTCAATTGGGGAATGACTTGCATTCTTATAAATTTGGCTGAGTACCCTGTATATTTTAGAGATGAGGCCTTTATCAGAGACACTGGTTGTAAAGATTTTCTCCCAATTTTCTGCTTCCCTCCTAAATTTTGTTGCATTGGCTTTTTTATTATACAAAAAATTTCAATTTAACATTATCAAATTATCCATTTTGCATTTTGTAGTGCTCTCTATCTCTTGTTGTGTCATGAATTCTTTGCTTTTCCACCTCAGGCACTTTTTAGCTGTGAAATCTAGACAAATCACTTTACCTCTGCAAGTCTCAGTTTCTTCATCTATAAAACACGGATAATAATAATAATACTAATTGCTTTGAAAATCTTAAAGTGTAACATAAATATTAGCTATTATTATTGTTACCCACTGTCTGAGGATCAGAATAGCTAATAAATCCAAAGCATTAGAGGGCCTTTGCTTTCAAGGAATATACATTCCACACAGCACATACAGGGGACATAGCATGTATAAGGCAGGGATGTATGGGGTTTCAAAAGTGACAAGAATGAAGAATAGAGCTATAGGGGAATAAATTGGCACACCTTTTCCAGGAGCTATGACAGAACTGATTTAATTGATTCCAGAACTGGAAAGGTCAGGGGGTAAGGAGGCCTCAGGAATGCTCCTATCATCAATGAAGTGGCTGTTGTTGTAGGTGCTGAGGCATCACATATAATATTAGCATATGTATGAGAGGATAGTTTGTTGGGAAGGGATCTTTAAGCCTACATTTTGTTCTTCCAAAATCAAATGCTTTTTCATAGTAAATACAGCAAATTCTTATATTTTCTCCTCTCCTTCTTGACACACTTTCCAGTAAAGTGATTTTTACTACCACCTCTACATCACCTCCCACTCTCAGTTCCTACTCCCACTTCTTGAAATCTGGTATTTTTTTTATTGCAACTACTGATTTTTTTTCCTAAATAGAGCTAGATCTTTGGTTAAACAGACTTAATTAGAGCACAATGAGTCCATTATAGTAATATATAATTATAATTATATTTCTTTAGAAGAAACACAAACCTAATTGTAACCAGAAGATAAAAATAATTCAAAATATAAAAAAGTAGGAACCTATTTTATTCTTCCACTAAGATGATTTCATAGAAATACACCATGTAGCTTCTTAGAGTTATGAACTTCAGCTGCCACATAAGGAAAATTTGATCGCTTTAGACCAGGGTTTGAATTTTCTGTCCTGCCCTCATCTGAACCATCGGTGCCAAAGATGTCCATGCCTTCATTTAATTCTAGCCTGACAAATCTAAGACATGAAAAAATGGAATATGGGAAGGGGAATGAGAATAAGCAAGGCAGCACAGTAGATAGAACACTGGGCCTGGAGTTAGGGAATATCTAAATTCAGTTATGGCCCCAGACACTACTAGGTCTGTGACTCTCAGCAAGTCTTAGTTTCCTCAGCTGTAAAATGCTGATATTCACAGCACCTACTTTCCAAGGTTGTTGTGAGAATCAAATGAGATAGTAAATGGAAGTGCTTAACACAGTGCCTGGCTTATAGTAAGTGCTATATTAATAATAGCGCTTTCATATTATTATTTAATACCTACTATGTGCCAGGTACTAAGTTAAGCACTTTACAAACATTATCTCATTCAAGCCTGATGAGGAAAGAGAAAACAAATTTTAGTTTCATAAATGTAATTATAGCCTAAGCAGACCCTGCAACCCAGGAAAGACAAGAAAGCAGCCAAATATGCATAGTAAAAGCATTTGGGGAGCACAGTGGACTAGATGGGGACTTTTATTATAATATTTTGGGAATCTTGAAATTTAGATTTAAGGTTAGATAGCAGCTGTTTAAAAGCTAGAGAAAATATATCTAAAAGATGAGTTATGCATACATATAAATACATACACACATATGTATTTGTTCACTTGTGTCTGACTCTTTATGACCCCTTTTGGGGGTTTTCTTGGCAAAGATACTAGAGTGGTTTGATATTTCCTTCTCCAGCTTATTTTACAGATGAGGAACATGCAGCAAACAGAATTAAATGACTTGCCCAGGGTCACACAGGTAGTAAATATCTGAGGCTGGATTTGAACTTAGGTCTTCCTGACTCCAGGCCCATTACTCTATCCACTATGCCACCTAAATGCTTTGTGTATGTGTGTATACACACACACACACACACACACACACATGCATATATATCTCTGTACGTGTTTATACAATATATTTATAGGCATGTATATATACATATGTGTATATATATATCATACACCATTGAAAAAATAATTATTTTTTTCATCTCTAACCTTGCTCTATTTTACTAACTGAACAATAATTTGATTCTGTGTGACTGACTGGCATCTTTTAACTGAAAAAGCACTTACCCAGGAATTAATTAAGTTGAAACCCCATTGGCTTCAGGTTTTTAAATATCTTTTCTGTTTTGTCTAAAGCCACTCAAGTGTTCTTATTTAGACAGTATTTTCCACTGCCTAAAGTCCTCAACTGTAGATCTCTTTGGCAATGTGCCAAATCTGAAACTGTGACTGAGGACTAAGAAGAGGCTCTAGGATATAGAATGCACCATTCCACCTATTGCTAATGAGACCACATGAATTGAGACACTACATCTTTGTTTATTATTAATGGAGTAAAGGAAGCCACTTTTAAGTTTCTTGATTTCTCTCAAATATTTGATGTTGTTAACCAATAGTTTATTCTTTATAGTCAATCAACAAACATTTAATAGGCACCTACTGTATGCCAGGCCCTGCATATTAAGAAAAGCAAAAAATGTCCTTGTTTTCAAGGAGCTCACAGTCAAGTGGGAGAGAGAACATGCAAACAACTATGTGCAATAAGATACGTCATGGCATAACTTAAAATAATCAACAGAGGGAAGGCACTAGCATTAAGAGGGATAGGAAAAAGTTTTTTGTAGAAGGTAGAGTTCTGGCTGAGATTTGAAGGAAGTCAGGAAAGCCAGGAGATAGAGAAGAGGAGGGAGAGAATTCTAGGCATGGAGGACAGCCAGTGAAGATGCACTGAATTGAGAGATGGTGTGTCTTGAGGGAAGCACAGCAAAGAGCCAAGGGCACTAGATCACAAAGTGCTTGGCCATCTGGGGGAGTAAAGTGTAAGAACACTGGAAATTTAGGAAGGAGCCAGGTTTATGATGGGCTTTGATCGCCAGAATGAGGGTTATATATTTTATCCTAGAGGTAATAAGGGAACCGCTGGAGTTTACTGAATGGTGCATACGTGTGTATGTGTGTGTGTGTGTGTGTGTGTGTGTGTGTGTGTGTGTGATATGGTTAGACATGTACTTTAGAAAAACAAATTTTTTTTCCTCAAGGAGACTACATTTTATTGGGGCAAGCAATACATAAACCAAGAGGTATTACATATACAAAATATACAGAAGATAAGTGCAAAATCTATTAACATAGTGAGAGGAAAGAAAGATAGATGGTATAAATGGTGGACTGGTACCCACAGATTGTTCAAGGCAAAGATTCAAGGGGGGGGTCTATGAATTGTTTTTTGCAACACTTTTGTAACTTACAGTTGTTTATAACTGGCATAATTTATTTCCTTTATGCATTTTATTTTACACATAACAAAGACTAGAACATACATACATTTGGCCACATGGGCAGAAAAAACTAATGAGTCATGATGACAGGTCATACTAGTGCCTTGGAAAAACATTGGAGCACATGAAGATATTCTGTAACTGGTTCTGATGCGGTTTGGGATTTCTAGGACCCCTGAAATGTCAAGGTACAGGGCGGGCATCCAACTGGAATGAATTCACACATTCAAACCATCTTCCAATCAAGTGGCAAGGTTTATTGTAATGCCAATAGTAGTGGGCAAGTCTCCTAGTGAACCTGCCTAGAAAGATCAATTTGATAGCTGAGTGTGGAGACACTGTGGGCAGAGAGACCAAACAAGAGGTCATTGAAGCAGTCCAGGAATGAGGTAATGAGGACCTTCACTGGGACAGTGTCAGTGTCAGAGAGAAAGAAGGGGATATAAAAGAGAAATGTTCAGAAGGTGGCATCAGTGGGATTTGGCAACAGATAGGATACAGGAGGAAAGAATAAGTGAGGAGTTGAGGATATAGGCCATGGTTACGGGGGGGATGGTGATGTACTCAACAGCAACAGAAAATTAGGAAGAAGGAAGCGTTTGGGTGAAAAATAAGTTATGTTTTGGACATCTGAATTGGAGGCATCCGGTTCCATGTGCCCATAGGCAGTTGGAGATGTGAATCTGGAGGTTAGAAAAGAGGTTAGGACTGGATAAATAGCTATAAGAATTATCAGTACAGGGGTGATAATTGGATTCATTGGAGCTGATGATATCATTAAGTAAAATATTATGGAGGAAGAAGAGAAGAGAGCCTTTGACAGAGCCTTGTGGGATACCCATGGTTAATGGGTGTGACTTGGATGAAGAGCCAGCAATGGAAACTAGGGAGTGGTCAGATAGGCTGGAAGGGAAACAGAACTGAGTAGTGTCATGAAAACTTAGAGAAGAGAGTATTAAGAAGAGGGTAAATGATAGCATCAAAGGCTATAGAAAAATCAAGAACGAGGATTGAGAAAAAGCCATTAGATTTGGAAAGTGAGAGATCATTAGTAACTTTGGAGAGAGTGGTTTTAATTGAATGATGAGGTCCAAGGCCAGACTGCAGAGACTTAAGAGGAGAGTGAGAGGAAATGAAGTAGAGGCATGGATTATAGACAGCATTTTTTTATAAAAAGGAGATTAGATATAAAAGGGAGGAGAGATATAAGACAATAGCTAGTGGTCATAAAGAGATCAAGTGACGGTTTTTTGAGGTGGGGGGGGCATGACTATGTTATTAGGCAGCAGGGAAGCAACCAACAGAGAGGGAGAGATTGAAGATTAGTGAGAGAGTAGGGATGATAGATGGGGGTGGAGAAGGGGAGAAGATGGGTCGGGATGGCATTGATCACTCATGCTTATAGAGAAGTTTGCCTTGGCAAGGAAATGGGCCACTTCTTTGTGTAGATGAAGTGAAGAAGGAGCTGTTGGGTGAAAACACCTGAGTGATGTGAGATGAGGAGGGGAGAAGAGGGAGCTCTTGTTTTTTTTTGTTGTTAGTGAAATATGAAACAAGATTTTCTGAGAAGGTGGAGGGGAGGGGGAGCAACAAGAATTTTGAGGAGGGATGAAAAGGTTTGGAAAAGATGCTGTGGTGAGTGGGTTAGTGAATCAATTAGGGAAGCATTGCTTTGCTATAGCAAGGGCCCAGTTGAGAGTATATAACGTAAATTTGTAGTGGACACGGTCATCATCCAGGGTATTCCTAAAGTCTGGACACATAGGCTAAAAAGCATATTTTCAAGAAATGAAATGATTGAAATTTTCAATGACATTTTATTTAGTTGGAATATGAACAAATAACATCTTCAATATGATTTCCATCATTTGTGATGCAAAGGTTGATGTGCTTTGCAAGATTCACATGAACTCAATGCAATAACTCAGTAACTCCACATTACCATCAATTTTAGCATATTTACTTTTGGAATATGAATATGAAATCATATGATGTTATTTGAAGTTGAAGATGTTATTTGTTCATATTCCAATTAAATAAAATGTTGACAATTTCAATCATTTCATTCCTGAAAATATGCATTTTTGCCTATGTGTCCAGACTTTAGGAACACCCTGTAGTTTCAGGATTTTTTTCCAACTTTATTAAATTACACAGAAGTATGAGCAAAGGCAATGGATGGTGGGAGAGACAAGGCTGAGGCTTGGCTGGGCAGGATTGGTGATAAGATAAGGAAGCAAGAGACTTGGGAGATGAGGATAACATAGAGTTGAAGAGAAGAAGGTTTGGGATCATAAAGCACAGGGAGTGGTGGAATGACAATAGATCTGTTCAGATAAGGGAATTTCAGAGAAGATTAACATGAGAGTTGGACATTTGTGAATTATGGCAAGATCAAGGGTATAACCATTTCTGTGTGTAGCAGAGGTGGAGGAGTAGGTCATGGAAAGTGAATAAATCGAGAAAGTGGGATGTTAAGGTGTCTGAGGGAGTGTCAATGTATATGTTATACTTAGCTCATTAAATCAACAGAAAGAAATCCTGGAAGTCAGTTTTATAACAGCTACCAGAAAATCTCACTTAGGTAGTAAACAGGAATTGAGTGAACCTCAAAGGAAGAGAGATTACTGAGTGATAGAAGGAGAGGAAAAGCTAACATTTGGCAACAAGGAGTATAATAGGAACCACACTGGCATACTCAGGATGGCTGCTAGCACAGGTTCTTTAATCTGCTTTTCTAAAGGAAAGCAACTTTAAAAGGGCCAACAATCTTACTTTAATTAAACATCTATATCATTCACTTAGGTCAGGGGAAAAGTCAGCACCCTGAACTTCAGAGAAAATACAAGCAGAAATTACTAGCAGAGAAAATAGAACAGATCAACAGACAGATCCAAGAGAGAAGCACCAACATTTGGGTTGTCAAAGGGCGGGGAGGCTCCTTAATGGCTACCCAGGATCTCCTCTGGCCAAAGCACAGGAACATGCTTCCAACAAGTGAGCCCCAAAGCAAAATGCTAACCTCAAAATCTCTCTCTCTCTCTCTCTCTCTCTCTCTCTCAACACACACATATATACATATATATACACATATATACATATATATACATATGTATACACATATATACATATATATACATATGTATGTGTATAAACATATGTATGTGTGTGTGTGTATATACATACTTCTCAGAGCGAGAGGGCATCACAACTTTTGTGACCCAGTGCCTAATTTGAAATTAGCAAAAGGTGTGAACCTTCCTACAAACAAGCTTCCCCTAATCAAGTTTCCCTTAATGTGATCCACTTGAGGCCTATTAATGGGCAGGGAAGATCTTCCCATTCTATTAACCTTACAAGGAGCAAGGAATATTACAACTCTCCCACGTCAACCAGTGAGTTGGGGGTATGAGTGAAAGTGCAACAGGTAGCCAGGAAAGTTGGGTCATCAAGAGAGATCCAGGTCTCAGTGAACCCCAGAAGTTGGAAGAAGTGTGAAAGTAAAAGGTTTAAGATGAAAGTAAGCCTGTTACCTATGGAGCAGGCAATCCAAAGAGTATAGTGGAATAAGATTTGAGTAATGATAGCTAGGACTTCAGAATCACTACGACAAAGAGGGTATTTATATTTTCTTTTTCTTTAGCTTGCATGTCATTATTTTCTTCTGGTTCTTTCCTTACTTTTCTGATGGTTTCTTTATTGTCCCTACTCTATCTTCTTCCACCTCCTGTTTCCAATGTGTAAAGGTTTCTCACGGCTCTGTCTGAAGCCCTCCTCTCATCTCTCTGTACTCTCTGTACTGTACTCTATACTAACTCTAACAGATTTAAAACTGGAAGGGATCCATTACATCATTACCATTAAATCATCAATCATCATGGACACCAATACCTATATCGAATTATTGACTTTTGGCCAAGGTCACTTGGTATGACAATCTAGTTTATTAGAAGAACTAAGATTTGAGCTCAAATCTTCCCAACTCCTCTCCTGGATGCAGTTCCCTATGAGTGGCAATGAGAGGAACTTCAGGGATGTGTTCTCTTTGTTACCCTAGCTTGGCACCATACTTCATCCTCAGGTGTTCCTTAAACAATAGGATCAATCCAAGGAAGTCACTTAGTTCCTTTCCATTGACCATAGCTGAACATAAACCATTAGATTTTTCCATTTTTTTTTCAGAATCACATAGACAGAACGCTCCTTCTTAGGACCAAACCCTGAGGGGTGGATTGTGGAAGAGGCAAAAATATACACATTAGAATCAATGAAACAAGAGAGCGGCAGTTTCCCTGGGGATATCGACCTGGTATAAGTTTTTGTCAACAAATTCATACAGTTTCCATTGTGGTAACTTGTCCTACCCTTCATGGTTTTCTCCGTGTACAACATTCCATTTCCCACCTCTGCGTCTTTGTACAGGGTATTTCCTCCTCTGGGAATGGTCTCCCACCTTAATTCAAAGGTCAGTTCAAGTGCCACCTCCTACATAGTCTCTTTCAAAATCCTTCTCCCAGACTTCTTTGTGTTTATTTGTGTATATTTACAAACTTACTTATTAAGGTACATGCTGTTTTCTCCCAACAGAATATGAACTTGGCAAAAGGGATTGTTTCTTATTTTTGTCTTTGTACCTCTACTACCTATCCTAGCATCTCGAATGTAGTAGACACTTAATAAATGCTTATTGAATGAAAGTATAGCATCCAGAACCAACCATAATGTAGGATGTCCAAAAGCTTAAAACTTCACTAAGACATTTAAGACACCTTGTACTCCAGATGAAGCCTTTCCAAACAAAGCTCAGTTCTGTTAATGCAGTTTAAAGGCAGTAGCTTTACTTTACATTTTCCTCAATCCATTCATCTTAAATTCAGTCCATCCTGTTAGCCTGTTGAGATCTACAGATTGCTGGATAATCAAATTTTTAGCACCCTGGAAAAACATGCTTCAACCATCACTAGGCCCTGAAGTCACGAAGAGGAAGATGAGAACCACAATTTCCAGCCGAAGGAATACCCTGAGGTATTTAGAACCTATCTAAAAACAGCCACATGGATCATGGCTGTTCATTATTCTCATTACAAAATGCTTATGAAACTCAAGATGAAATGCTACATGTGGGAAGAGGCTCTCAGATCAAGGCTGGGTTGGTTACTGACAGACAGATGCCAGCTGTTTTTCTGCATTCCAATTCTACGTCCTGTCTCTGGTACCCTGGCAGCCCTGTGATCTCTGTGGTTATAGAACAGAACTCCTGAGGCTCTGTCCTCTTTACTGCTAGCTAGCTTCTTGCAGAGACACGTACTTTCAGTATTTCTACTTAGAGTACTTTTCCAGGAACATATCCCAGCCTAATGTACAAACTGCCTGCTCGTGATAAGTAACTTACAATAATTTCTTTGTTATTTTTTGCAGCAATCCTTTGGCGATGATTAAAACAGGTAGGAGTTTTACACTGTTAAAAAAAATCAACCCCAGGCTGTTTTGATGATAATAGACAGATAAGTCTTCAATATGGCTTGTGGCTTGCAGAGTTTAAATTTAAGGGTTCTCTTGGTTTCAGAAGCCTAGCACTTCCTTTAATTTGGATAAAGCTAAAATCTTCCTAGATTTACTCTTTAAGGGTTACTTTTTGTTATGGTTGCAGGAATAATACTACTTTAAAAGTTATTCCATTTGGGCTAAGACAGAATAATGGAGTATTAGTGAAGGAAAGTTATTATCAAATTTCCATACATCAGTGGAGGCATCCGATCTTATCCTACAACATTTCTTTCCATGTAATTTATGTTATAGTCAAATTAAATTATTCCCAGTTCCCCAAATGTTTTCTTGCCTTCATGCTTTTGTTCATACTGTTTCTTATGCCTGGATCTCCCTTTGGTGGGAGCAATATGTCAACCTTCACTTTGGACCCCCCTCTCCACTATTTGCATTAAGTTAGTTTTCCTTAAAAGATACTGAAATCATCCTTTAGACTTGATTGGCTGGGGGTACTAAAGGCTCAGGTAATTGGCATCACTTCTTGGCCACCTGGTTACAAAAGAGCCAGAAGGAGATCTAGGTGTGCTCAGAGGCTTGGCTGGTGGACCACAAAGGCTAACTCAGAGAGAAGAGAGCTTCATTCAGCTAAATCAGCTTAGGGTATCCTCAAGGCATATCCTTGTTTAATATCTTCCTCTTTTTGTTAACTGTTGAATGATCTAGGAGTGTCCCATTTTGTTCCAGTATGAAACATAAACTTCCAGGGCCTCAGTTAGATTCAGTCCAGAACATTCTACCCTCCACTCCCAACTGCCATCTCCATCTATTGAAATTCTACTCATCCTTCAAAGCCCAGCTCAACTCTTACGTCTTCTATGACACCTTCTCTGATTACCCAGACACAGATGATTGTTTTCCTCCTCTGAACTCTCACAGCACTTTGTGTCTCTTATGCATTTACCATATTCTGCTTTGTACCACATTTCTTTCATCGATTTAGTGCTGGAAGGGACTTAAGAGAGAATCTAATATATCCACTTCATTTTGGATATGTGGATTTTGAGCGCCATAGGATTTAAGTAATTCACCCGAGATTACACAGAGAGTTAGCAATAGAATTGGGTATGAATGTAAGTTCTCAGACTCTAAATCCTGTTTTCTTTTAGGTATAGATCTTATATTTCCTACTAGATTCTAAGTTCCTTGAAGGCAGGGAATGGTCTTGTTTATCTTTGTATATTCTTCATATGCAAAAAAAGCCTTATCATAGGATGGAGATGACCCTGAGTTCTTGAAGGGTTTGACAGCAGGAAGGAAGCCTTGATAGGTCCTACCAAGCTGGAAAGTCCATAGAATGGTTCTAGCAACAGACAGCTCCAACTCTTTGAGCACCAGTCTAGTTAAGAACAGAGAAGTTCATTACTAGCCTGCTAGCTTTCAGGTAATGAATTATTTGGTTATGGCAATCCAGGAAACAAAACGAAAAAATACAAAATGGCATTCCATCCATCTCCCTAGTGATAGTGGTAGATTAGCAGAAAAGGGGGCCAGAAAATCACAGTTCTTAGACCATATATAAATATTAATTTAGCTAAATTACCCTAAATGTGATCTCTTTGTTCAATGATCAGTGAGTTGATACACTGTTGGAGAAATGAAATTATCTCAATATTTTATTGTTGTCATTCCAGTCATGTCCAACTCCTCATGACTCCATTTGGGGTTTTCTTAACAGAGATACTACAGTGGTTTGCCATTTCTTTCTTCAGCTCATTTCATAGATGAGGAAACAGGCAAACTGAGTTAAGTGATTTGCCCAGAGTCACACAGCTAGTAAGTGTCTGAGGCCAGATTTGAATTCAAGTCTTCCTTACTCCAGGCCTGGTGCTCTATCCACTTCACCACCGAGTTGCCCATCTCAATATTTACATTCTCATTATAAATGAAAGTAAAGGTATGAAGAAATTAAAGCTAAATAGATTGATAATTTATGGCTTGTCCTTAGAAAGACAAACAAAGGAATTGGCGGTTAGTTTCATTATAAGCCCAAAGAAAACAAGCCATTTCACTTGTGAGTTGTTTGGTCATCTCACAGTGACTCATGACCATTAAGTCATGGTAAACATGAGGAAGAAGAACACTATAAGGATAACTGAAATGTCTGGGTCAAAATCTTTTGTAGAGGATGAAGAAGTACAGAAGTTCTACAACAAACTTTTCAAGATTTGTCACCAAGGCAACTTACATCTTGATGCTTAGTGACTCCAATCTAAAGACTGGCATGGAGGAGGCTGGGAAAGCAGATTTTAGAAAATGTGGTTCAGAATTGAGAAAGAGTCTGAGATGGTTCAGAAACCTCACGCCTGTATTTCCTGAATACTTTCTTCAAGAAGCAAGTCAGTAGGTACCGGATACGGCAAACCCTGAACAACATCGCACACACTAAAGAAATTGACCATATGCAAAAAGACAGGAAGCACCTGGTTACAAATGTAGGCGTCATTTCAGAATGAACTGCCTGTGTGGAGTCAGGCTACTGGATAGCAAAAGTAAAGGGAAAAATGAGCACCACATATGCAGAAAAGATAAATATCAAAAGGTACTGTATAATTATAGAAACTCTGATCTTACCTATTTATTTTTATTTACATCATTTTTAATTTTTCAACCTGGCCTTTTAAGCAAAAGATTAATTCTGAAAATTGGAAATGAATAAAAAGAAAGACAGTTTACATCTATTGCTTAGAAAAGTTATGTTGAGGGTGCTACCAACCTTTTACAGATCCAGATTTGCTCTTCTGAGTCATCCTCAATTCCCTCTCTCAATCTTTTATCCAATCAGTGGCTAACATATCTAGTTTGCTTTCCTGAATCTCTCAAATTCATGCCCTGGACAGCTAGGTAGGGCTCAGTGGATAGGGCACTCAGCTTGCAGTCAGAAAGACCTAAATTCAAATGTGACCTCAGACACTTACTAGCTATGTGACCCTGGACAGTCATTCAACCTCTGCCTCAGTTTCCTCACCTGCACAGCAGGGAAAACAATACCATATGTCTTTTAGGGTCGTTGTGAGGCAAATGAATTTTTTGTAAAGTGCTGGCACATAGTACTGTTTATTGTACATAGATGCTTAGTAAATCCTTTCCTTCCTTCCTTCCTTCCTTCCTTCCTTCCTTCCTTCCTTCCTTCCTTCCTTCCTTCCTTCCTTCCTTCCTTCTTTCCTTCCTTCCTTCCTTCCTTCCTTCCTTCCTTCCTTCCTTCCTTCCTTCCTTCCTTCCTTCCTTCCTTCCTTCCTTCCTTCCTTTCTTCCTTCCTTCCTTCCTTCCTCCTTCCCTTCCTTCTTTCTTCCTTATCACATATGGCCACAACTTTAGTTCAAATCTTATCAAATTCACATGAAACCTTGCAATAACCTTCTAATTCATTCTCTTACTTCCATCCTACCCATGCCTCCTGTCCAAACTATGTTCCGTATAGCTGTCAAATTGATATTTAGGAATATCATTTTCTAAAAGTTTCCCTTGCTTAAAAAACCATCTCTGGCATAAACTGCAAGCTACTCAGGCTGGCATTTAAAGCTATCCACAGTTTGACTCTCACCTACATTTCCAGAATTATTTCCTATTATTCCTTTTCTCTATAGTTCAATTGAACTGGCTTATTCTCTTAGGCTTTCCTCCACATATAGACTATATTTCCATATCACTTCCACTTCTTAGAGTCAAGGTTCAATTTAGGTCTTCTGTCCTATGGCAAGATTTTCCCATTAGTGAAAACAATAGACTCTTTCCTTCCTGAAATTAGTTTTTATTCACTTATCTAAGTACATTTTGTATTCCCCAAATAGCTGAAGCAGCAAGGAGCCCCAAAGGGGAGACAGGAAGGAACATGATTTTCTATATTCTTCACATTTTTTCTTATAGTGTAACATTTGCATTATATTCATGTATCATAATTTGTTTAGTCATTCCCCAACTGATGGGCATTTATTCTGTTTCCAGTTCTGTGTTACTACAAAAAGTTCTATAAATAGTTTGGTGCACATATTTGGTGTATATCCTATGTTTGACCTCCTTGGCATAGATGTCTAGCAGCAAAATAACTGGGTCTTCATTATTTGTTTTAATTCAACTATTCAGTTCGATAGACATCAAGCACCAGCTCTGTGTCAAGTGTCAGGGATACCAACACAAAAGTGATAAAGACATTTTTGTCTTTGTATCCCTATTGACTTATCACAGTGCCTGGCATATGGCAGGTGCTTGATAAATACTTGTATCTTGATTGATTTGATCCAACAAACGAAATGTTAAACAATTTTAACAAGCAGAAATAATTTCAAAATATTTTTATAGGTTCCACTTGCTTTGGTGCTTATGAAGGTCGTTCCCAACCCAAAGACAATAAAGAAAATAAAATGGAAGAGAAAATGAAGTTCTGCCCCCACCCTCCTATCTCCCAGTGTACAAGCCTGGCACTAACAGAGCTTTTGGAACATGTGTGGCTCTACTGACAGGGATGAGAGACCTAAAGTTGATGGAAAGCTACCCCCTCACCCTTTGATGAAGAAGCAAACTAATTTGTTTTGGTGCTTGCATGCAAGACAGATCCACTGGCACTCTTAAGCATTTATCTATACTAAACAATGTTAATTCCAGATTGTCAACAGTGCCACATGGGCTATGTTAAAAAGTTCCAGTTGATTTTCTGGAGACAACAAATGTTTAATTTGGGGAAAGTGTGAAGGAGGGTGTAATGGTATCCCCCTTCCCCACAAGTTCAGTTGATCAGTTATAGGATATAATCTCCTTATGGACACTGTGGATATTCGTGGGAGAATGTGCCCCAGGTTTAGGGGGAATGTTTTGTAACAACTACTCTTGTCGTGCTATTTGAGTAAATAAATGACTTTACCAAGATCTAATTAAGTCTATTGACTCATTATTAATGTGAAGTAAGTCAGTGGGGGCTCTTGTATATTGTTTAGACTGCGTATCCATAAGTTATCTCTACCTAGAACCCAAGGTAAACAAGTGGGCTTTGTGGACTTAACCTAGGAATACAAATGTGAGTTGGGGGAGGTAGCCTAGAGGGCATGCTACATATGTGGATATTCTGTTTCTCTAATGTAATGTAACCTACCGCGCCTTAGGGCTGGGACTGTTTCATCTTTGTATATACCTCATGCCTAACCAATTTATTGTTCACCTGGGTCCTACTTGTATGAGGTTTTCTTGACGAAGATATTGGAGTGGTTTGCCATTTCCTTCTCCAGTGGATTAAGACAGTTAAGTTGGCCAGGGTCACACAGCTAGTAAGTGTCTGAGGCCAAATTTGAACTCAGGTCTTCCGGACACCAGGCCGAGAGCAGAGATCTATCCACTGAGCTATCTCGCTACCTCACCTAGCTAATAGTAAAGTACCTGATAATTGCTTGTTTGATAAGGCTTTAATATTTGAAGCGCTTTTGACATGAGAGAATTTTCTAAAGAATATCCCTCGATGTCCCTCTCCTCGCTTCCCAAAATGTCACCATTTAAAAATCAAAAGCAACATATCTTAACAAACTTCTTAAAGCCTGGAGGGCTGTATTTTATTTCCTTTTAATTTATTACTATTATTTTACTTTTGGTCTGTACTCTGTCCTACTCTGTCACTTACACTACTGAACACCATCACTGATTGCAATTTTTATCCTCCCCATCTCCCTCAACTTACCGCATCTTCTTCAAGACATTTTAAAGAAAAAATAATAATAATATAAATCTCAACCCGCCAGGCTAATCTGGGCATAGTCCCGTCAAGCGTGAAGAGGACAGCGGTGGAGCGCTAATGCTCTAGCCGCCTTCTCACGGACAGGTCCATTCTTTGCCCTCTCTCGCCTTGTCCTGGGGGCCCAGGTGTTCCTTGGTGCGGCTAGGCTCAGGACTGACAGGCGCTAGCGCCAGTGGGAGGAGACAGTATCCTCAGCAGAACAAAACCGAAAGCTGCGGCCTGGAGCCAGCGTGGTCCTGGGAAGCGAGAGAGCAGGGCGCAGGGCGCAGGGCGCAGGAGGAGGGAGAGGATCGGCCAGAAAGCTCCTAAGAAGCGAAGGGCGGCGCAGACGGTGTCCGGGAATGCTCCTGGCGCGCGGGGCTGGAGCAGGTCCAGGCCCCCCGCAGCTGCGGCAGCCTAGCCTGGCACTATGCTTCTCCAGCTGAGCCCAGCTTTTGATCTTCATCAGGACGTGGTCCCTTGGCTAGCCGAGCGTTTGTCTGCGGAGGCAGCTGCTTCTGTGGCTGGCCCGAGGGCAGGCTTAGGTGAGGAGGGAAGAAAGCGAGGCTGGAAGCTTGTTGTGGTAGGGTTTCCAGACGGTTTGCAACTTTAGTAGTCCAGCTGTCCGCCAATTGCAGAGTGGGGGTGGCAGTGGTGCTGACCCACGGAGGGTAGGAGGGGGAGCATCATGGACCTCTGTTTCCCCCAAACTTCATCCTCTCGGAGATTAAGGTTGAGGGAGTAGCCTTGAAGTCCTTACCCCCAGCACCTAGGAATGACCTGCACCTTCGGTCCTGACTCCCTCTGGCACCCAGTGGAGGTCAGAGGAGGTCAGGTTCCTCTGACAGACGTCAGAGTTGTGCTTTTCCTGGTGGGAAACTTCGCTAGGCAGCTGAATGAAACTACCTTAGAGGACTCTGCCAAATAAAGCAGCCCACACAATATGGAGGAAAAAAAGGTAAAAATACATCTCTGAAAGAAATATGTCTTTCTCCAGCTGCACAATCTACACCCAGTATTTGGCATATTTGTACCAATGATGTAAACAAGAGGTGTGTGGATGATGTGCACGACATCCTGCCTTAGAATACAGTTTCTAGGAGGGCAGGGAAAGTCTTTAGAAGAGATGTGTATAGTGCCTAGAACATTTTGGGTGTGGACCAAATATTCATCCATGACCAGAAGTGCCAACTTGAGAACTCTATTTATCAATCAATAAACAAACATTTATTGAATGCTTACTATGTGCTAGACACTATTAGGTGCTGGAGATATTATATTAATACAAAGAATGAAACAATCCCTGCTGTCCAGGAGCTTCCCTTCTATCTATGCTGATTAAGAAGTAGGTGGCAATAAGGTGATGAAATCCTTGCCTGCGGCCTTATTTTTCTTTCCTCCAGGAAGTATTGGCACAGATCATAGACAAATGAGGTTTTAGTTTTCAGCTGGAACAAAAAATGTTACAGACTGATTGTACGAGAGAAGGGAAAGATGAATTTCTAAGCCTCTTCTGCCATGAATCCATTTCCTCTTCATGATGGAGATTTTGACTGACTTGGTTTCCACTCCAAAAGTCATTAGAGGGTATTGCTGAATTATTTCCCCTCTCTTTACATTTTTATAATGCCTTTTTCATTTATGGTACTCTTGGAACCTACCATCCCAACTAAACTGTTAATCTCTATTCAGTTAAGCATTTGGTAAGCTTCTGCTGTGCTCTAGGCACTGGGGATATAGAGATGAAAAATTACATTCCCTGCCCTCAGGGAACTTAAAGTCTTACAGGGGAGTGCAACCTATAAACAGATAATTATAACATGAGTTAGAATGAGATAAGTGTACAGAACAAGTCAAATAAGGAGAGAATTAATTAAGGAGGGAGGGAAGCATCTTTTCCTAGGAAGTTCAAGGAAAGCTTCTTATAGGGGAGGCCTTGAAGAAAGGTAGGAATTTCAAGAGGTGGAGGTGGAGAAAATTGCTTCTGAACAGAGGCTGGACAGATGCATGGAGGTGGGAAAGGGAAGAAAGATGTAAGGCAATAGGTGGCCACTTTGGTTGGAAGAAGATTGGGTGAAGGGGAATAGTTCGGGGAAGATAGGATGGAGGCCTATCATGGCAGCGTCTTATTAGGTTGGACCAAGGAAGGAATATGTGTTTGTTGTCAAGGCTGTGACGAGCCTCTGAAGGTTTTGCATAGGGGAGTGATGTGATCAGAGTGTCTCTCAGTACCCTGTTGCTCCTCCCCATTCTGTCTGTCTTAGACCCAACCTGTTTTATTTACTTTTCCATCACCATCTCCCTGTTTTCCCTATTTCTTCCTTCTTGTTCTCTTGAAAATACTTGATTACAATGATTTCTAGGGGGTGAATCTCTTCGTGTAGTAGGACTATTTCCCCCTGTTGCCTTTATATCTTATGGCAGGAGATTGTAGATTTATGTTTATATATTGCATTCTTTTGTGGGTTTGCTTCTAATAAATACAGCAATAATGTAAGTTTGCTTAGTCTAAGGCTTAATTTGTTTACCAGTTGCATTATTCTTGGATAAAACTTCTTTGAGGGGAAGAGGGAGGTAATAAAACAAATCTTTAGTATGCTTATTAAATTACTTAACCTGTGTTCCTTTGAGGGAGGAGGCAGTTTGACGTGCTAATAATCTGTAATATCACACTTGCTGCTTGTTCAAATATAAGCTTTTACATAGAAAACTTGTTTCTATTTTATTTGTCTGCTCAAAATATTTTTCAGGTATTACATTTTAAAAATTAAAGATCTACAGGTCTACCTATTTTAACTACAAAGTAACACTGTTTTAACATGTAGCCTAGATGGCTGACAGGTGACTGCTAATTAAAAGTTACATGAAGTGTGAAATGCCACACATTTCAATAATGAATGTAGTGATTGAAAAGCTATGTATAACCCTGTTGAATTCTTGACTTTGTTGAATTTTCCATGACCAAAAGAATTTTCTAATTGGGCATTATAGCTATATCACTATGGGCAAGTCACTTAACCTCTCAGCCTGAGTTTCCCAATCTGTAAAATGGGGATAATAACAGCACCTACTTCACAGGGTTATCCAAAGGATTAAATGAGATAGTAAAGTGCTTTGCAAACTTTAATATTATTCATTATTATTGTTCATTTATTTATTTTAGAAGTATTTGTTAAGAAAGGAGCTATACTAAGTTTTTAGAGAGATAAAGAGACAAGGTCCCTGCCCTCAAGTTTATATAATCTCATAGGAGAGATAATAAAAATAATTATAACAAAATAATGTAACTATAACACTTTAACTTGGTAAGTACCTGAGAAAGTTACCAACAAGATGCCTTGAGAATTCTAGGAAGAGTGAATTCTCTTCTAACCTGGGGAGGAATGATAATCAGGGAAGGTTTAATGGAAGCAGATGGCTTTGGAACTAGACCTGGAAAAACAGAATTTCAGTAGGTAGAGATGAGGGTGGGGTGGACATTGGAGGCATAGGGAATTGTGTGAACAAAGGATTGGGGGCAGAAAAATTTGAGATATGTTTGGGGTTTGTTGAGAAGTCTAATTTATCTGGAATGTGAAGCATATGGAGCAGAGAGCTTTTGTTAAAATGGGAGCCAGATTGTGGAGGACCTTGTCAGTATGAACTCTACTTCATAGGCACCTAGGAGCTGTGGAAGGTTTTTGAGCAAGTGAGTGCTTTTGAATTGGAAGGTGGAGTAATTGGAAGTAGGGAGACACCTAATCGGGGACTACTGCCAATGGTTTAGATAAGGATTGCTGAGTCGTGAGGACCCAGCTGAAAGTGTTACACGTGTTTATAATAGTGAAATTGGCCATTGTTTTCTCTGTTGAGATTTAGCAGTCTGAGAGTAGGAGCAGAGGATTTGGGTGGTAGGGATTTTATTTATGCCTGGGGCCAAGCATTAGGAGAGTGGAAGTGGAAAGTAGAGTTAAGTCAGTGGCCGCTGTTGGTTTGGGAGTATGGAAGCAGGCATAGCCAGAAATGGGGACATGATAAGGGTGAAAGGTGGAACAAATTTAGTTCAATCCAGAAAGAAAAGGCTTAAAAAAAGAGCTGTATTCCGTCCACAAGATCTAGAATTTAATATTGCCCATTAAATAGAGATGGTTAAAAAAAAGGGGGGGGGGACAGGCAAATGCCTCTAGTTATTAAGAAAAGTTGCCTTATTCAGAGAGATCTTTGTATATGCTTTTTTTTTTTTTTGGTAAAATTGCTTTATAGGCTTCTGTTCCCATGAGTACTTTGGTAAATTTATGTCGGGAATCTGGCATGTGGGTGCCATGTCAGTCCATTTCAGTGGGTTAAAATATTTTTGAATCACATTGCCGCTCTTTGTTTTTTCAGTCAAACTCAGAAGCAACCTCCACCAACACCTCGTGTTTCCTTGTTTAATTACTTTTTCTTTTATTATTAGGCTGAGTTTTAGTAATTGAGAATATTAGGGGTTCTTGTTATCTGAGTATCTGAGTCCCTGTAGCTAGGAATTTGTTTTTTGTATGGCTAGTGATTTCATTTGTGTAACGAATTCTCAGAGAGGAAGCTCCCTTTATCAATGTAGATATCAACTGCTTTGTTACTTATATTCTTGGGTTATTTCTTGAGTTTTCTGGGATACTAAAATGACTTGCTCAAATGGCCAATATGTGTTCAAGGTGGGTTTTGAACCTTAGTCTTTCTGACTTGAGACCTATAGCTACTCTGTCAAGCTGCTGAGATTGGATAGGAAAGGAAAAGTCATCATAATTTTAAAATATTCACTAAAGAACCAACCACTCAAATTACCTCCTATTCATATAGCCACATCTTTCCTCACTGAAAACTAGTATCATTAATTTTTAAAAATTTAAAAATTTATTTAAGGTGGGCTTTTAAAAGAATGATTTGAATATCAAAGGATTGAGTCTCTTGAGAAAATTGATGAATCCCTTAAATATTTTTGAAATATGCTTGTTGCTAAAGTAAAACTTGAAGCAAAGGATATGTTTATCATACTATTGGACAACATTATCAGACAAATTATGTCAAGAAAATCACTACTTGATTTAGTCTTTGTTCATTCCAAGAATTAACAAGTAGATGCAGTAGTAGCCTAAATGTTGTTAAGTATGACACAATAAACATATTTAAAAATAATTTTTAGTTTTATTTCTCAAGATAAAATCCCAACAAAACTTTAACCTGTCACCCTTGGTTTCCTCGTCTGTAGAATGGGGATAATAACAGCACCTACCTCACAAGATTGTGAGGATCAATTACATAGTATTTATAAAGTGCTTAGCAGAATACCTGGCACATAATAGTAGGCAGTTCAAATGCTTATTCCATTCCACTCCTCTCCCCTCCCATTTCTGTTTTTGCCTTTTATCTTTCTTAGTAAACTTGATTTACAAAATTGCTCTTTTGTTAGCTCCATTTTTTTCTTTAATCTGTGAGTTAGTAGTACCATTACAGTACTACCTCTTTACAGGCTTTCTCG
The DNA here is from genome assembly GCA_028646595.1 of Phalanger gymnotis. Classification (NCBI taxonomy): domain Eukaryota; kingdom Metazoa; phylum Chordata; class Mammalia; order Diprotodontia; family Phalangeridae; genus Phalanger; species Phalanger gymnotis. The sequence goes on along the minus strand of CM053623.1, from coordinate 124,033,914 downwards.
GTTGGAGTATATTTTACATTTACAATTACATAATAATTTCCTAACTTCTCAGTGACTCAGTTTCTTTTTCCTGTAAAAGGAGGAATTGGAATAGATAACCATACACTTTGGACACAAATGCAGTTTAACATTTCTAAAATTATTCTAATTGATGTTATAACCATGAAATGTGATCTGTCACTAGCAAAATTTTTCAGAGATTAGATCATACTTGGAGCATATCTTAGATTTTGAGCTAGAAGGTACATTAGAGACATTATTTTGGGCTGATTTGAAAGAAAATTTCCTTGTAACAGTTTTTGGTAGCTTCTTGATGGTTTAAAGGTTGCTTGGCTCTAAATTCTATAATCCTCCTCTTCTGTACTTTTGATTTTGTTGCTTTTACTTTCAAGTCAGTTTCATTTTCCCATTCTTTTTATACCATTCTTCTTACTCATTCAGATATTTTCTCTACTGCCTATTTCCTGACCTAAGAAAACCTTTTTTTTTTTTTTAGCCCATTCTGCCTAGGAAATGCTGCTTATGTAATGATGTTCATTTTCTATTGGTTTGGGAAGAGTGATCTTTGATAATGATGAGCCCTTAGGCTATGCGGGAATTATTTAAAAGATATTTATATAAGCTCTTGAGATAGGAATCAAATATAGACCTATGACCTATGGAAAATCACACACAATATTGAGAACTGAGTCAGCTTTCCCCTTTTGGGGAGGGGGGAGGAAAGTGAAGCTTTTATCTCAATTCATTAATTATTGAATGTCTGCTACATACAAAGCATTGTTCTAGGTACTGGGCTTTTTTTGTCATTTTTAATCATTTGGAATGCAAGAAGTACTTTGTCTCTAAGAAGTTAAAAAAAACCAGATCTTTTGTTACTTTCCCTCAAACGGCATCACTTTGTGTTTGGACTTAGATAGTAGCAGCACACTCATGTCTGTCTTATATAAGCAGTAATTTTGTAGTCATTAAAAAAAGAAAAAAATTAGCTTCTCCATTTTAGCAGGATTAGTGTTGAAAGTTCTTTTCTATCAATCTTTTTTCACAAGTGCTGAGTATATTGAACTTAAGCCACATTTCCTCATTTGAAATTGCAGTACTTCCTCCTCTGGACTTTCCAATGGCATCTAATTGGAGGATGGTCATAAAGTATGATTAAGCAAAGATGGAATTAAACTTATTCATAGAAGGAAGGACATAAACAAGCTTATTTAGGGTCAAAAGGGCTGATGGGAAAAATTATGGTGAAACATTTGGCTCTGAATTTCCTGGATTGCTAAATATTACTGTCATGCTTCATGCAACTTAGAGTGAAAGCAATATGTCTTCTGTAGGAATTGGTAATCCCTGCACTGTTGGTACTACCTGTCCTCCCCCTCAAAGTTATTCTGAGCATTTGAGTCTGTTCCATCTGCTAAATTAGATCATCAACTCACTGGATCTGGAATGTGCAGAGTTCTATGTTTTCTATAGCTTTTAGACTGTTGCTGGCTCCAATAAGTGAAATGACCTTTAATGAATAATTGTTCCCTTTTCTAACCTACAGCAAATTGAGAATCTTTCCTTTCATTATATTTTCACTGATTTGAGAATGACAAGTAATCCTAGGGAAAAGGAAAGGGGTTTTTCTATAAATTTTTTTTCCTTCTCAATTCAATTAAAAATATTGTTTATGTGGAACCAAATTCTTACAAGGCACAATTCTAGGTGTTGAGACCTACAAAGATAAACTGAAACCTTTTAAAATTATCTTTTAAAAGTCTCTCTTGGCATCATTATAATCTTGGGGGGAGAGAGAAAAAGTTATTCCCAAAATAACAATAACGTGTTATATTATAAATTGTGTCAAAGTTTCAAGAATGATTGTGTGGAGAAGAATATTTCTAAAATTTTTATGAGACGATTGCAGGATTAATTTTGTTATATTTTGAGAGTTGGGTTTTTTTCCAAGAAATTCCTTCTTTATACATAGTGGAGGTGTAATATGCAGAGTTCATAGTCATATTTACGTCTCTTTTATTTCAGTCATACCTTTCCCCTGAGGCACCAACAGATTGAGCCTCTCTTTTGAGATAAAATTCAGTTTGTCTCAAATTATGGTATGCAGATAATTATCATGTCCTATAATGTCATATAATTTGCTGCTTTACATGTAGACGCATATTTGTCCTATTAAAAAAAAGACCAATACTATTTTTGAGGAAATGAAACAATAAAACATAACATGCTAGGAGCTAAATAATTTCATTTTGATAAGTTTTTGAGGAAACAAAAAAGTGATTTCTTCCCCAATGAATCCTGTATCTGTAACTTGTATTTTCTATTGGTCTTTAAATCCAGAATTAGGTAAGTATAACTAAATGTCAAAGTTCATCAATCGTGTATTACTCACTACTTGTAGTTTTTTTTAGAGGTATTGGGAAGGGGAGAGGCTCAAAGTTTATGTTAGAACAGGGTGGTCCTATCCTTACAGAACTTATAGTTGTCTAGGAGGATATGATACAAACACAAGTATTGTAACACTTAATAATTGTTTTTAAAAATGAGTTCTAGGTGAGGTCTGAGGAGGAAAGGATCATTACTTTCGGGAAAGGAGGTGCCATGAAAGGCTTCCTAGAAGAGGCAGCATTTGAAATGGATTTTAAAGGGTGGTTGAAATTTGACAGGTGGTGTGGAGATCTATATATCCAGCCCCAGCAGGCTCTCTCTTGACCTCTGGTCCTTTATTCCCAACTATTAGGGGACATTTCAAACCTGGATCACAGGCATCTCGGACTTGGTATGTTCAACACAGAACCCATTGTCATTCCCACCAAACTCATTGCACTTCTGAACTTCTCTACTTCTTTCAAACCCACCGCTCTTCTTTTAGCCTTACAGGTTCACAACATTGGTGCTGTCCTCTATTCTTCTCTCCTTCTGAACCCTACCTGCCCAATCAGTCAACAGATCTTACTATCTCTTCATCCACAGCAATTCTTGTACCTGTTGTCTTCATGCTACTCACACAGCTACTGCTTTAATTCAGTCCCTTATCACATCTTACGTGGACTGTCGCAATTGCCTTCTAACTGGTCTCCTTGCCTTAAGTCTCTCTCAACTCCTATCCATCCTCCACTCAGCTGCCAAAGTTATTGTCCTTAGGTGTAAGCCTGACCACGATACTCCTCTGCCACTTAATATACTGGAATTGGGTAAAATATAAAGTTCTCTGTTTGGTTTTTAAAACTCTGATTCACAATTTGTCCCCAACCTACTTTTCCAGCCTCATTATACGTTATTACCTTCCCTGAACAATTTGATTCTGACAAGCTGGTCTTTTGCTGTTCTTTCTGAACAACACTCCATCTTCCCTCTCTGTGCCTTTATGTCCATTGTCCTCCATTCCTGGATTGCATTTCCTTGTCACTTCTACCTGGCAGAACCCCTTACTTCCTTCAAGATTTATTTTGAGCACCACCTTCTACATATAGTGTTTCCTGATCATCCAACTACTAGTACCATTTTTCCTAAACTACCTTGTGTTTAGTTTGCACTCTTCCCCAATAGGATGTAAATTTCTTCAGCTGTAGGGATGGTTTTATTTTTGTTTTTGCATTCCATGTACATCTAGTGTGGTGCCTGGCATATGGTGGGTGCTCAATAACTGTTTATTGATTGCTAGAGGAAGTGCATTCCACATATAGAGAATTGATGAGTGAAGTCATGGAAGAAGGCAAGTCTGAGGGTGTTTATGGGGAATAGCTAATAATCCATTTGGGCTGGAGAGTAGAACATAGAAAGGCATGTAGCGTGAGGTAAGAAATACAATGGAAAACTAAGGTTTTGCCAGACTGCATTAAGCCTTGAATATCAAACAAGACTTTCAAACTTTGTAAGTAATAGGGAACCACTAAAGGGCTTTTTTTTCTTTTTAAATTTGATTTCCGAATTCTCTCCCTCAGCCACTCATTGAGAAGGCAAGCAATATGATACCCATTACATATGTAAAGTCATGCAAAACATATTTTTGTATTAGCCACTTGGCAAAAAAAGCAAGAAAAACAAAGTGAAAAAATTATTCTTCAATCTGTACATAGAGTTCACTCACTTTCTCTCTGGAAGTGGATAGCATTTTTCATCATATGTCCTTTGGAATTGCCTTAAATCATCGAATTGATCAGAATAGCTAAATCTTTCACAATTGATTATCATTACAATATTGTTGTTATTGTGTACAATGTTCTTTTGGTTCTGCTCACTTCGCTTTGCATCAGTTCATATAAGTCTTCCCAGATTTTTCTGAAACCACCCTGCTTGTCATTTCTTACAGCATAATAGTATTCCATTACAATCATATACCATAACATGTTCAGCCATTCCCAACTGATGGGCATCCCCTCAATTTCCAATTCTTTGCCACCACAGTAAGTGGCTGCTATAAATATTTTTGTACATATAGGTACTTTTTCTTTGATCTCTTTGGGATACCACCTAGTCGTAATATTGCTCAGGTCTTCCTGACTCTAGGTCCAGTTCTCTATCCACTGTGCCACCTAGCTGCCCCTAAAAAGGCTTCTGATAAAAAATCCTTGAAATTCATTTATCCTATTTTCCCCTTGGCCTCATTATTATTTTCTGCCAGTCTCCAGGTCATTTTTTTAAAGACCAGCCTAGACTGGAAGTGAAAGGGCTACTCATAGGTCGAGTCCCACTATTTATAGGTGTCCAAGCTTTGACTTCTCTGTTACTCACCTCGACTGTTTGCCCTTCTTGGGTTAACCTGGTATCTCCCGTGGCTCACCATATTGATACTGAACTTCATGCATTCACACAAGCAACATAATCCACTGCTGTTCAGAACTCCTCAATGGGAGATCTGCCAGTCTCAGCATTCTCTGGTCACCTAGACTACAGGCATCTACCACGATGCCAGATTTATTCTTGCAACTTCATGACTTTTAGTACTTACCTCACACCAAGTCATTTCATCTATCTTTGTTCCTTCCATTAAAATAGGGAACCAAGAGGCTGAGAGGCTATGTGACATAGTAGATAGAGAGCTTAGACTACATATTTCAGAGCAGTTTCTGACTTTCCTTGGTAGTGGAAGTTTGCCAATTGGGAATTCCCTATAGCTGTGAAATTACAAGTTTGACATTTGACCCCTTCCTCTTTCTCTTCCTGCCCCCACCAGTAGAGGAAAAATTATTGAGTGTTGGGGTTTGATGAGGTGTATTAGAACTAGCAGTGATGCGAGGGGGGGACCTGACTCAGGTTCAAGTTTTCTCTCTCTCTGTCTGTATATATACATACACACATATATGATATTGTATTGGTCTTTATCTGGCCACTGGACCCAGATGGCTTTGGAGGAGAGAGTGAGGTTGGTGACTTTGCACGGCTCTTCCTTATTTAAATCCAATTTGGTGTCATGTCATCATCTCCCTGATGTCATGGTCTTCTTTGAGAATGAAGGACAAACTACAACACAATATATTACATAATGCATAATATATATTACAGTGTGTGTGTGTGTGTGTGTGTGTGTGTGTACAATGGTGTGGTAGCAAATGTTTAACAAGTGGATCTCCAGAAAAAAAATTATGCATGAAACATTTTAAAGTTTAATCTGCATTATTAATCAGTAATGATTTTTGCTAAAATAATATTAGATATAATACACACCAAGATACATACTTCTGTATTTGGGTATAAAAGGATCTTTAGAGAGGGATGCTGCTGGACAGATATGCTGGATCAGAGTGGGTTCTGATTTCAAATGCTGCCTTTGTCTGACAGTTTTTCACATGTGAAGTGATGATGTTGAATTGACTAAGTGTTACTTCTAAGTCTAGATTACATTGACCTGTGAAAGTAGCCTCATCCAGTATAAAAGAGATCATTTATCTTATTTAAAAATCTATGAAGTATTTGTAATAAGATGACCAAGAATATATTTTCTATTGTAAAGGTTTTCCTGATATGTGAGGTGACTTTATGTCAGTCAACAAGTGTTTATTAAGCACCTTCTATGTGCCAGGCACTAACAATTTTTTTCTGTTTTTTGTTAATACTAAATGGTGCTTTTGCTTCACAGATTTTTAAAAACTCTTTCCCCCCCAATGGTTTACTAAATCACCGGTACTCCTTTAACTTAATATTGCCTTATTTCAGATCCTGTTGAGAATAATTATGAAGCTCTACATGTAGTCAATGTTGAAAGAAATGGAAAAGTTATTTACAGTTGTAAGGTATGTTTGTACCCCCTTTATACAGAATTAGATGTTGTGGGGAAAAATTGAGTGTTAACCTTTAGCTTATGATTATTGTTTTTTGGTAAAACAATGTTAGAATTGAATTTTTAAATGTTATGTATGACTTAAAACTTGCATAATTCCATTTTTCTAGAAATAAAACTGCAATGAAATGCTGAAAAGCAAATAAATTGCTTTAAATAATCATCAGCTAACAAATGTTAAAATATTCCTCAAAAACAACAAAAAGATGATTGTTCATGAAACCATTAACTTAAATAATTTCCAAGGTTTTTTGGGAAATGTGTACCAATTTTAAAAGTGTAGTATGTTCTACTCTAAGTTTCATTTCCCCCTTTCTAAGGGATCTCCTAGTAAGAGGATTTCCTGGATTTTATTCTGTTGTTATTGTTTACATAGTTGTTGTCAGTACACATTTTTTGGGTTCTGCTTTCTTCTTTCTGCATAACATATCTTCCTATTAAATACATTTTTTTGACGTGACCTGTGACTTCATCCATATTGTTTAACTTCTAGACTCCCAGTGTAATAACTTCATCTAGCAATGTAGATCAGCAAATTTTCTATAACTGAGGTGTAGGAAGTTACCTGAGTCATTGATGCTTTGTGACTTGGCCATGGTCATATAGCTGAGGTATTTCAGAGACAGACCTCAAACTCAGGTCTTCCTGTCTCCAAGGCCAACTCTTTATCCTCTACATCATTTAGTCTCTCTAAGTCTTCCCATATTGCTTTGTTTTCTTTCTATTTATAATTTATTGTGGTACTATAATATTTGATCACACAATTTGTTCAGCCATCCCCCAACTGTTGTCCACATAGAATGTATCTATCTTTTAGTCTTACAAATTATGCTTTTAGGAATATTTTGGTACAGATAGATTGTTTTTTCTTATCATCCTTGGGATATGGACATAGTAGTGGATCACTTGGCTAAAGGATGTGAACAGTTTTGTACCTCTTAATAACTTATTAATAGTGTTTTTCTCTTTTTGAGAGCTTAAAACACCATTAACATAAATTTCTTATCATACAGAATTAAATAAATTCAAGTCTTCTTCAGGAAAAAAATTAACATTTATTCCAGTCTGTTGTAGCTATATTGAGTTTAAATAGTTAAAATTTTGAAGGTGAATCTCAAAGGAAAAAAATCATAGCTTTACCCTATCGAGAGTGTACTCTATGTAGAGTAACTATGTAAAGTAAGTTCATAGTTTTAGCTGCCAATATATTTTGTCAGAGACTATGAGTATTACTTCCCTTCTTTCAGTATACATGGTCAGCCCATTTAGATGGGGACAATGTGTTTCCCACGCTGACAGAGTCACACGGTGCCTGCTTTCTGCCAAATTGTTACCTTATTTGAACTTTTTGTATTTAAGCCAGCAGGATCTCAACTGCTTGAAATATATAAAATTTAATAAAACATATGGCTGATTTATTTTTTACTTTAAAAAAGAATTGATATAATTTGTTATAACACAACAGATCTTTTCCTAATAAACACAAACAAATCCGGGTTAGCCAATTCACAGAAAGTAAGGATGTGTCCTTTAACTTGAACATTTTTGCTACTGAGGTAGATGATTGTATTTGACCAGTTTTATTGTCTTAATGTTGGTTTTATTGATGTTATTGCAGTTGTGTATATTTTTTCTTTTGGTTCTTTTTCTTCATTTTGCATCGCTTTATATATGTCTCTGAGTTCTCTGTGTCTCTGAATTTTCATGTTTGTCATTCCTTAATGTATAATAATATTAGGGTATATCCATATAGCATAATTTATTGAACCATTTCCTTAGACTCAGTGGTTAGGCACTTATTTTATTTTGTTTTCATCTTTTTGTTACTGTTAACAATTGATTTCTTTGAATAGGACAGTAAGAGAAATGTCTTCTTTGGATTATATGATCTCCAAACTAAAAAAAATGAGGTAAGACGGCAGGGATCATATGTTAGTGTGCTCAATGTTTACCTTCTTGCTTTTATGCTCTTTTCTTTCCTTTACTTTCTTGTTTCTTACTTATAAATAATTTCATAAATCTTTCAGTTTTTGCGCTTTTCTTTGTTGCCTTCCCATTAAAAAAGAAAGATTGCAGGAGTTCTTGGATCAAAACACTAAATCAGCATGAAAAATTTCTAGCCAGTGCTTTCAAATACTGTATTTCATTGCATAATCATCACCGATTTTATTCCAAATTTTTTTTTTGCAAAAAGTGGGGTGTGACCATTATGTGAAGTTTTTTAAAAAAATTGTGCCAGTATTACTTAGAAATCATTTATTACTAAACTGTCTTTGATGCAAGATTAGGATGCACAGAATACTTGTGAATATACATCAAAATTAGGAAGATGCGAGTCTTACCATATCATATGACTTACCCATGCAGCTTTGCCTGCCCGCCCACTCACCTTGTGCCTACAGCTCTTCATTGGGTCGAGTAACAGTACTATTAGTACTGCAGCACTGTAAACAAACCACGGAAGTCTGCCTTCAGAAATATACTGACCATGTGAGTGCACTGAGAATTCTAGGCTTGTGGCTCACAATGTGTGAGAGATAAATGAGTATCCATATGCAACTGGTGAATACATTGCTGTTCTGTTTACCTTTTAAGTGGCATGAGGAACAGAATTGTGTCATGTGACAATTAAGTGATGAAAGGTTATAAACCAATTTTTGGACTAAAAAAACCATGGTGTGATGATTATGCAGTGAAATACTGTACAATATTACAGTTACACACATTAAGTAGTGATTGGGGTAAAATATCAGTATGGTGGAGAGAAGGAAGAGAAAGCACATGTTTCTGTTTCTGGGCCCCTCTCCTCCTAAGTGCTAATCAGCAAATATTTATTGAGTATCTACTATGTACCAAGTAGTATGCTAAGGACTTGGATGTAAAGAAAGGCAAAAATGCAGTTTGCCCTCAGAAAGCTCATCTTCACATTGGGGAGAAAGCATGCTATCAACTGTGTTAGTACAAATTCTATGCAGAGTATGTGGAAGGTATTGTCAGAAGGAATGCAATAGTGATGGAAATTGGGGAAGGAAGCGGGGGATTAGGAAGGACCTCTAGAATATGGGATTTGAGCTGAGTCTTAAAGGAAGTCAGGGGAGTCAGTAGGTGAGAGGAGAGCATTCCAAGCATGGGAGAAAGCTGATCAAAAAGCACAAAGTTGGGGAATGGAGTGTTGCATGTGAGGAATAGCAAAGAAGGCCAATTTCATTGGATTGTAGAGGTTTTGGGGTGGAATAAAGTGTAAGAAAACCGAAAAGGTAGGAAGAAGCCAGGCTGTGAAAGAAATTAAAAGCCAAACAGGGCATTTTATGTTTGAACCTGTAGATAACAGGGAGCAATTGGAGGTTATTGAGCAGGGAAGGACTCTACTTTAAGAAGATCTATACTTTAAGAAAATCCCTTTGGCGGCTGAGTGGAGAATTGATTTTAGTGGAGGCAGTCCTGGGGTAAGGAGACCAAGAGAAGATTATTCTATAGTCCAGAGAAGACGTGATGAAGGCCTGCCCCAGAACAGCAATTGTGTCAGAGGAGAGAAGGGAGCCAATGAGAGATGTTGCGAAGGTAGAAGTAATAAGATGTGGCAAAAGATTGAATGTATGATGTGAATATAAATGATGAGTGGAACATGATACCAGTGAATCAAGCCTGAGCGACTGAAAGGATGGTGTTGCCCACAACAGTAATAGAAAAGTTTGGAAGGAAGATGCTTTTTGGGGAAAGATAATGAATTCTGTTTTGGACTTGTTGAATTTGAGATGTCCAAAGGAGATCCAGTTTGAGATGTCCAAAAGGCAATTGATGATATAAGATTGGAGCTCAGGAAAGAGATAAAGGCTGGTTTTATGGATCTTGGAATCATCTACCTAGAGACGATCACTGAATCCATGGGAGTTGATGAGATCACCAAGTTAGATAGTATAGAGGGGGAAAGAGAAGAGCGCCCAGCGCAAAGCTTCATGACCATCCATGGTGTGTGTGTGTGTGCGCGTGTAACCAACAAGTTAGGGGCCAACTCATGCCAGAAGTTATCATTTACAGGTTAGGAGAGAAAAAACGTAAAAATAAAGAAATGAGAAGAACAACAGGAATAAAGTAAGAGAAGACAGAATACAGTATAGTCTGAACTGATAGGCATGTGAGACTTTGGGCAAAACAGAGGAGTCCACAAAGGCAAATGATTAAAAAAGCTAGGAGGAAGGAGATTATGAACTAGGTTTGAGAAAAAGAGGTCTAAAGCTGGGTTGCGTACTTGTGATTTAAACAGAGAAAGATCAGGAAAACCCCACAGAAAACTAAAGCATGAAGTCTTGTCTACTGACACTATTTCATGCAAGAAATGAGCCCATGACAGAGTCCTTTTGTGGTGGCTGTGTATGAGCCATGCTCCCTTTCCATTTAAGCTGTGGTTGAACAGCTGTGGGTCCAGATATGCTCCAGATATTGCTTTGGGAGACTGCCACCCTACCACAGGAACTGAAAGCCCCTACCACAAAGCTGGCTGATTGTATGGGCACTTCTGCCTTACTGGCTGGTGCTATTATAGCCAGAACATTTACAAGAAGCAGGCTGAGTGGTTTTACAACTTACTCTCCACCCTGCCCCCTGCCATTGCATACTCTTTGATTCAGTAATACTGCCCTCTTTGCTCTTCCTTGAACAAGACACCCCATCTCTAGACACCCAACATTTCACTGGCTGTTGCTCATACCATGAATTCTTTCACTCCTTATCTCCCTGTCTTGGCTTCCCTGGGTTCCTTCAAGTCTCAGTTAAAATCCTACCTTCTAAAAAGAAGGCTTTCCCTATCCCTCTTAATGCTAGTATCTTCCACCTGTTGATTATCTACATTTTATCTTATCTATATCTTATATGTGGTTTTTTCATGTTATCTCTCCCCGTCAGACTGTGAGTACAGTGAGAGGGGGACTGCCTTATCTCTTTCTTTGCATCCTTAGCATTTAGTACAATGCTTGGCACATTGCAGGTGCTTAATCAATGCTTGTCAAATGACTAATGTAATACTGGTGAATCATGCAAGTTGGCTTTTGTGTTTCTGTGGTTTTACAGAGAGAACATGTAGGAAGACAGGATAGATGAAATGTTTGGGCATGGTCAAATAACACTTGGTATTTTGGGGGACCTGAGCATATTTCACGTGTTGCACTACTGTACCTTGCTAATTGCTCTCCCTTTAGGAATTTGACCTTAGCTATCATGTATTTCTATTGCTTTTGTTGCCTAGTACTCAGGAGCCAGGATATCTCACCTAAGGGGAATGGAGTCTAATTAAAAAGTTGTGCGGCTTTTGTGTTTCTGAGAATATTGGCAAGGACATATCAGTGGATATACTTATCTGAACCTTTTGTACACACACAAAAACTAATTTAAACTACAGCCCATAAATAGGTGACCTTTATTTTCTTACTAACTTTAACTTTTATCAATACATGCAGACTTAGATTTATTCCACTTGGTTAAGCCTTTTGGGTACATCCTCTTTGACCTATTTTGGACTCAGCTGTTTGTAGAATACAAATAATAATTTTATCCTGCAACTCTTACAGTTAGTTGGTCTAATACATGTCCTAATTAGGCCCTTACATTTTTCTTTTGCCTGCTACTGAAGCTCCAAGACCCCTTCCCCTTTATATTTTCTGAGTGATTTTGATTTGCTTTTTAAAGGGATGTGAATAATAGTAGCCATCCCCAGCTATTCCTAACTCTTCACTTAGTTTCCTTTTTTTGGAGTGAGTAAATTTTCCAGTTTACTAACTGACTTTTTAAAGAAGCCAGACTCTTTTAATCTTTTTGACATTTTGAAACTATCCAAAATATCCCTACAAAACAAAAATAGAGATTAAACAGAGATAAAAAGTTTCCTAATAAGCTGTAGAAATTCTTAGTAGAGTCCTCAAAGTAAACACTAGTAGTATCCAGGATAATTGCAGAGATGCTTTTAGGTCAGATTTTTAAGTTAGTGGCATTTTGGTTTGCCCATATTATCCTTGCTAATTATTGTTAAAAATAAAATTGCAATAATTTTTTAAAAGAAGACTAATGAAGGTGATTTATAAACTTAGGTTTGCTATTTAACACAAAACTCCATAATAAACAAGAATTTTATTTCTACATAGCATCTGTATACGTTTGAGAAAGATTTACAAGTTGTCAGTTGCTCTGTCAACCGTGAGAAAACATTACTTGGTAAGTGATATTCTCTTGAATTTTTGCATTAATAATTTATTCTATGTAATCCATTTTTGAGAGATAATCTTCTTAGACAAATTACTAAGCCCTAAACTACAGGAAAACAGAGGTTGAGCTATGTTTCAACTTATGTTATTTTGTCATTTCAGTTCCCTAATGTAAAATGAAAATCATTTAAAAATCTCTAATAAAGCTTTTTGATTTTCTTCCATTAGCTGTCAGTTTTGTACAATCAGCTAAGGAAAGAAAGAATGAACTTCAACCAGGTAATATAATTATTTTTTACTGTAATTATTAGTAGTGACCAGTCTTTTTCAGGCTCTTCAAAGGAAGCAAACAAGCATTTATTAAGTGCTTACTACAAGCAAAAAGAAAGACATTTCCTGCCTTCAATGAGCTTATTTTCTAACGGGGGAAGACAGTATTCAAAAGGAAGCTGAGCAGTGGGTCTTGAAGGGGGAAGAAGGAAGATGCTCGGGTATGGGGGTATGGTTTTAAAGTCCAGAAAGTCAGGAACAGGCCTTGGAGGAGAATGAAGGTAGGTTAGCCTGGGTCCATCTGCAAAAGACAGAGAATTTCAAATTTTCTAAACACGAATTATTCTGCTTTTAGAATGAAAGCCCGTACCTCAGATCACGAGATGCATGAGTTTTGTATAGTTCCAAATACATGGTGAAAGGTCACCTAGTACTGAACAAATACTAATCTTGTCCATCTTTGAAAAGAGCTAGAGGGAGCACGGATGGAGGTGTTAGGTATCTGTGTAGGTTATCTCCCCAACTAGATTACAAGCTCCTTCAGGGCAAAGATTGTGTGTTTTATGTCTTTGAGGCTGTATTAGCACAGTGCCTGAAACAGAGCTGAACAGATGTTTCATTCTTCTTCATCAACAAACTTTTTGAGTGGCTTCTATGAGCTAGGTGATGGGGCTACAGGAGCCAGGACCAGAGGTAGGCAAGGTAAGGAGCTGTATATCATGCCACTCACAGGAGGTGAAGGAGTGGGTAGAGGGGCACTTTATAATGAAAAAAAATGAATGCACACATTTTGAATGCTATTAAATTTTATCCTCTGTGATACATACAGGTATACTCTTTGTGGTAAATCAATTCTTGTGTATTACAAGGTAAACAATTTTCAAGACTTGCTTAGTTACACAAATTCCTTGTTATGGCATTGATTGTGAGACATAGTTCCTATGATCAAGTCTTTTAAAGTCTGGATGGGGAGCTAGTGTATACACATAGAGGAAGTAGCAATAATACAAAGCAGCACAAGCTTAGTTCTAAGTGAGTGATTAAAAAGTAACATGTGCTAGTGATCACAAAGGGTTGGAGTTCGGTTAAACAGTGGCAACAAAAACTCTTCTGCCAGGCTTCCAAGATGGTACAGAATCTGTCCCTCCTCCCCAAAGTCATCCAGGTTCCTTCACCATTAGTCAAACTTTTCTCCTCACTGGACCTGTCCATGTCAAGTTCAGTCCTGCTCCCAAGCCTTTGTTTTTGCTGTTTCCTCTGCTTGGAATTCAACAATTTAATTCAACACTGCATTTATCAAGTGCTTTCTTTGTGTAGAATGCTAACTCTGAGATACTTTGAAATTTAGATACCATATTTTCTGTTCTCCTAGAGCTTAACAAGCAACTCAGTGCAAAATAGATCATGATAAGTATGTCAGAGAGGGCACAAATAATGTCCTACATGGAGAATGAGTGAAAGAAAGGAGAAGGTAATTCCTGACTGAAGGCAATCAAAAAAGGGTACATGGAAAAAGAAGAAGAATTTGAGTGGGGCTTTAAAGGTTGGGTGGGAATTCAGTGGGTAGAGGTTGGTGTTGGCAAGAGCATTCTGAGCATGTTAAACATTGTGAATAGAGACATATAGGTGGGGAAAGACAGGAATTAGAAAGGGCATGATGAGTATTCCATTCTGGCTGGCCAAAAAAGTGAATGAATGAGAGTAATAAAAAATAAGGCTGGGGAATTAGGGTGATTTCACCCCATAGAGGGACTTTAATGCCAGGAAAAGGAATTTAAACTTTCTTCATCTGGCAATAGGAAATTGTTGAAGGGTTTTAAGTTGAGAATTGACATGTCAGATCATGGCATAATCAATTCAGCAAGTCAGCCGGCAGCTATTAAGTGCCTACTATGTGCCAGGCACTGTGTTAATTACTGACTGGACATAAAAATGTTAAAATGAAATAGACCCTGCTCTTAAGGAGTTTCCAACCTAGCTAGAGGGTAAGTCTGGCAATAGTTCGATGAATCTACACCAGTATGCCAGAACTTGTCATTGTGGGGATTCTTAATGATTAATAACTTTTATGTCTTTGGCATAGTGGATAAAATGCTAGACTTAGAGCCAGGAAAACCTGAGTTTGAATCCTCCAGATATCTATTAGCTCTGTGATCTTGGGGAAAATACTAAATCTTTCTCAACCTCAGTTTTTTCATCTGTAAAACGGGGAAAATAATAAGTACACCTACCTCACAGGGTTCTCGTGAAGATCAAATGAGGTAATGTATATAAAGTACTTGGCAAACTTTGAAGCACTCTATAAAAGCTAGCCATTATTATTACTTGTCTTGCCCTGCCCAGATAATTCTGGAGCCTTCTGAAGCTTACTTATATCTCAGATATTTAGTTGTTATGGTTGTTAGCAAACCAGGGCCATGATAAAAAAAATTTAGAGACATAGAATGTTTGTTCAAGATAAAATGAACAGTAAAGCAACAGAAGCTGTTCATATCCCATATTCCTTGTGACTGCTGTCTCGTTCCCCTTGTCTTGAAAATAGTTTTTTCAGTCTTGAACTTCTAGAAGCTCAGAACTGTGATAGGGGAAGGCTTGGCTATATCTTTCAGGAACCAGAGTGAGTGGTTAGGAATTTCAATGAATTCAGCAATAGCATCCCAATTTGGACATCTGTTGGCCTTTTTACTTTGTTACTGTAGCCATGATGTCGCTTCTTGTTTTTCTATTTTCCTCGGGATTGCTTGGCAGCCTTATAATAATTAAAAATAAACCAACAACCAAAGCCTTGCCACTATTCTTACTGGATTCCTGATTATAATCTTTTCCCTCTTCTTCTCTGGGTCATCGTCTTCTTCTTCTTCTCCTTCATCTTCTCCTTCTCCTTCTCCTCCTCCTCCTTCTTCTTTTTCTCCTCCTCCTCCTTCTTCTCTTCCTCCTCCTCCTCTTCCTCCTCCTTGTCCTCCTCTTCCTCTTCCTCCTCCTCGTCCTGTTCCTCCTCCTCCTTCTCCTCCTCCTTCTTTTACTTCTCTCTCTACCAGTCAGCAACAACTCCTGGGGAATACCTCCTGATAAATAGAACTCTTCTTCTCCTTCAATCAGCAACCATTATTTGAGCGTAGGGCCCCATGGAAAATGTAGTTCATGTGTTTGTATCTACCATATACATATATATACACACAATATAATATATATAAATTAAACACATACATAGATATACATATATACACATATACCTACATACACACGCACACATAAACTTCCCTTCCTTTGTGCAAAAGAGTTGGGTGAAGGGAAAAGCTAGAACTGTTTCATACCTTGTCTGCTTTAGTTAATTTGGAGAAGCAAAAAAGTAGAAGTGAAAAGATCTCTTAGGAACCTATCACAATAGTTCATATGAGTGGTAATCAGAACCAGTGGCTGTAAGGTGCTGGTAGTAGGAATAGTGAAGAGAGAATTGTAGAGAAATTGTGGAGTTAGAATCAATAGGACCTAGTTGCCAATTGTATTTGAGGGGTAGGGAATTGGGTAGAGTTAAAAAGAGCTAAAGAATTAAAGAATTAAAAAGAAATAATACTAATGAAGCATTTATCATGAAAGTAGTGAAGTATGAAACATATTTTTGGGTGGAAGATGAACTCAGTTTTAGACACGCTGAGGGTGAGGTATTGGTTAGATATTCAGTCAGAGCATTATGTAGGCACTTGAAAATATGGGGCTGAAGCTCAGAAGAGATTTGGAAGTCATTTGTATTGAGGTAACATTTGAAACTATAGCAACAAATGGAGATATCAAGAGACAGAGTTATCAAAGGCCTGGTATAGAATCTGAAAATGCTCACCTTAAGAATTTATGAAGAGGGAGGGGAACCAGCAAAAGAGACAGAATGAAAATGGTTAAAGTTGTAGGAGGAGAGCCAGGAGAATGTGCAGTCTCAAAAGTTGAGGGAGGAAGAGATTGACATCCCCCAAGAAGGGGGATTGTCAACTATATCAAATGCTGTAAAATCAGGATGGATGAAAATGGAGAATAGACTGCTAAATTTAGAGATGTGGGTGTCACTGATGATCTTGAAAAGAGCAGTTTCAATAGTGTGATAAAGACTGAAGCCCGATTTCGAAGGATTGAGGAATGTTCAGTCTCTTGTCTGGCCACCAATCCATCCATCATCCAAATCTAATCTCTAGGTAAAGTCATGGCTAACCTTGAAAAGAGCAGTTTCAATAGTGTGATAAAGACAGAAGCCAGACTACAAGGGATTGAAGAAATGTTTTATTTGACCCATTATCCAAATATAGTCTCTCTGTAAAGTCTTCTTTAATTACTCTAGCCCACACTAACCCTTATTCCCTGAATTCCTGTTAATTTTTTATTCACTGCCACGAACTTATTTCATAGATTCATAGAATTTCAGAGATTTCATAGACATTAGAAGTGGAAAGAACAATAGACGCCAGCTAGTCCAGTCTTATTTTACAGATGAAAAACTGAAGCCAACAGAAGCGATGTGAAAGGAAGAGAATAAACATTATGGAGCATCCACTTTATAAAGCATATTATCTCATTTGAAGTGATTCACCTACTGCCACATAATGAGAGAGCTGGTTCTAGAATTCAGTTCTTTTGCTTCCCATGACATTTCCAGTACACTAAAAAGTCATATAGGCTTTTAATAAGAAATTTTCCTAAATAAAATTCTACTTCATTAGTATAATCATATTTTTAAATTTTGGTGTGATCTTCATAGAGAAGTATTTAACTAGAGTAGGAAGAGATCTGAAAGATAATGATCTTAAAAACCTTAGTTTTAAAGACATATGACAGTGTACCTTTTTGTGTGGATGGTTATCTCTAGTTGCTTAAAATAATGTAATAATATGGCAAAGACCATAGGTTCAGGCTTCATTTGAGCCATATAGCTTTATATTCTGTTTCATAGCTGTGAACTTCATTCTAACATTAGCTATGTGTTGTATAAAAACATTGTCTATTAGCTATATAGTGTATAATGCATGCATGTCACTTAGAGGAGAGTGGGGCAGCTGGAAAAGAGTGACTCAGTTAATGCAAAATGATTCCATTATTAGAAAAAAATAATTTGGAGCACATTCCAGATTGTATGATATCTCACATACACACCCCCCCGCAAATCACATTATTATTGTATACCCATAGTATTTGCTAGGGGACTAAACTGTGTGTGAAGCAGTTTAGGGGCTGGCCAGACATAGAATGGAGTTGTTTGTGTCATATGAAGCCAAAATCCCTGTGCATTTCTCTGAAAGTGGCTGTTATGAGACTTTTGACTCATCTCATCAATGTGGAAATCCCTTTTCTGCCACATTTTGAATCCATTTGGGCTATTAAAGTGCTGCTAATTTCCAGCTTAATGTTTTTTGTGATTTTATTCCTGAAATTCTACCTGCTAATTCAGTTGATTTATCATGTTTCCAGTGACCTAATGTTGCTAATCAAGTCTGTTCATCCAGCAGGTGAAAATGTGAGGACTGATAACTAGTTGGCTTTTGTTAGAAGCAACTTTTGTTTCAAATGTAATTGTTTATCACGGTCTAAACAATTCTTGCAAAACTGGGCATTTGTCCACTGTCGTCCCTCCTCCCCTACAGGGTCCTGTGATTGGAGCTCATCAAGGATGTCTTTGTTTGCCCTTGCCTCTCTTGAAAAAGCACTTCTGTGTTCTGGGTTGTATGGATTGCATATTGACATGCCACCTTTTGAGGAGCTGTCAAGTGGTTTTGAAGCCTGGGCCTCTACTCCCCTAGGCCTTTGTCATTATTGGATGCCTCTGGATTATGGAAAATTTGGGTTGTGGGAAGGAACACATCAGCTACTGTCCACAAGTAAATTCTGTTTGTGTAGTATGAACATCCCCTGGTATTTTTCTGAAAATGGTTTTTCAGGGACTTTTTGAACTCATTTTTACTAATGTGAGATTAAGAGTAGGAGAAAAATTTAATTCACTTTAAAGCCTGAATTTCCTTAGCTTCTATTTAGTTTAAAGGAGTTTGTAGCAATTTTTGCCTTCCATTCATTTTTGGGAAAGACGCAATGTTACTTTTCAAAAGTCTTAATCACCTAATGTCTTAATTTCTTTGTAGCCTCTAAGTGCTTGACTTTGTTGGTTGAAATTCATCCAGTTAACAATGTGAAGGTCCTGAAAGCTGTAGATAGCTGCATCTGGGTACAGGTAAGCTAATTTGTCACTAATTGCCTTAATGGAAAGGCATGAAACTCCAAGTAAGGCTTTATTTTTTTTCTGATCAAAACATTCTTATATAGCATTGAAAATATAAGTGCATTCACTTAATGTGACTTTTGTTTGCTTATTTGTTTGGGGTTTTTTTGGAGAGGGGAAGGCAGGCAATTGGGGTTAAGTGACTTGCCCAAGGTCACACAGCTAGGAAGTATGTCAAGTGTATGAGACTGGATTTGAACTCAGGTCCTCCTGACTCCAGGGCTGGTGCTGTACTCACTGCCCCACCTAGCTGCCCCAATATGACTTTTTTATATGTAATGCTTCTATTATGTTCTCACTAGGTGAAACAGTTAAGCTTGTAAGTGGAGGTATCTACATTCCAATCAAATTGGCCTGTTCCTTGTTCCCTACACATGCCATTCCATCTTCTGCCTGAGCCTTTACACAGGTGGTCTCCCATATCTGGAATTTACTTTCTTCTCATGTCCACATTTTAGAAATTCTTAGCCTTCTTGAATGCACAGTTCAGATATCAGTTCCTGTAGGAGTCCAGTCCTAATTCTTCCTACTTCTTAGTCTTCTCTCCTGAAAATTTCTCTGTTACTTTGTATATACTTTTCCCTCATTAGACTCTGAGCTCTTTGAGAGTAGGTGCTGCCTTCTGCTTTTCTTAATGTCCTGAGCACTTAGCACAGTGGCTGGCATGTAGTATGTGCTTAATAAATGCTTGTTGGTTGACTGATTTTATATTTACCTACTTGTACATATGTTACATACCCTCAGTGGAATGTAGGTTGCCTCAGGGGCGGAGATAAGAAAACTGAGACCAAGTCATAATCTTTGAATCCCTGATACATTTACTGTTAAATCTTCTCTAAGATAAAGTCATAAACATTGAAACATGCAGTAGTTTATGGGACTTCTGAATAGGCAATCCAATTACCTCGGTTCTGTATTGTCCAAACAGATCCCAGTCCATATCTTTCATGAGCCCAGGCTGGGGTTTAGGACTAAACCATTTTTGATGGTCACTTTTTCCTCCAAAGAAAGTCTCCTTATTACTGGGAACTTCACCTGATGGACCCAGGCTCTCTCAAAATCGTAAGATGGCCTCCACCCCTTAACATAGTCATCACCAGAACAATGTTCTGTCACCTATTCAGTAGAGGAAACACAATCTGGAGAAAGTATCAAGGGCCCCTAGATGAGTCCCCTTTCTTTAGTTGCCATGTGAGAGTGGCCGAACTGGGATGTGAGGAAGAGAACTGCCATATCCTGTTATGGAAAGTCTCTTGAAAGAAAGAGTATGTTACTTGTCATAAGGGGAGAGTAGAAGGAAAAGAGCATCAGGAGCGGGGTGGGGTCACTCCCTATCATTTAAAGATCCACTAATTCATCAGCTCTTTCTGCTCTGTGGCCAGTAAGGGAAGTGTCTTGACGTCTCAAAGAGTAAAGCCCCCTCTCTGATAAGTCCCATACATGGCTGGCTAGAAGCAGGAAGGGTACCTCATTTGACCCCTCTTGCACCTATAAGCCACCAAATCCATATGTATGTTTCTGGTGATTATGCATATTTCTGAGTCCAGTTCCAACTTGCACCTAGGATATAAGCTTAATTTCTTTTGGTCTTCACAGAGGTACTACAGTCCTCCCCTACGCCTGGTCTCCCGAATAAATACCTTCCTTTCTATTATAACATATACATATTATGAATCCTGAATTAAATATGCAATTACAACCTACACATTATTGAAAATTTTTAAGCTTTTGAGTTATTGGTCCTAATAGTAGAAACTTTTAGCTGCTGATATTCTGGTATACGTTTTAATGGACCAATATGGGTACAAATATGCCACAAAAAGATTAGTTTACTCTGCTAGTTTTACCGTATTACTTCAAAAGTAGAAAGTAGCAGAAAGAGGAGTAGAGAGTAGAAGAAAGGAGGATAATTTGAGGAAAAGAATCCATCTTCAGTTTAGGCCCCAGGCCTAGATCTTTGGAACAAAGCATGCTTCAGATAGTATAGTACTATTTTCTTGTTTATTTTTTAAAGCGCTATATTTCTAATGCATTAGCTAATAATATTATGCATTACTCCTCTTCCTGTATTCTACAACACATCAAAGATGGCCTTACTGTTCATCAAGTATAATGCAACATCTCTTATCTCTATACCTTTCCACTAGTCATTTCCTGTGCCAAGAATGCATTTCTTCCTAATCACTAACTCACAGAATCTCTCGTTTCCTTCAAAATTCCTTTTAAGCATTACCTTTGATAGGAAGCCTTTCCTGACTCCTTTCTCCCAGCTGTTATTGCCCTCCTTTCCAAAATGACTGTATATTTAAAAATATTCTATATTTACTTACATGTATATATGCTGTTTCCTTTGATAGAATGTAAACTCCTTGAGGTGAGGGTCTGTTTTATTTTTGTCTTTGTATCACTAGCACCTAGCATAGTATCTTGTATTTAGTATGTTTAACGAGTGATTATTGATGGTTTGGTTTACCTGACTTTTGAAAGAATGATGAAAGAATTATTTAGATCACTGAAATCATCACAGATGCATTAATAAGAAATTTTCTTCATTATCAATTATTTGAACTTAAAAAAATACTTAAGTAATGTCCTTTTCCTGCTTTTGTTGTTGTTTGGTCACGTCCGACTCTTTGTCACCCCATTTGGGATTCTCTTGGCAAAGATATGGGAGTGGTTTGCCATTTTCTTCTCCAGCTCATTTTATTTTTTATTTCTTTCTTTACTTTAAAAAATTCAAAGAAATTAAAAAAAACTTAAATATACAATAAGAAAAGAAACACTATAAACTTAAATATTAAAACTTAAATACAAAATAAGAAAAGAAAAAAAAAGCATTGCCATGTGCACAGCAGAATGTAAGAGAGGATCCAAAATCTATAGCAATAAATTTCCATTTCAAGAAAGTCTATATAATAAATACTACACATTATGTTCAGAGCTTTTTTGCTTCCTTGTAAGTTTTCTTTTGTTCTTGGCAGTGTACTTTTCACTTTGTTCTTTTTTTCTCCCTTCCTCCTCCCACCCCCGCCCCCGAAAGGTATAACTAAACATGGATATATTTATGTTTGTATGTGATATATACACACATACACATATACAGATATTCATATATACACATACATACATATCTATGCACACACATACACACAAAGATATATACATTCATATACATATACATACATACACTTAGATGCACATACACATACTTAGATATTGATAGTCGTGCTCACATATAGACATATACATTCATATGCATCTCTGTAAGATTATACTATACTTGTTTGTCCTCTGTTTCTCTGAGGGTGTTGTCTTCCTTCAGAGGTCCAAGTCTTTCCATATTTTTCTAGGTGTATCAAATCAAGTTTCCTATATCACAGCAATATTCCAGCCTTATACTGTCTAGTTATTTTAAATTGTCTGAAACAATATTGATTAATATGGCTGGCATGTAGTTACAGTTTCCCTATTTTTCTGTTTTGATTAAATCTGTTTTAGTGTTAACTTTGTGTGAGATCATGATTACTACAACTGCTTTTTTTTCCCCAATAAATTCTACTCCTGATCTTTATGTCTGTGTGTATCTCTTATTCCCTTTCCCTCTTGACTGTTCTACTTCTACCTGCTAACTTGCCCTCCCCCCTCTAAGGATCCCTCCCTTATCCTCCCATTCACATTAATCTAAACACCCTGTATTCTGAATACCATTCTAAATACTATTCTAATCTAAACACCATCCTATTCTCTCACCCTCCCCTTTAAAAATCCCTTCCTTATCCTCTCCCCTTTCCCTATCCCATTAGACTTCTATTTCTTTCTGAATTTAGAAGACTTTTATACCCTTCTAGATACATACATATTGTTCCCTCTTAAACCCATTCCTGATGAAAGTATGGTTCCAGGATTACCAGCCCTTATCCCTCATCTAATTCCTCTGTGTTAGTTTTTCTGCTTGTGCCTAATTTGTATAAAATAATTACTCTTTTTACCTGTTCCTAAATGGTTTTGCTTTTTAAAATCATATTATACTCAGGTCTATCCCAATCTTTCTTATGGACTACCCAGTTACTAATAACAATCTTGGTATACATTTTACATTTCTTTATGTAAAAGGTAAATGGTCTGTCCTTATAGAGTCCCTTGTAATTAATCTTTGATATATACCTTATATTTTTCTTGGATCTTATATGTTAAATCTTCTATTAAATTCAGGGTTTTTTAAAAACAAAATCCTGAAAGTCTGATAATTCATTAACTATCCATTTTTTTTTCATTCAGGATTATGCTTAACTTTTCTGGCTATGATATTTTTGGCCACAACCCCACTTCTTTTGCTCTTCATTATATAGTATTCTAAGACCTGTGGTCTTTTATTTCGAGTTGCCACTGTCAGGTCTTGTGTGATTCTGATTGTGGCACTGCCATATTTAAATTGTTTTTTTTTCTTGCTGTTTGAAATATTTTATCCTTGAGCTGGGGGTTTTGGAATTTGACTAGGATATTCCTGTAGGTTTTCCTAATAAAATCTCTTTCAGGTGGTGATTGGTGAATTTTTTTTCTATTTGTACTTTCCCCTCTTGTTCTAATGCTTCAGGACAATTTTCTTCAATTATTTCTTGTGTTATTATATCAAGATTCTTTTTTTATCATAGCTTTGAGGTAGTCCAGTTATTCTTAAGTTTTTGCTTCTTGATCATTTCTCTAGATCAGCTGTTTTTCTTATAAGATGTTTCACTTTCTCTGCTATATTTTTTCATTCTTTATATTTTGTTTTATTATTTGTTGGTCTCTTGTAACTTCACTGGCTTCTCCTTGCCAAATTCTAATTTTCAAGGAGTTGTTTTCTTCCTTAAGATTCTGGATCTCCTTTTCTAGTGGGTTGACTTTCTTTTCATAATCTTCTTGTTTTTCCTTGATTGGTCTTTTTTTTTTAAATTTTTTCCTCAGTGTCTCTCATTTGATTTTTAAAGTCTTTTTTAAAGTTCTTCTATGAATTCTTTTTGGGCAGGTGATCATTTCACTCTACTCTTTGGGGGGGGAGAAGCTTTTTTTGCTTTAGTTTATTCTTCTGAAGATGAACCCCACTCTTCTCTATTCCCATAGTAACTTTCTATGGTTAGATTCTTTCTCCTTTGCCTGGTCATTTTAAAAAAAATCTGTAGCAGTTTATTTTTTTGTAATTTTTTGTAATCACCTCTAGTCCTGGAGTATGGTGCCTCTCACCTTGGGTCCACCTTCATTTCTCCCTACAGCTTGGAACTGAAACCAAAAATTCTGGTCTCCTGTAAGTGCTCACAGACAGTGGTGTCCTAAGCACTCACCAGGAGTGTTCTGGTTCCTTCTTGCCCAGGGCCATGTGTCAGCAGCACAAGTAGATCTGGCATTCCTTATCAGCAGAGGTTCCCTCAATCTTCCCTTGCTCAGACTTGGACTCTGAACACTGTACTGGAAGTGAAAGTTCCTGTCACTGGGGCTGAGGTTATCTCCCCACCCAGCTTGCCCCAGGGCTTGCCACTTGTTGTTTCAGAGGAACTAGCCCAGAGGTGTTTTCTCTCCATAGGGACCAACCTCTGTCCTGGGGTTTTTCTTCTGATCTTCTACAATTGTCCCAGTAGGACCTCTGTTCTGCCCCAATTCTTGTTTATTTTTATTGCTCTATGTTTGCCCTGAGGAGCTATTTTATCTTGTCTGTAGAGTAAATCTGGAGAGCTTGGAATTTTCTGATCTACTCCACCATCTTCCCATCTTCTCTTTCCTGCTCATTTTAGAGATGAGGAAACTGAGGCAAACAGGCTTAAGTGACTTGCCCAGGGTCACACAGCTAAGAAGTGTCTGAGGCCAGATTTGAACTCAGGTATTCCTGACTCCAGGCCTGGCACTCTATTCGTTGCACTACCTACCTGTCCCCTTTCCTTCTTTTAGGTCCCTTTGTTTTAGTTCTTTTTTCTGACTTCCTAGTTTTTATTTATAGTCAGACATTATGGTGTGTGTGTGTGTGTGTGTGTGTGTGTGTGTATGTGTGTGTGTGTCTGCTCTCTGAGTCAGAAGAAAGAGAGAGAGAAGAGAAAGACAGAGACAGAGGGGCATATATTTAGAGAAAGAGAGATTGAGAGAGAGCGAGAGCCAAAAGACACAGAGACAGATCTTTCCTTTGCACAGGTGCCAACCCTATTCCTCTTTTGTTTAATTTCTTCTTTATGCCATATGAAGACTAATATGTCTTACTCATACTCACTTTTGGCCTTGTACATTATCCAACAGAAGAAGTACAGTGGCTTCCACTATAGTTTCTTACTAGTCCTTTGTCTTTTCCTTCAATCATTAGGAATTTGGGGAGAGAGAGGGAGAGGCAGGGGGAGGAGGGAGAGGGAAAGGGAAAGAGAGAAGGAGGAGGGAGAAGAGAGAGGGAGAGGGAAGAGAAGGAAAAGAGAGGAAGACAGAGAGAGGAAGAAGAGAATGACAGAGTGAGAGTCTGTATCTATATTTGTCTGTCTATATCTTCCTCTGATATTAAGACTAGAAGTAGCTCTTTAAGAAACAGATTTTGTTTGGTCCTCAAGAGAACAACCACTTACTATTCAGAATATTCACCTTTTGGTTGATTAAAGGTTACAGACTCCATATAGGTAGAACCTAACTTAGTATAAATATAGACTCCTAGGATTTAGAACTGGAAGGAAACTTAGTGGGAATCAGTCCAGTCCCCTTATTTTATAGCTTGGAAAATGGGGACCAAGAGAGGTGAATGAAATTAATGTTTTGGGAATAATTAAATGTTGATCATTTTTACAGTTAATAAGGAGCAGTACTGGGACTTAAACCCAGGTGTTCTGATTTTTTTTTAAATCAGTAGTTTTTTTTTCTATTGTACCATATTTGGCCTCTCCCTCTTCCCAATATAGTCATTGCATTTTGTGTGTATATCCTCTAAATATATTTCATGGTCATAAATAAGTTCTCTATCTGGCAGAACACTGATCAGATGCTACTTTTGGAATATCTGTGCTAGTAAGGCAGTTGCTTATGGTTTTGAATAATTTGCTTTTTACAGTTTCTCTACCCAATTGATGAAAAAAATCCTTTCCCAGAGAGCCATCTGTTACTGATTTCAGAAGAGAAATGTAAGTGTCTCCTTAGTTTTCATTTAGTACAACATCTTGGTTAAAAAAGAAAAACCATACAAGACCTATATATTAATGAAGCCTTACAAATAAAAACAACCTACTTGCTGAGCTTTTCGAGCTCATCTGGGTGGCTTATGCAACTAGGGATGATATCCCACTCCTTGGATGTAAATTTAATAGTAGAACTAATTTCCAGCAGAGGCGACTTTTTTCTGACTACTTATGATTGCCTCATCCTTTCTGTAGTTTTCTCACATGGAGATGTGAGCTATTTGATCACATCTGAGAAGATGTGAAATTTTGGAGATTTCCTTCAAAATAGGCAAACATATTCGAGAATTTTATGCTATCAGCTTTACTGAATTTGCTATTAGAAATAGAAGCTGTTGTCAGGAGGCAGCCAATATAGGCTTTTCTCTTGAAGGGTATGGGGTTGGGTTTGTGTGGGGCTGTCCCTTAGTGACCAATGCACCCATACATGATAGTAGGCTTTAAGGAAGAGTGCTAGTGGTGATCTAACTTGTTCACTGACCCACAAGTGACTATCCATGAGGTTATTTTAAAGCTACGTGAAGGTTTTATCTTCATGAGACTGCCGCAGGTTAGATTTTTCCTCCTTCCCACAATTATCTTGTGAAATGGAGTTTTCCCCCAGAGGTATGTTAATTTGAGTGGTCTAGTTTTTTATATATACATATATATGTGTATGTATGTGTGTGTATGTATATGTGTGTGTGTATATATATACATATATATACATATACATATAAAATCTGGAACTATAGTCTTATGTATTCTTCATATATATGTTGAATCTGGAGCTATATCATGTTGTGTAGTCTTTTTTCCAAGGTTGATGTGTGAATAATTGGTTAGTACTTCAGAGAGGAGCACAGCTAACATTAAAAGCATTATGCACTATGGTCATTTCAGCACTGAGTAAATGCATGGCTTGAAGGAGACCATGGGGCGGAAAAGGGCACTGTTTTTAATTGAGCATTTATTGTGAGGGCACCATCTGGAGTTGGGCTGCTTTGTGTCCTGTCATTTAATCTGTATTCCCACAGGGCTTTGTTCATAACTGCTTCTGTGCCAAATCATTAACTGGAAGCCTTAGTTCTATTTGTCATAAATATTGAATTTTGCTTCCTTTTTAATTTTTTTAAGATATTGAACAATTTCATATCCAAGTCTTCAGGGAAGATGAAAATAGGGTGGTAAGTACTTGAACCCTTCTCTACCCCTGCAATTCAAAATTCTTTCATAAACAATTCATTCCTATCATTATGTAAAAAAGACAGAGTTAAACTATCGGGATATAAAATCCTTTGAAGTTTTAGCCTATAGCTTTATATAATGATGGTGATGACATTAATTGTTGGCATTTATATAAAGCTTTAAGGTTTGCAAGTTATTTTGTAAATAATTTCTCATTTATTTCCCTCACAAGCCCCGAGGAAGAAGGTGCTAATATCCCCATTTTCCAGATGAATAAACTAAGGCAGACAGAGGTTTAAGTGACTTGCCCAGGGTCACATAGCCAGTAAGTATCTGAGGCAGTATTTGAACTCAGGTATTCCTGATTTTAGGTCCAATGCTCTATTCACTTGTGCCACCTAGCTGCATTTTACTACCAAGGAAAGTCATATCCCAAAGTTTTCATCTGAAAGGGATATAAGCTGTTAGGAAGCAGCATGGTGCTATGGAGAGGGTGCTGGGGTTAGTCAATGAACACAGATTTGAATTCTGCCTTTGGAATTGTGTGCCTTCTTCAGGCCTCAGTCTCCATATCTGTTAAAAAGGAAAAGAAGGGGTTGGACTAGATGACTTTTTAGATCCTTTCTACCACTAAATCTAAGATGCCATCATTTCCCTCAAATGGGCTACAAACTCATAGGTTTGACCAAATGAGGATACTAATAATAGAAGTGAGAATAATAGCTAATGCTTACATAGTGCTTCTAGGATTACAAAATACGTTATATATATATTATCTCGTTTGATTATCACAACAGGTCTGTGAAATATATACTGTAAATATTATTATATACATTTTACATATATGGAAATGGAATCACAGAAAGGTTAAACTGGTTACCCAGTTAGTAAGTGTTGGAGGGGGATTTGAACCCAGGTTTCCTCCTGACTCTAATTGCATGCTCTTTCTACTATGGCACTTCTGTTATTTACAGATGACTTGGAAATTAGCCTGGGATGTCCAAGACTAGGAGGCAAATGTGTCTGGTATCTACTTGTCTCTTACAGAGTGCTTTCTTCATTAGCTAGGAGATGAGAGGAAGCCACTGAGGCAATCATTGCTCCATTTAGCCTGTCTCCAGGCTGTAGGTACCCCAGACTATTCTCCTATCCTCCTTAAATGATGCAGCATGTTATAGTGGACAGAACACTGGACTTCAAATAGGCAAAAACTTTGGTTTCAACCCCACATCCCCCATACTAGGTCCTGAAGAGAAATTCATCCCAAATTCGAAGTATGAATATATGTGAAAATACAGGATAGCTATTTTCAAGCTCCCCCACTTTGGTTGTCCCTTTAGACTATTTCTACTCTTGTTCTACCTGCCCCCATGTAGCTTACTCTGAAGCCAGAAGGGTAAATTGGGATGGGAGGCCACAGTTATAGAATGCTATAATTGCTATGAGGTAGCACTCTAGAATTACAGTGATGCGCAGACTTTTTGGTCTCAGGACCTCTTGTATAAAGAGGTCTTAAAAACTATTGAGGATTCCCTTCTCCCCCAAGAGGTTTTGTTTCTATAGGATTTATTTATTAAACATTTACCATATTATAAATTAATATGTCTCAGTATTATTATGAAAATTGTTTTGGCCTTGTAGACCCCTTGGGATACCAGGACTACATTTTAAGAACCACTGGTATAGTAGAAAGAAACCTGGATTGTTAATAAGGAGACCTGAGTTTGAGGCTTACTTCCTCATCTAACCCCCTAAATGGGTTTGGAGAAATCACTTAACCTCTGTTTCTTTGTCTATAAGATGAAGAGGATGAACTAGATGACCTCTCTGGTACTTTCCTGTAATGTAATTCTGTGTTGTTTTGGATGTCTTGGACTGTAGCTGTGAGCATGCTTGCCTCTCCTTTGCCTTCCAAAATGGCTTCATTAGGTTATATAGGAGGTCTGAATCACCTGCTGACTTGCAATGGGTGTGGCCTGGCCCAGATGCTTTTCTGTAAAATGAAAATGATGATGAAGTCCTATCTGAAGGAAGAATTGGAAGGAATTATTAATGAAATATTTAAGAGCAATTTTTTATCCATGAGATTCTTGATTGCTGATGCCAGTTATCATTTTTCTTTTTAAAAATAGTTATATAAGGTCTAAAAAAAACCCTTTTATCCCACCAGGTGATTCGAAATTCTGGTTACCTTCCAAGAGACAGAGTTGCTGAAGACTTCGTTTGGGCCCAATGGGATATGTCAGAACAGAGATTATACTATTTCATCCCGAAGGTAAAAAATAGAATCTAGTTGGCGTTTTCTTTTTTCTATATAAAAGTTTGTATTCCTCATGATTATTTCTTTTAAGCTACATTATTTAGAGATGTAGTTCTGTCAAAAAGTGGTAAAAATGTTCTCTTCCTAGTTGTATCTGTCTACCTCTTTAGTTTTCAATGGTGACCTCTCTTGTTGTATCTCACTTCATTAATTTTGATCATAAATCGGCTTCTCTTTTAGAAATCAGAAAGTATCTTAAAGTGTATCCAGTTTTATGCCAACGAGAATTTTAACTTAATAGTAAGTCCAGCCTTTACTTATATATTTTCCTTCTAAGTGAACTTGTGTAGTAGATTGTGTTTCTGAACTACCAGTGATATTGTAAAACAATATTTAAGCATTAAGGAACCAGTCAGACAGCTAGAGAACTTTCCAGGTGGGGTTATGTGTTAGATAAAGAAAGGAATCAAAGAGGTTAGTACTAAAATATACTTTGGGCAGTCAGAGTATCTCAGGTCTAAGAGTGGGGTTAGTAAAGAATGAGGCTATAGTTGGTAGTCTTAAGTGGTTAAATATCTTTATATTTGCCCTTAGAAAGAACTGGGGACATTAGCATAGTGGTGGGAAACCATGTAAACATATATAGGTTAATCAGAAAAAATTCATCACTAATTCAAACGTCATGTAACATCATTTCTCATGAAGCAAACGCTTGGTTAACATTACAGTCCAGGAATAATAGTTGAACTGTTGATTGAGATTGTATTCCATGGGTATTATAGTGGTATAATAGTTGATCCTGATATATAACCTTGCTAAAAATGTACTTTATTAGTTCTATTCAATTTCTAAAGTCATGCTGACATTGCCACGGAAGTATACTATTACAGCCACTACCTATCCCTCCAGTGGCCTATTATGAGTCTTGTATGGCCACAGCGTTCCTTGGGCTCTTTAAAGGAACCCCCTTTAAAAAGATTCCGAGAAAAGGTTTGTCAAGTCTGACCTTAAAAGATAGAAATGAACCCATTATGAAAAAATGCATTAGGCTCTGATTATAAAGAAATAAAAATAAAAAAAACTTAACGGGCTTTTTGTGATTGAACTTTTTTGAATAAGATGACTAAGCTGGAATTGCTCAGCTGTTTAGGAAGGTAGCTTGAGTTGTCTGAAGATACTATGCTTTCCTTTCCTTTTGTTAATATTATTTTTTGTTGCTTCTTTTTAACCTCTACCCCCGATTTTCAAGTTTGAAGTTCCCTTGGACATTTCGTTTGGTGACACTGGATTAACGTAAGCAGTTCATGGATTACTTTTGAATTTTTAACAGATAAGTGGACAAAACGATTCATGTTCCTACCTTCCCTCTAGATTGAAGGATACTTAAGGTCAAGGGTCATGTTTTATTTAGTCCTTGTGATACTTAGTTGCAGTTCCATGACACCCAATTGACATGTGGTAAGTGTTGAATTGTATCTTATCACACAAATACAAGACTTTCCTGAAACATGTCTGTGGAACAGTAGGGAAGACAAAAGTTTTCTTTGTGGGGAAAAGCTACTTCTCTATTATTTTTCATGAATGATCATAGTTAAATTAACTACTTTATCCAAGAATGGATCTCAAAGTTCATAACTGTAAAGTTAGTCACACTGATTTACAGGGTCCTTCAGATTCTATGAAGTATTTCCATATATTTTGATCTATGGAGATGTTTCTTTTTTCCCCTGTGATTGAGGAAAAAGCTTCATATCCATGCTGATCATCAAATGGTCAGAAGTAAGCTATGTTTTTTTTTAAAGTTTTATTGATTACTTTTGATTTTATGTAACAGCAGTGTCTTTAAATCTCCCCCTTCTTATTGGCTTTGTAACAAAGAAAATCAATTAAGCAAAAATACCACATTGTGTCCCTTGTCTCTGCTTTGACAAGAGAGGCAGGTTTCATTCTTTGTTCTCCAGAACTATTTTTGGTTTTCAGTTAAGGAATAAGTCATATTTTAAACAAAGGAACAAAACTCTATCCTCCTAATTGTCCAAGAGTATGATGCAGGTCATCTGACTTTAGCTTCTGAGCAGAGCTAGGACAGTGTGGGGCAACTGTAACATGCAGAGGGTACAGCAGAGAATACCTTTTCACATTTTTTTGCTTATAAATGCCATGTTTTTAATGTCAGGGATGCCACTTATTATATAGGTATTAATTTTGTGAAAAGTCAAGTTGTATGTATCACAATGAAGGCTGAACTATTCCTTTAGGCACCAACACTGAGTGCTTGTGAGTGTGTATGTCTGTGTGCATAGTTTGCCAAACTAGCCTAGAGCACAGAAATTCCTCTCCTAGCTTTTATTCTTTTTTAAAATCTATATTCTCTTTTACCCAAAAGATAGAATGGCATGAATGTACATGTGATGGAAGGAGATATGATAGGCATCTAAAAGAATTTACACAAGGGTACCTAAACATACTAGAACTGTCACCTTGAATTAGAATCATGATAAATCTAAGCAGCATTACATTTTGCTAGTAGTAGGTTTTTTTTAAATATATGAGAGTTTTTAATTCTGCTTCAGTCAGAACATGAAGATGATTTCTCTCTTCTTTTTTCTTGGCATGCTGACCTCGTTGTATGTTATTACCAAGTCCAGTTTGTATTTTAGGGTGAGAAGAGAAATACCACAATCACTTGTATTTAGCAGCACCCTATAGAAACAAGAATCACTAGAGTGCTTTTGCCTTTAGAGAAAAAAGTGGTAATCTAAATATTTTGGGGCTCAGATTTCTCCATTTGGCGGAAAGTGTGCTGTTTTCTCTGGAATTAATTAGTTTCATCTATGCTGGCTTTTAGATATGCTACTTCCACCGTAAAATTCATCTTCTCTTTTGAGAAGTCTTAGTGTGTTAACTCACTGACAATTGCCTATTGTTAATAAAAGGAAGTTCTATGCAAATGAAGTGATTTCATTCTAAAAGTCAACGTTCCCACCCATCCACTCTTATTGGGCCAAATCATAGGGAAGAAAGAAAAGACAGAGTTAGGAATATTGTGGGGACTACCTAGGAACCTTTTATGGTACTTCTTCCCCTTTTTATAAACCCCATAGTGTTATTCATTGTATTTAGGGAAATCTTTTTAAAAAAATGTTTGAACAAAGATAAGTAAGAGAGAGAAAAAAAATCAAAGCGAAAAACCAACCCATCATTTTCATCATGAAGTGAGAAGGTTGTATTACTCTTTCTGAATAATTAAAGATAGGCATACTTTTAAAAAAGAAAAGGTGTCTGAAAAGGAGTGAAGTATTTTTAAAAAGCATCTGAGGTAATTTAGCACGAATGTTTTCACTGATTGACATAAACTACTATCAAGAAATTGTCACTAGATGTATTCTTTAAGTTCTAAAATAAAACCATTTTCCTTAGCTCTTATGAGACAGCTGCATGGCTCATTGAATAGGGCTGGGTTGGGGGTCAGGATGACCTGAGGTCAAATGTGGCACAG
Source organism: Phalanger gymnotis (assembly GCA_028646595.1). Lineage (NCBI taxonomy): Eukaryota > Metazoa > Chordata > Mammalia > Diprotodontia > Phalangeridae > Phalanger > Phalanger gymnotis. The sequence goes on along the minus strand of CM053623.1, from coordinate 124,000,819 downwards.
ATACTTACATAGCTATGTGGCTTTGGGCAAATCTCTTCACCTTTATTGCTTCAATTTCCTCAACTGTAAATAATAGCACCTGCCTCCCAGGGTTGTTATGAGGGTCAAAAGAGATCATATTGATATAGTGCTTAGCACAGTGCCTGGCTTATAGAAGGCACTTAATAAATGTTTGTTTTCTTCCATCCTTCCTTCTCATGCATAAGTAGGTTACTCAGAGTAGGTTACTGTTGCTTCTTCAGGGATGCTTAGGGTGAAGGAAGTGACAAAGCTAGAATGAGTGAGTGCTAGAGTTAGAAGAGACCTGATTGATACCCTGGTCCAAGTTCCTTATTTCCTAGGTGAGTGTGGGAGACCTGAGGCTCATAGCTGTCAAGTGATTTGTTCTCTTTGGTCACAGAGGTAATTCATGGCTGAACCATGTGCCTCTGATTTCTTTCCTGCTGTACCTATCCCTGTTTTATTTCAGTGATTATCCATAACTTGCAGGAAGAAACACAGTGTATTCTGTGAAAATGTTTGCAATATTTTCTGTTCCTTTTTTTTTCTCTTAGGCTTGTGAATTTTGGGTGTGAAGACTCTCAAAACCGAGAAATGTTATCCAGAGATCGGAATCTACATGTTTTTACCAGTCATACAGGTAGTACCAGGTTTATCTTTACCTTTGCTTTTAGTCAGCATAATATATGTATACTAGAGTTCTCTAAAAATCATCACATTGCTGACTCATGGTTTTCAAAAAAGAAACAATATTAGAACAATATTATAATATAGTTCATTTTAGTATGAATTTGAATATAATCAAACTTATGTGAGAAACAAAGCTTTAACTTTTTTAATACTAGCATTCTGCCAGTCTTGTTGTATTACTATGATTAATGCAATACTATAGTGTCCAAAGAATTAAAAATGAGTATTACACAAAGGAAATGTGGGATAGAAAGAAAAAGATGGGCTGGTTGTATATTGGGGGTGAAGGACTATAGGTGCACTTCCAGAGCTCTCCATTGGCACCCTTGTAATGTCAGGAGAAGGCATATTGTGTGGGCCTTGTGTAGTCAATTTATTGGAAGCCATGGACAAGAATCAAGCTGGATGGGCAGGTATGGGTGAGTTGAAATCCATGTTTTTGGAGGGAGATTCCAAAGGGATGAAATCCTAGATGCATTGAGAATACTGAATACCAGACAAAAGACAACAGAAAAGGAAGGTATGAGCAGGTCGTAATGAGAAACCTGAAAGAGGAGTTGAGGTAAAGGGATGTCATAGGGTTGGGCTATACTATAGGCAAAGAAGAAGATGCCCTTATTAGTCAATGGTGATAATAGATGAACTGTCCAAGTGTTCTTTGGTTTTCTTTTAAATATCAGAAGAAAGAATATCATCCCTTTCTTCCTCACCCATCTTGGTTGTGTGGGACCCCAGCCAGTTGAATTTAAGAGTGCATACAGACAAGAGTTCTACAGGAAAGCAGCTGTGAATGGTCTATAATAGGGCTGTCTAACCTTAGATTTTTATTGAAAGGATGGATGATGTCATTTTAGTGAGAGCTCTGCAGTAGCTCAGCTTCATTTACTAAAGCATTTATGTAAATTTCTATGCTGGTAGGTGGGCTGTATAAATCACGCTGAGGGCCAAATGTCGCCCGCAGGCCGCATTTTGGACAGTCCTGATCTATAATATACATCACTGGAGAGAAGGTTCAAATCAGTGAGATCACAGATACATTTTAGTATGCCAAATTATGTCCCCTCTTCCAAAGATAACTTTCTATAGGACAGACGTGTTGTCCTTAAGTGAAGGTGAACTATCATTAGACTATTGTACGCTTTGCATTATTTTTCAAGTATTAGTGATGGATCTATTTATGCATTCTTATCTGATACCTCTTATCAGAGGGTCACACTTTGGGGGGAGGGGTAGAGACAGGAACTCTATTTCTCCCAGGCTGGAAGTGCAGGGCTTACTCACAGGCTTGTCCCGCTGTGATTAGCATGGGAGCTTTGACCTGTGCTGTTTATGACCTGGGTTGTTTTGCCCCTCCTTAGGCAACCTGGTGGCTCCCCTGCTTTCAGGCAGTCATCATGTTAATGTCAAACTTATTGAGGATACTCAATCAGGATAACCCACTGTAGCTCAGAACGCCTGTGTTCAAGAGATCCACCAGCTTCTGCCTCTACTGGTAGCTGGAATTGTAGGTGTTCACCACCATAATGGGCTTGGGCATATGTTTTGTAAGACAATCTGTGTGTCAAGAGTCAGAGTGAGACTAACTTAAATTTGTTTTTTTGTTCAACAGAACTGTTAATATCAAACTACAAAAACTCAGATACAAAGGAGACTAACTTAAAATTAAATAACGAACTTGAAAATTAAACCCACTATTCTTTAAGAACACAGTGCTCTGTCTAACTGATCCATTAATGAAAGATTGATATAACAGGGTTACTTAGGGCTAAGATGGGAAGATGTGGATCTGGAAATAGGTATGAATGGCAAGCCTCAAAGAAGAATCATTAAGTGTTCAACATCAGCTTTAAAGGTCTCTAGTGGAGTACCCTGGGCTCTCTGTTGTTTAACATTCTTATCAGTGACAGAAGAAAAGGCATAAATGACATATTAATTTACTTTGCAGATGGCTCAAAACTTAGAGAGATAGCTAGCATGTTGGATGACAGACTCAGGAACTACAAAGAATTCCATAGGTTAGGATGTTGAGCTGAATCTAACAAAATGAAATCTAATAGGAAGAAATGTAAAGTCTTACATTTTTTTTTATAAAGGCTAAAAAAATCAATTTTACAAGTACAAGAAGGAGGATCTTTGACTCAACATTACTTTTTAAGAAAAAACAAGTGTTTTAGTGGGCTGCACACTTGATATGAGTCAAAAGTATAATGTGACAGCCAAAAAAGCTAATATAATGGTAGGCCACCTTAAGGAAGGCATACTGTTTAGGATTAAGGACGTGATTATTGTGTTGTATTTAACCCACCTCAGGCCACAGTTGTAGTCATTTCTGGGGCCCAACTTTTTGGACAGAGATAGATAACTTGGCGAGCATCTTGAGATGCTCTCAGCTAGAATCATGACAAGCCTTGAGATCTTGCTGCATGAAGTTTGGTGATAGAACTGAGGATCTTAAGCAGAAAACACAGTTTGCAGGAAATATAATAATTGTTTCCAAATAATGGAAGGTCTGTCATGAGGAAAAATGATTTGATGAATTCTGCTTGGGAAGAACTAGAGACAAAGAGAAGTTGCAAAAAGGCATATTTAGGTTTGACACAAGGGAACTATAGAGTGGGCTACTTCGTGAGATGGTTCTTCTTCATGAAAGGACATCAAATAAGAGCCCAATGGCCACTGGTCAGTGACATTGTAAAGAAAAACACTAGCAAATAGAAACTAATACTTATATAACACTCTTCAGTTTTGGAAAGCACTTCATGCTTATTTCATAGATTCTTGTTCAGATAGAAGTTGGATTAGATGGCCTCTAAGATTTCTTCTAACCCTGAAAGTCTGTCATACTGTATTAACCCTTTAACCTTTTGCCAATGTTATGTGAAAATGCCTATATTTAATAAATAGTGCTCTAAAACTTTCTGAGACATTTCTTCAATCTTTAAGGATCTGAAATTTTATCAGTATGGGTACTCCCTCCAGTGATATCAATCTCAGAATCTCTCTATAACTTTGTAAATGGATTTTGAGAATTTCTGTTGCACCCCACCCCCAAAATGACATTATAACTGACTCATTGATGAGCCCCTCAAAATTTAGCTAGGCTGATGCTCTGACAACAGACATGCAGTCTTTCACCAGGTTTGTTCTTGTTGTCTTTCCATCCTGGCAGGATTTTCCAGAGTTTATGTTTCACTGGCTTTGTCTTCAAGGATATATACATAACATGATGAGCCAATGGAGTGAGACTTAAATGATGATTGTGAAACAAATGCTACTGCAGATTGCTAGCAGTATTAGTAACATTGCCCCCTTGTCCCACTTTACTCCCCTAAAGGTACTAGGACTGAGTCCAGGGCACCCTCTGTAGTCATTATCCAGGGAAACAGGGAAACCCCTGTAAAGATGGGCACCAACTGGTTACCAGCGTCGGCTGGTAACTAACTGCTATTAATGAGCTGGTAAGCCCAAGAACCCTGGCAATAACACTCCCCAGGTCACCAGCTCTACTTTTGTACCAGTCCTTTCAGTTGTTGTCCAGGGGAGCAACCCTTGTAGAAATGAGACCTGGGAGCTGCCTCTCTGAGAGCTGTAATTTCCACCTACTTAGCAGCCATCCCTATTAAAGACTCAGGAAAAAAAAAAACCAGATCCTGCCACCAGAGTCCTTGACACTGTCAGGTGGCTCATCATCCAAAAAGAATATTGTTTTTACCAATGGAAATGGCCCTAAAGAAGATGCATTACCAGCTGCTTTGCCAGCATACCACTGGACCTTTACATCTGCCTTGTAATTAAAAACCTTCTGTATGTATTGTCTTTCCCTATTAGAATGTGAGGTCCTTAAGTTCACAGGCTGTCTCTAGTGATGAGGACAATGTGCTTTGTAGCATAGTCAATGTTTATTAATTTTTTTCATCAATTTGTTCTTTGTAAGGTGTTGGATATTCAATTCATCTGTTAGAAACTTCCACATAGTTTGTCAAAAGAGTATGAAAGATAGCTGCATTTTGGGGAAATATTCTCGTTATGGTGTGACTTATTTCAAACTTTACACATGCCATAATTGAAACCCAGTGTATGACAGACATCAAGTATGTTGCACGTTTTTTTCCTGTGATCATGGCATGGTATTGGAATGGTCATTGTTTAGGTTCTTCCAGCCTAATGTTGGAAAGCTAAGGAACGTTTCTCTGTGTATATGTAATAAGGAAGATGAAAGAGAAAAGAGACTATCCTAAAGGCATCTGCCTAAAAGCTGTATTTTTAAAGAGTAAATAGTGAAGTCCCTTAGCTGTCCTCAACATTCCTTATTTGGATGACTAATTTACCACCTGCCTTTCAGCAGTGTGTGGAGTTAAACTGCTTTCTATGGTTCTTTTAAAAATAACCTCTGTAATGTGTTTTTTCCATCTTTCTTGAATTCTGAGGTGGTACTTTCCTGATTCACTTTTTCTATTTTTATTGTCTACTGCATGATTTTATAAATGGGCCACTACATGCCATTTCATATTGAGTGAGATGCTTGATAAGTTTAGATGGCATGAGCTGTGAATGAGTCTACTTTTTCCTCTCTCAGTGTCTGTGAGAGAAGAAAATGTGCCCTGTTCTCCACAGCCAACCCTGGAGACAGAATGCCGCCTGTGTCAAATGGGATGCTTCCAGATTGGCTAAGATCAAGCACTTCTGAGAATCCACTTGTGTTTTCCAACCAAGGGAATGAAATGATGAGTTGTCAGTTCAGAGGTTCACAGAAGGCCTTTTCAAATGACCTGTTTTGTGTATGTGGTTAAAGAATCACTTCCTGAGAGATGGCGAATTGGAGAAGGATGGGACTAAACAGGTGGTCTGGTCCATCATGTCCAAGTCCAGTGTAGTTATCTACAAAATAATAAGCTTAATTCTGCTCTGCATGCACATGAATGAATATAAATTCCCTAGTCACAGAAGGGAGGAAACTCTCATTCCTTTCCTCTAAAGTATTTAGCTCTAAAATGAAATTTAACTAAGGACTGAGTCTATTTTAATAGCCAATAATCTGCTAACTAAATCCCTCTTGAGGCACCTTCTACTGGAGAGGGATAGATAGAAAAGAACTCCAATCCTATATCACTTTCACAAAATTCAAAGGGCTGTCTTTTATTAATTCTCATAAAATTGGTTCTCTGGTTCCTGCGTAAGAAATTACATTGATGTTTTGGTGTTTCATGCAACTTGCTATAATTATTCCCAATGATAATATCCTATGAAACATTAATATTATAAGTTCTTATTGTTAAAAAATTACTCCCTGATAGCTAGCTGGTGTCGGTATTTTTTCACGGTCTCCTTCCTCAATGTAAACTTACAGCACATTCACAAGGTGCGAGGGATTCATCAAGGAGCTTTGCCTCTCAAATTATGACTTCTCTCTCTGCCTCAATTTTTTCATGAATAGCAAATTTATGGTAGATTAACATAACTGAGTCACCCTGAGGTAGCCACTGTTTTGTGATTTTGGGTGTCCAAATACAATTTCCTTTAGTCATTAAGTACAGATATTTGAGTCATGTTCCTGTTCACAGTATGGTAATTACACCAATGTGTTACATTGTGGTGGTGATAAGCAGCAAGATTTCCTTGTAGTTGTTAATGTTCTTTCACTCTCAAATTATCCTGGTAATACTTATCTGTGGACATGTTGTATCCTGAGTTGAATATATACTCCTTGGGAGCAGGAGCTATTTTTTATTTTATTTGTATCTCCGGTGCTTTCTTTGTGGTCACTGTCAAACAAATGTTTATTGGGATGGATTGTGACCTACTCAATAGATCTAGATCACTTAATATTAAAAATTAGCCTCAAGGAATTTTCAGGGGGCATATTTTCCTTCTGACATGTTTTAGCATCACTCCAAATACCTGATCTGCCTCAGAATAATGATGAGAGGAGTAATGGTTTTTTAGAAGGATTTTTGAGAACTTTGCAAAAGAAAGCATTACACAAATGCAGAATTAGTTGGAGATTCTTCGTGCCGTAATACGTTGGTGTAATTACCATACCGTAAACAAGAATATGACTCAAATACCAGTTTTGACATAATGATTAAGGGAAAAGTATTTGCACATCTTTTCCTGTTGTTCTCTCTCTTTTACCTCAATGTAGTATATATGGTATAAGGACTTAGTCATTATATGTTATTGGTGAAGAATTAGAAGTGTGAAGCGTCCACCTCTTTGGGTTCCTTGGATATTCCAGAAGCAAAAAAGGGATGGTGGGGGAGGGGCAGAGCATTGCAGCAACTGTTGGGAAGAATCTGGGGCAAAGCTCAAAAAATAGGCTTGGTGGTCACAAGTAATCAGTAAGATTTGTCAATCTGGATAAAAGCTGAATTCCTAAAATGATACGGGCTATGAAGAATAGACAGGAGCAGGTAGCACATTCATGGATCAGAGATTCAAAGGTAAAAGGTCTAACTTTAACTTTCTACTACTACACTCTACGACTACCTCGTTTATGTTCGTATCAGATTTGAACCTGACACAAAGCTAGTATGGCTAGCTCACATATTGGGTGATAGGGTGAGGATCCAGAAAGTTCTAGTCTAGAACAGTAGACTAAATCTAATAAGATAAAATTCACTAGAGGTGGATACAAAGTCCTATGCTTGGTTTAAAAAATTTTTTCAATTTCACAAGCACAGGATTTGTGGCCAGATGACAGTTTATGTGAAAAAGATCAGAAGGCTGTAGTGGTTTGTAAGCTTGATATGAGTCAACCAAGTGGCATGGCAGTAAAAACAAAACAAAACACAAAACAAAAAAAATTCTTAGATTGCATCGAGAGGCATAATATTCAGGACGCAGAAAAGGATAGTTTTGTGTAGCTTGCTCTGATCCAACCATGTCTGAAGGATTGTGTTCAGTTCTGGGAACTATATTTTAGGAAGTGTATCAACAATCTGGAGGGTGTCCACAGGAATGTTATTAAGATGGTCAAGAGGCTTGAGACCGTAAAAGGACTGGTTCGATTGGATATTTAGCCTTGAGTAGAGATGAGGTATCTTAAATTATTTGAAGAGTTGACATATGGAAAATCGGGCAGACATATCCGACTGGTCCCAGAGGGCAGGAGGAGGATAAAAAGCTTTCTAACAATTAGAGCTTTAATGGACGGCCTTGGGCAGTGATGAGGCTGGATTTCTTTAGAGGGGCCTTCAAGCAAAGCCCCCATGACTCTTTGTCTGGGCTGATGTCGAGGCAGTTAGTTCCTTTTCAGGTATGGGCTGGATTATGTGGCTTCTAAGGTTCCTTCCAACTAAGAGATATATGATGCTTTGCCTTAGTCTGTCATCATATTACAAAAGAAGAAATTCCCTTACATACTCATGAATGGCTTTTTTTTAAAATTTATTTTTAATATGTTTGGTTTTCAGCATTGATTTTCACAGGCATTTGAATTACAAATTTTCTCCCCATTTCCTCCCCCGCCCC
>CM053623.1:123935491-123992159 GCA_028646595.1 Phalanger gymnotis | reverse complement strand
TTGGTCTTCTTTGTCACCAAAGAAGGATTCCAGAGTCTGAGACTGAATCTGGGTGTGTTTTCGCTGCCTGGCTATGTTCCCAGCCAACTTAACCCTTGAGTTTTTCAACGGGGTATGACTGCTTGTAGACTAAAGAGTTCTATGTTCCACGCTTGGGTGGATGCGCTGCCTCACCAGCACTCCTCCTTCCCCAAGAACCCCCAACCTGGACTGGGCTTAAATCTTCAGCAGGCTGTTCACTCCTGCTCTGATCCACCACTTAATTCCTCCGACCAGGTGGGTCTGGGGCCAGAAGCAACTGCAGCTGTAGTTCTAAAGCTGCCCCACCTCTGCTGCCCCAGGGGCAGTGGCCGAACCGCAAATTCAGTCCTGCAGCTTTTCCCACTAACCTTCTCTGTTGTCTTTGGTGTTTCTGGGTTGAGAGGTCTGGTAGATGCCACAGCTCAGTAATTCAGAATGCTAGGGCACACTCTGCTCGTCTCCTGGTCTGGTAGGTCCTTGTCTGGTCTGTTCGCGCACAGCGCGCACTTCCCTCAGCTGGGAGCTGGGAGCTCCGTGTGGGACAGACCTTACCCAGAGACCATCCAGGCTGTCCTGGGCTGGAGCCCTGCTTCCCTCTGCCACTTTGTGGGTTCTGCAGCTCTAGAATTGGTTCAGAGCCATTTTTTATAGGTTTTTGGAGGGACTTGGTGGGGAGCTCACGCCAGTCACTACTTCCCAACTGCCATCTTGGCTCCGCCCCCCATGAATGGCTTTTAATAGAACTAATGGCAAATTTGTGTCTGTTATTTAACCATTTATATAAGTTATAAGGAGAATTTTAAAAATATTTTTAACAAGGACATGTGGCATTTCTACAGTTCACTCTTCTGAAGATATTTCTCTTTGGGCAAGGGTTTGGGAGCCTTTGGGTTCCTTTGGTGACCAGGCCAGAGAGAATATAAACACTTTACTGCTTTCTATTGCATAGGGCCTGTGAGTGCAAATGTAACTTTAAAATACAGAATATGAACACAGAATTGTAAGTGGTCCAGTTAAAATGAAGTGCAGAAACATCACACAAGTCAAGTCTTCTTGTAAAGAGAGAACAAAAGCCTCAGTTGTTGGAAGAGGCATTGTCTGTGGAACTTTTTTTTTAAAGAAGAAAAAAACCAGGAAAAACCTCCAATAAGATTAATGAGTTGTGGCATAGAAGCAGATAGTGAAAATTCATCTTCTTTTTTTCTCAGACTTAGAATAGATTTCCAAGATTTGAAAAAAAATCATGTGTCAGTTCACAATATTTGTTGAGTTCACTCTTTGTGTGAAGCACTATTCAAGGCACTGTGAAAAGTTAGAGGAAATGAAAACCATGAACTTAGTCATTATGTAGTCTAATGATGGATGCAGCACAAACATGAAAATATAAAAACAAACCTAAAAGATGGAGTCATATATAAAGCTGTAAACTATATTTAAAGCCCCCCAACTAGCTTAATATTCATCAAAAATAATTGTATTTGTAGATTGTGTGCAGTAGTGTGCTGGTAAATGTTTAAAAACTAGTTCTCAAAAAATATACATACAACATACTTTTAAATTTAATCTGCATTATTAATGTTTTCTTCATCACTTTCTTAAGTCTAGAAATTAGCAAAACAAGAAATCCAGCCTTTATTTGTGTCATATACCTATTTCCAAGGTGTAAGTGCTTACAATGGAAATTTAATAATCATCTCTTGCAGGATGGTTCCAGCTGGCTCCAGCATAACCTTGGTTGTATGTCTATTTACTTCTTTCCAGCTAAGGCTTATTTAACTGACTGTTTCTGCCCAGATTAGAGATGCCCAGTATAACAAAAGAGGATTTGTCTATAGAATGAGAGAACATCTAGAAAAGCATAATTTCAAGTAGTTTTGATTAACTGTGTATTGTGTAGTCTTCAAATCTGTTTGTACAAATCATTGTCTACGGTTTCCTTTCTAGGAAGTTTGTGCGTATGTTACAACAAGAAATTGGATGCTCAGGAGCAAGTTACATACTCAGTGTTTTACCTCCATAAAGGTACTTTACTGGATGTTTGTAGAATAAATTAAATACCTACTATGTGCAGTGCATTGCCCAAGACTCTAGAGGAGACACCAGGATAAATTAGATTACCTCAGGGGGTTGGTTTACAAATTAAATGGAAAGGAAGACATTTGTTAAACATCTGCCATGTGCCAAGCACTGTGCTCAGGACTTTACAAATAGTATCTCATTTGATCCTTGTGGCAACCTTGGGAGGTAGATACTATTATTATCCCAATTTTACAGATGAGGAAACTGAGTCAGACTTGCTTAAGTGACTTGCCCAGGGTCACACTGCTAGTAAGTGTTTGACCCTGGATTTGTGTTTATCCTGACTCCAGGCCCAGCTATCTGTCCTTTCCGCCTACCTACCTCGCTTCGGTAGAGGGTGATGACATATACAAGGATAAATATAACATTGGTTAGAGCATGTTAAATGTAAAAGAGGACATTGAACTTTGACAAACAAAGGAAAGATTATTTCCAGTTTTGTGAGAAATTGGAGGGGATGGTGGGTCAGAAAAACCTTCATGGAAGAAGTAGTTATTCATGATGGCCCTTGCATAGCGTACTTGGAATAGGAATAGGCATTTTGGGGTTAGGGGAAAAATGTGAGAAAAGGCTTGGAGGGAGGAAAACACAAAATAATAATAATAATAATAATAATAATAATAATAATAATAATAATAAAATTGACACTTGTGTAACATGCTAAGGTTTACATCTTCACAACACCCCTGGGAGGTAGTTATTCTTATCCCCACTTTACAGTTGAGAAAAGTACTGCTTGTGGAATTAACATGACTTTCCTATGTTTATGTAACTAGTATCAGAGCTAGGTATAGTCCAGCAGCCTGCAAGTTTGTTCTTGGGCTATATTTTACTTTAATTTGCCTATTTTTCCCAAATAGTAGAAGGACCTTGAAGGTAGATTGAAAAAGTCTCATTATAAGCACGTTTTTTTGGTCTTTCCATTGTTTTCTAGTTTCTCAGTGTTGGTGGTTTTCATATTAATGAATAACAGTCCTCTGAAGTACATAAGAAGGAATATTCAGTTTTTGTTAATAATCCTTTGACCTTCCATAATTTCTTTTTGGACTGGAATTATGTTTCTTCAGATGTTGGGCTTACAAGTCATGCTAATAGTATTACTGTTCTTCAGAAAGAGAGTCTATATTTATTAATATTTACTCCCTTATAGTTAAATGCCATATAGACAGCTAGGTGGCACAGTGGATAGAACACTGGGATAGTAGATAGACTCATCTTCTTGAATTCAAATCCAGCCTCAAGCACTTACTAGCTGTGTGACTCTGAGCAAGTCACTTTTGCCTATTTGCCTCAGTTTCCTCATCCGTAAAATGGGTTGCAGAAGGGAATAATGGCAAACCACTCCAGTATCTTTGCCAAGAAAAACCTGACTGGAGTTACAAAGAGTGGTCAACTGAACAACAAAAAGCTGAATGCTACCAACAGCCTCCCGTGGTGGATAGAGGCTGGTCTTAAGAGTCAGAAAGGTTCTGGCTCAAGTCTCACATCTGGCACATGCTGGCTGTGTGACTGAGCAATTTCTCAGTACTCTAAGCTATAAGTTTCAGAGCAGGTGCCAGCCTGCATTGGTAGAGGAATTTTCTCATCTGGGAAGATAAATTAATTTGACTGGCTCCATGTCCATATGGATAATTGAAAACTGATTCTTTCATCATCCAGTGTGTAATAGGTAAATTGGGCAGTTTATTCCATCTCACAGGTAGGAAATCTGTGGCACGAAAGTCAGTAAATCAAGACATTTTTGAAACCTAGTCTAAAAATGTTTTCATTGGATTATTTTAAGTGTGTATCTAGCTATCAACTATCAATTTACAGGGAAATCAGTGCCAAGAAATACTACTAATTTATATATCCTGTATATAGTACAGGTTATGGATAACTAATGATATATATGATGACTAATCTTTTTGTACTTATCTGCAAGGTTGCATTGGATCTAGCCATTCTGCAAGAGTTATATTACCATCTTAGCCTTGAAATCAATGCCAACAAAGAAAAAAAAATCCTTCTTAGTTTTCCATGATAGAAAAATGTTTCCATGATAGGAGAACAAAAGTAAATTAAGACCCAAATGTACTCGTATATTATTTAAAATACAAAATAAATGATTTTACTTTTTAAGGTTTGGAGCTATGGGAAAAGGTTTTGCTAATTACATTTTAAAATTTAAAACCAATAAAGAGGGAATCCCCTGAAACATCAGGGTAAGGAAAATGGAGAATGATACCTAATAAACTCAGCATAGTTGTTATTTATGTGAATGGCATGCCATAGTCTAGCATATTCTCAGACTAGAAGTAAGACCCTTGGGAGAAGAAGAGAGTAGTTAATCTCTATTTCTCTCCCTTGTTGACCAAGGATTGGCTATAGATGGCAGTGAACAATGGAGTATACATATATGCCCTTCAACTCTTAGATACGGCCCAACAAGAAAATAATTCTTTTTGCAAAACCTTGATAAAAATAACTTCCTTTTCTTAAACAACTTTCTTGGAAAATGCAGGATTTATGGTTTCTATAGGTATATGTGAGCTAGTTTCTTTAATTCCCTGGGTCTTCCTTCTGATCCTTCCCAAATTTAGTCCCTAAGGCCTACAGTAATGCTAAGTAACAGATAAGAGTTATGAGACCCCCATCACTGTTTCTTTGTCAATATGCTCAGAAGACAAGCTGAATGTATTGTTGCGTTTTAGAGGATGATATGGGACTATAGCCCTAAAATGCCATTGTTCTATCCTGTATTACATTTTACAAAATGCTTACAGTTTTTTATGCAGCAGCAGCTTTCTTGTGTAGAATTTTTAATGCATATTTATATTGTCATCTATTTTGTATTGCATAAATAGTTCTCATATTTTATTTCCTCAGGATATAGCAAGACCTTCACTACTGATCTTGAGATCCTGGAGTACCAATCAATGAAGAATATTACTTTTCTTAATCTAGGTAGGAGATTGAATTGTACCTTTCTTGTCATGTCCCCTCCTCCTGTCAAGTAGATGATATTTTCTAGTCTTCCAGAGAACATTTTTTTCCCTAAATTCTGTAATTACACTGCCATTTTGGGACTGCTATTATTTCTTCTGTAATCATTGACTTATGAAGTCTCAGCCAAATCCCTGAAGGAGGTTAACCGGCTGGGAACATTTTGGGAAAAAGTTGTTCTCCTTTTTATTTTGAAACTCGCTGTATGGCCTCCTGTGATTCTAGGGTAATAGTTGTGAAAGGGCCATACTGTGAATGTTTTCGATTTCTCAAGGGTAGTGTAAAAGTGTTAGCAACAAATAAGGTGCCTTCCAGCAGCCTATAGACAAAAAGTGTACTGAAATACACACACACACACACACACACACACACACACACACACAGATATAGAGAGAGGCAGAGACAAACATATACTGGACTTGTTATTTCATTGATAAAAGGAACTCCCAGATGAGAAAACTTCCTCACCAATGCAGATTGGCACCTTCTCTGCATATTACAGTCTTAGAGAGTTGTCTAGAACACTTAAGAGGTTAAGCAACTTGTCCAGGGTAGAAGTGTTTGAAGGGAAAAATAAAGGTAGAGGTGTCTAATGTCTAGCTCTTTAACCATTCTTTCCCATTCCCTTAGAGAGGTAAAGCAGTCTGATTTAGGAATGAAAGTTAGTACTTGTAGTAGTATCTGTTTATCAAATTAATTTGTCACATATGAGATATAGCAATTGTTTAAAAACTGTGGTTTCAGTTATGGTGGAGAAGAAGAGAGTAGTTAATCCCTATTTCTCTCCCTCGTTGACCAAGGATCAGCTATAGATGGCAGTGAACAATGGAGTATACATATATGCCCTTCAACTCTTAGATATGGCCCAACAAGAAAATCATTCTTTTTGCAAAACTTTGATAAAAATAACTTCCTTTTCTTAAACAACTTTCTTGGAAAATGCAGGATTTATGGTTTCCATAGATATATGTGAGGTATAGTATGATGTTTTTTCACAATTTTTGTTCATATGAATAAAATAAATGTCTTCATTTTCACATCACCACCCAACCCCACTCTTATGCATTCCCTTGTAATAAAAATAGTCAAGCACAAAACAATCCAATGTAGCAAATGTGTCTGTCCTCCATCTGCCATATCTGGCTTGTGTAGCCAGTCAATCATCTGGTTTCAGTATTATTAATTGCATTAATTTTGAGTTCATTTGCCTTTTTTGTTGCATTTATGTTATTATAATCTATCTGTCTCTTTAGTTTTTCTTATTTTCCTTTATATTTGTTCATACAAGTCATCCATCCCATGTTTCTTTTTTTGTATTTGTAATTTTATACAGTACGTAATATTCCATTACATTTATATAACATAATTTGTTTATTAATCCCTCAAGCAATGGGTATCCACTTTGCTTCCAGTTTTTGCTAATATTAAAAACGTGCCTACAAATGTTTTGGTACATGTGAACCCTATCTTTTTCCCTTTGACCTCTTTGGGGTTCATAACCATTTGTGAGATTGTTAGTCAGCAAGAATTCATTGGTTGCTGTTCGTCCTTCTTTCCTGAAGAGGACTGATGACATCGTGAGGGTGATATAACTTGAACGTGAATGGGATTTTAAGGAAAGTATAGCTGCACAAAGTTGTCAGTTGCGCTCTCTTCTTCAATGTCATAGCCACTCATTGTGCTATGTGCTGGGCATAAACAGAAAAGCAAAACTAGTCCCTGCCCTCAAGGAGCTCACATTCTCATGGGGGGAACACAACCTAGAAATGACTAGGAACAGTCAAGATATATACAGAGTAATTGGAAGGTCCTAACAGCTGGGCGGAGGGAGGAGGTGGGGGTGGGGAACACCAGGAAAGGTCTCCTTCAGAAGGAGGGTTTTGAGCTGAATCTTGAAGTAAGCCTGGGAAACTAAGAGGCAGAGAGGAGGAGGGGGAGCATTCCAATTCACAGCTTTACCAACAGTGTATAGTGTGTTCCTATCTTCTAATTTTCTGGTTGTGAGGTGAAATCTCCAAGTTGTTTATTTTGTTTTTCTTATTAGTTATTTGGAGAAATCTCTCATACTTGTTAAAAGAGTTCAGTTCTTTTGAGAAGTGTTCAAGTTCTTCGACTACTCATGCATTGAGAAGGGGAATGGATCTTTGTCTTATATGTGTGTGCTAAATACCTATAGATCTTGAATATCAAATTCCTATTGGATATATTTATTGCAAAGATTTTTCCCCAATACAAATTGATGGCTTTCCTTCTTGTTCTATATGTACTTATTTGAATAAAAACTTTCTAATATCATATAATGAAAATTAATTTATCTTTTGTGTTTGCTTCTATCTTTTGTCTGGTTAAGAACTCTTTTCCTAGCCATAATGGTGAAAGGTATCCCATCCGATTCTCTTTTAGGTTATTGGGGATGTTTTGGCCTTTTATATTAAGGTCATGTATCCATTTTCAGTTTCTTGTGGTGTATGGTGTAAGATGTTAAGAGGCATCATGGTACAGGGGAAAGACCACTGCTTCCAGAGTTCAGATTTCACCTCTGTTGCTTACTGTTTGTGTGACTTGGGCGGGTACCCTAATCTCCTCGGGCCTCAGTATCCTTCTGTCTAAAAACAAGAGGGTCGAACTAAATTGTGTCTGAGGTCTCTTTCAGCTTTAGATCTATGATGCTTTGTTGGACCAAATCTAATTTCTGCTAAATTGTTTTCCAGCCTTGCCAGAAATTCCTATAAAATAGGAGCTTCTTCTTAAAGTAATTTTAAGTTTTGGATTTTATAATACACTAGGCAAATTCAGTTGTTTCTGATTTTGCCTCACCTTATGATTTCTCTCTCTCTCTCTCTCTCTCTCTCTCTCTCTCTCTCTCTCTCTCTCTCTCTCTCTCTGTGTATGTGTGTGTGTGTGTGTGTGTTTTAAATCAGTACCAAGTAGTTTTGATGAATAATGCTTTTAAAAATATTTTAATGTCTGGAACTCCTCTTTTATTTCTGTTTTTTTTTTATTATATCCCTTGAGATGCTAGATACTTTGTTCTTCCACATTAATTTTATTTTACTTTGGTTCCACAATCTTTGTTTTACAGTTGAGAAAACTGAGGCAGGAAACTAGCTGTTGGCAATCATAGTTATATTTGCAGCCACTGAGAAGAGTCACCTGAATTTTCCAGAAGAAACCACCACAACAACAAACACAACAGAAAAAAGAACCTAAGGGAGATGTTCATTTGGAAGAAATGAAGGAAGGGCTGTACCTGGAGTCAGGAGGGACCTGACTCGGGTGCCTCTGGTGCTTACTAGCTATAGGGCCATTGACTTAACTGTCAAAAAGGCACATAAATAATGACCCTTGATTTCCTCACCTGTAAAGTGGAGCTCATAATGCTTGTGTAGTAACTACCTTATAGTTTCAAATGATATTATTTTTGTAAAGAACTTTGCAAACTCTAAAGCACTATATAATTGTTCATCATTATTTTTATTGCCTTTATCTTCATCAAGTGGTTGGCTCTAAATTGATAAGATGCACCGAAAGAGAGGTCTGTGGTTTTGTGATAATGATTAAAAAAATAATGATCTGTCTACTGGGGTTAATGCCAGGTTCCTGAATTGATTTTCATCTGAAAAGCCCTGAATTCTGGTTGCCCAAAACAAAGAGAGTGTCTTTCTTTTTGACAGACTATTATGTGGCTGTTTACCTGCCTGGCCATTTCTTTCATCTTCTTAACACTCAGCATCCTGATTTAATGTGCCACAGTCTGTTTCTCACAGGTACAGTAGCAATTTTTTTAAATGAACATCTCATGTTCAGCAGAGTGGTGGCGGTGGTGGTAGGGGTGGTTTCCTGCCTTTATTGATTCCATTTTTTTCCTGCCTTCCTAGGAGAGAATGAAAAGATGAATTTGCTTCCTGATGGCCCATTACAGTCACTCTCAGGGGCCTTGGCTTGGGACTGGTGCTCTGGAAAGCTCTTTAAAGTGAGCTTCAACCAATCATCTTTATTACATTTCCTATGGAGCAGCCCACTGGACTATGAGAGGTTGGCTGTGTTGCACTGCATGCTTGCCCGGGGCAGGAATCCAAGAGTCCTAGAAGTCCAGGTTAGAATGCAGTTTATACATTAAAACCTCGACATGGACTAGCAACCCATGTGAATCTTCTCATTAGTTGAAAATATACTTGCTATTTTTATTTGCCAGCTACTAGTTGTTTCACTGCCTCTTCTTCTTACCCTAGTCTTCCACTCCATTCTCAAGCTCCCCAATTATAACACCTTCATTCAACTTCACTGAGCAATAAAACCATGAAGATGTGCCTACAATCTAGATTTCCCTTTTCCTTAATTAAATATCTATATGCCTGTCACTGTCTGACATGCACACACTAGATATTCAACAAAATGATGAGCTTCTCGAATATCTGCGTCACCAAAGTGATTATGATATGAGTGAGACTGGGCATTTGCTCCATGTAAGAAATATACTAGTTATAGACATAGATTATATAAATGTAACAAGACCCATCACAATGTGGAATTCAGTTTAAGGCAAGTCTCTCTTGGTGCTTATCTAAGGGGATTAATTAGATGGTTATGTCAGAAGTACCTCATTTTCCTGGTAAATTATAAGCTTATTGAGAGCAGGGATTATTTTTTGTCATGGTGTCCTGGGAGTGCCTAATAGGATAAATACTTGTGGGATGAATGAATGAATTATAATACACTTTTACCTCTAACAGGTACTTGTATTATGAGCCTTTGAAGATGGAGAAGAAATGTGTTTATTTTTTGAAAATCCTAAATGGAAATATGAATTAAAATTGTACATATAACAAGTTGACTTGCCTTTAGAAATACCAACAGATTTTTTTTAACTTTTTAATTTTTTAAAGATTATTCGATGGATTTTTGAGAACATGTCGACCTGTCATGAATTTGACCCTATTCAGGAATTTTTAATTGGTAGGTATGGCTGATACTGCAGTTTAAATATTTGATCCTTTTGCTTTCAAGGACACAGTAAATTGATGATGCCTCAGTCTGTTGTATTAATGCTTAGGAGTGTTTTAACTTAATTAAATTACATCCTCCCGTGACTAGGTGGGAATCAATAGCTATTCAGAGATCGATGAGACGTGATTCTAGTCTCAAAGCTTGTGTCAATGATTTTTTATAAGGTGTAATCCACTTAGATAATCATGAGCTGCTTTCATAAATATACATAGAATTCCTTTTGTTTCATGTGAGCATCAAGTAATTTGCAAACATATATTCGTTATATATATTTATTTTAAAAATTTATTTTACTTTCAATTCACAGAACAAAACAAGGCTTAAAATATTTATTATATATTTATATTGATAGTTTATACTTAAGAATTGAACTAAAAGATCACAGTTTTCAAAATATAATAAGTAGCTAAAATCAACATGCTAGACAGTTTTTAGAGGTGGGGGAAGAAGCCATGGAAAATATATCTTTCTGATGATTTGCAACTTCCTCTGTACTTTGCAACTTCCTCTTATTATTAAACACTGTCTTTTTATCCATCCAGCCTCCTCATACTGGAAATTCTGTCTGGATATAACTAACACAGATAAACTTCTTCCACACTCCTCATTACGTTCCTGGAAAACAGTAAGTCAGTACAGTTTCAAATGGCTATGACATTAAGACATTTTTATAATATTCTTAGAGCAATGTGTTAGAGCAATGGGACATGAGTTCATCGTGATTGCTGAAGAGTATAGCAGTGGCAGCTCTCCCTTCTTCTACTATGCCATTCACCAATTGTGCCAGTGACATTATTATTCTGTGTGTTCTTTTGTCCCATAAGGCAGTCCTGAAGTCTAACAAAGACTTAATAAGCAGATCCATTCCCAAAGATCCCAAAGCTTCAGTTTGATAAGGCCCAAATGAATGAGGCTTGGTCTTATGAAAAGGCATCCATTGGCGGAGTGTTGAGATGAGAGACAAGGTAACTTCAATAAAGCAAATGCAATCCAACCAAACATTTTCCTCCTGCCTGTCAGGACCCTCTTCCTATCAGGAGTCTAAATGAAAAGGCTGTACCCTTCTTCTTAGGGAACAGTGTAATGCACTGGCAATTTGTGGGACCAGGGAAGTAAAAACAATGCGTCTAAAATCTGCCCTGCCTCTTCTCCTATTGAATTTATATATCAAGACTGAACTGTTAGTTTTTGAAGCAAAGGCTGATGCAAGGAAGGTGAAACCCATTTGAGGTAACCAAGGTGTTGAGAATATTGTAATGACTTAAATGTTGGCCCTTCACATTTAACATTCTTAGAATTAATACTGGAAGGGACCTCAAAGTTCATCTAATCAAACATTCATTTTACAGAAGAGGAAACTGAGTCACAGGGAGGTTATGAATTGTCCAGGGTCACACTGGTAGTGACAGAGATGGGATCTGAACCTAGGCACTCTGAATCAAAATAAAGCACTCTTTCCATACTAGGTAGCAATTCCAACATTTATTATGTATCTTCTATATAGAGAGTACTATCCTATGTGCTGGTGTGGGCGGAGGTACAAAGATTAGATAGAGTACATTGTCTTGAAGGTTTACAAGGCTCCCTTCATCCTCAAACAACCCTGTGAAATATGTAACACAAATATTCCCATTTTACAGATGTAGAATCTAAGGCTTAATGACTAGCTCATGGTCAGAGACCCGGTAAATGTCATAGTCAGGATTCAAACCCATGTGCCATGATTCAGAGCCTAGTAGTCTTTCTCCTACATTAGGATGTCTGCAGTGAGAAGAGCAGATTAAATTTGTGTAACCCTTTAAAAAGGGCTTTGTATCCATTATCTCATTTAAACCTTTTCTTCCATTTTACAGATGATGAAACTGATTAGTAAAATGAGACACTGGCCATGTTCTCATGAAGTTTACAACCTAGCGGGGGTGATATGACATACTCAGATAACTATAATACAAAATGATACATGATAATTGGACAAGACCTGCCAATAAGGTGCTATTATTTAAGGTCTGATGGAGGAAAGAGATTCCTGAGGGAATCAAACAAAGCTTTGTATAGAGAATAGATTTCAAGGATGTGTAGGATTTCAAGACGAAGAAAAGGAAGGGAGGGCACAAACAGAAAAATGTAAGCAAAGATGGAAAAGCATGAAACATGAATGGGAGACAGTGAGTAGTTTAGTTTGGCTGGGACATAAAGTATATGGAGGGCAATTCTAAGAGAAAATGCCCATAAAACATAGACACTGGGGCAGCTAGGTGGCACACTGGATAGAGTGCTGGGCCTGGAGGCAGGAAGACCTAAATTCAAATGCAGCCTCTAGCTGTGTGACCCTGGGCAAGTCACTTAACCCCAATTGCCTCCAAAAAAACATAGACATCTTGAGAGCAGGGCCTGGTTTTCATTTGTTATTTGTATCCTCAGAGCCTTATACATAGTAGGTTCTTAAGAGCAGGTTCATAGACTCATAGACATAGATCTGGAAGCAACTAACAGAGGCCATCTATTCCAACCCCCTCATTACATGTGAGGAAACTGAGGCACAAAGAGATTAAGTGACTTGCTCAGATATTAAGCATCTGAGGCTTGGTTTGAACCCAGATGTTCCTGACCACAAATCCCAGCGCTCTATTCATTACTCCACACTTCTTCTAACTGAATTAGAGTTGTTGGTTGACTTGGTGCCCAGATTGAGAACAGCCTTGAATGCCAGGTTAAGTAGCTAAAACTGAATTCATGAGGCAAGAGGGAGTCAGTCTGAGCAGAGAAGATTTAGTCTATGAAAATAGTCCCTGAAAAGTAAATACTAGCTATGTTTGAAACAAAATGGAAAATAAGTTAATCTTTAAACTATTCAAACTTTTGTGGAGGCCTAATGTTTACACATTTCGAAAAGCCCTTCTTCCCACTTCAGACAGTTACCAACCTCTCAATCTATGTGGTGCAATTTTTCCCCTACCACTCTGTCCTTTCATCCCAAATAAATGCAGAATCTGGAGCAATGCAACAGGAAGTTTACAGGTTAAACCACAGTGAAGCCAGGAAATGTATGATCTTTGTCCTTCCCCAACCACCCCACTTATTCCTCTTATGTTGTTGTTAGTTAGAACTGATTTTTAAAAATTACATTATTATCAGTGTCAGGGATACAAAGAAATAGAGAGAAGGTAGCTTATCCACATAATTTCACATACAGATGTTTTAGGAGGATGTCATCGGAGTGAATTGCCTTAGGATAAAGAGCCTTTAACTTGTGTGGATAAAGGAAAATGGTGGTTTGTAATTAATGTCTCTCTTAGTCAGGGTCTGGGTCCCTTGTTCTTAGGAAAATGAGAAGTCCCATTATAATAGACATTTTAAAAATGTGACCAGTATTTGCATATGCTAAGAAATTTGCTTAGAAAACCACTTATAACCACTTTCCAGTTTAAAGGCTAATACATTATTTTAAATGGCCTGTCTTTAGTAATTACAGACATTGGTTAACCTCTTATTTCCTTCCTTTGTAAATGTGCATAGTGTTGGTTGGGCACTTGGTAAATGTGCCATAAATAAAAATTGTTGGTTTATGGCCACAGCAGAAGTAGTAGGTTTGCCTTTCTTCTATGTGGCAATGTGAAAAAGAATACTGTAACACTGTATTTGTAAGGATGCCAAAGAATATGGTGCCTTTTGTATTCACAGAAGAAAGATAATGCAGCAGTTTGGTGGCCTGAGATAGATCTGAAGTCAAGAAGACCTAAGTTCAGATACGACCTCAGACCCTTACTAGCTGTGTGACCCTGGGCAAGTCACTTAACTTCTGTCTACTTCAGTTTCTTCATCTGTAAAATGGGAATAATCATTGCGCCTTCCTCCCAGGGTTGTTGTGAGACCACACACATTGAGATAATATTTGTAAAGTGCTTTGCAAACCTTTAAGTGCTACATAAATGCTAATTACTGCTGTTATTATATTTTCCAATGGTCTTAGAGATAATGAGAGTTGCTATCCTTAGGTTATGGTTTTTGGTTAATCGGTTCAGTTGTGTCTGACTCTTTGTGACCCCATCTGTGGTTTTCTTGGCAGAAATACTAGAGTGGTTTGCCATTTTCTTCCCCAGTTCATTTTACAGATGAGGAAACTGAGGCAAACAGGGTTAAGTGACTTACCCAGGGTTACCTAGGTAGGTAGTCAGTATCTTAGGCCAGATTTGAACTCGGGGAGCTGAGTCTTTCTGACTCTAGGTCTGGCACTCTATCCACTGTACCACCTAGCTATTCCTGTCCTTAAGTAGGAATATTATAAATAATTTGAAGCCACAGTGAGATTTTAATACCTTTTTGAAAAAAGTATCCCCCAAACAGCTCTGATAGGTTGAGTGATAGATCAATTTCCATTGCAATTCTTTTGTCTTACTTTGGTACCTTAAACCCTGGAACATTTTGTGTGATTGTTTGCTCTGCTTATATCCCCAGTATATAAAACAGTGCCTGGAACATAAGTACTTAAGAAATTCCTATTGACTGATCAATTAACTGACTTATAAACTGGGATGCATTGCTTCTCCAGAATGTTGTGGACCAGTAATATTAGTTGTGGGTATTTAAGTTCTAATTGACAGCTATTATTGGTAATAATATTTATTTCCAAACTGGGTTTTTTTGTCTTTCATCAAAAACTTTTTTTTAAACAAATGCACTAAAAATAGTTTTATGATATGTAATTAAAAATAAAGCATACTTTTTGGGGGAATTTGACATGATGCACATTTTTATAGTAAACCTTTAATTGTAATTTTTGTTTTAATTCTATTGAACAGAATTCTATCATTTAGTCTCCCTAGGATTAACTTGCATGGTAGGTTTGCTATGATAATAAGGTACAGCTCTTTACTTTGGGTGCTATGGTAGAGGATGCTCTGACATGAGAAGTCTTACCACTAAGGACAGAGGGAACATGTGGTAGGAGGCTTAGGAGAGGACATGGGTTAAAAATCTTATCTTTGCATCTTACTATCTGTATGATCTTGAAGAAGTCACCTAACCCCTGTAGCCTTTCTGGGCCTCATTTTTTTCTCTGTAAAAATAAGGGGGTTGAGCTAGGTGCTCTTTAAGGTACTTACGGCATTTGGGTGGCCCAGTGGGTAAATGCTGGGGCTGGAGTGAGGAGGCCTTAGTTTCCAGCCTCAAATTCTTACTAGCTGTGTGACTCTGGGTAAGTCCCTTAACCTCTGTCTATCTTAGTTTCCTCATCTGTCAAATGGTGATAATTATAGCACTTATCTCCCAGGGTTGTTGTGAGGAGCAAATGAGAAAATAATTATAAAGGTCTTAGCAGAGTGCCTGGAACATAGTAAGAACTGTATTGTTGTTGTTCAGTTGTTTCGGTTGTGTCTCTTTGAGACCCAATTTGGAGTTTTCTTGGCAAAGATACTGGAGTGGTTTGCCATTTCCTTCTCCAATCATTTCACAGATGAAGAAACTGAGGCAAGCATTGTTAAATGACTTGCCCAGGATCACACAGCTAATAATTGTCTGAGGCTAGATTTGAACACAGACCCCTTTACAAGTTTTATAAATGTTAGTTGCTACTGCTGCTGCTACTACTGCTACTACTACTACTACTACTACTACTACTACTACTACTACTACTACTACTACTACTACTACTACTACTTTTCAGCTGCAAACATTTTCCATTGAAGATTATCCAGGAAGTGATGTTCCTTAGAATACAGGCATGAGACAATTTTAATGAATATAAGATAACATAAACAAGAACAGAGAGGAAATAGTGAGAATCCTCATAGATAGAAAATGCTTTCTCTTGATTTTATGGCTATGGTTCCTGTTTGCTCAGTTCCTAAACCATTTGATAAAGAGAATGTAACCTGCCTCATTTGATTGCAAAATTGATGAACTAAAAAAAAAATTGTGCTCTATGTGTGTGTGTGTGTATGTATATGTATGTATATATCAATCGAGATTTTCTATCAATTATTTTAATCCTGACTTGGGAGAACATTTCCTTGTCTGACCTCAAAGATAAAACTATTTTCAGCTTCTTCTGGGTAGAGATTAGAAAATTATATGATGTTTAACCTGAGCTCTGCTCAAAGCAAATGGTGCAGTCTTTCATCTATGTCAAAGTATGAAAAGCACTTCCTGCAACCTTCAACTTGTGGTGAGTTGGTGTTAATGGAAATTTAACAATTTTCTCTGACTATAGGAAATTCCAGGAGTAACCTTGGTGACAGAAGAGATCTTGTTACCACTAATGAAGGTAAGGCCCTGGTGGTGATCTGAAATGCAAAGTGAGTGACTGTGTCTCTTTTCATGGTTGACAATTAAAGGTTATAAGAAGCCTAGCAGGTATGGTAGAAGATGGAACAGGGGAGAACCCGATGCCCAGTTTGAACTGATGAATGCCTACTCTGTGCAGCACCACAATCTTATTTTTAATCCATGAATAGTATTATCTTTTCCCACAATTACATGTGAAAACAATCTTTAACATTCATTTTTTTTTAAAGTTTTGAATTCCAAATTCTATCCTTCCCTCCTTTCTCTGCCCCTTCTCTAAGAGAACAAGCAATGTGCTATGGATTATACAAGCACCATAACCGTTTAAAAGTTACTGTATCAAGGAGAGTTTCCTAAAGATAAAAGAGAATATCCAGCTTAATTCAAACCATCAGTAGCACTTGTATAGCACTTACTATGTGCCAGGCACTGTGCTCAAACTGTATAATTATTGTCTCATTTGATTCTCATAAAAAACCCTGGGAGGTTGGTGCTATTATTAGCCCCATTTGACAGATGAGAAAACTGAGGTTAAGTGACTTGCCTAGAGTCACATAGCTAGTAAGTGTCTGAGGTCAAAATTGAACAAGGGTCTTCCTGACTTCAGGCCTGGCACTGTATCTCCCATGCCACTTAACTGGTGCTCTTATTTTTGTGAACTTCTAGGCCTTTCCAAAATAGTTTGTATGTGAACTTAACTTATAGGGGCTCTTCATCGGCTTAGCTCTTCTGGCCATTTGCACATTTGGCTGCTCCTTTTTCCCATCTTTACATCCAATCAGATAATAGCCACTAAAAGAAGAGGAGTTGGTGCTCCTATAAAATTAAGCCTGATGTTGACTTCATGCTTGTTTCTCCTTTCTCTGCCGCCTTCCATGCCGTTTCCCCATGAGCCCATCTTAGCCACCTTACAACTGCTCCCAGACACCGAAGTTAGGACCTCCCAGCTCCTCTCCCATCACCAGAGCAGCCTGTCCGTGCATTCAGCAACTGTAAATCTTGGCTTAAGATCTGGACCCAGTCATGTCGCACACCCCTTCCTGCCCATGAACTACATCTATTCATGTCTCTGGAATCCAGTGGTTTCAGGAGGATTGTCGAGCACAATAGATAGAAGGAGGGAGTAGAGAAGGATATGTATGTAATTAAAAACTAGGGAGTATTTGAGCAGAGTTTCCTTGAAGATCCTTTGTTGTTTTTGGCACTGCCTCCTGTTAATTATAGGCTGGCGTGTACTGGGAAATCTCAATTTCTGGCAGTAAGCAGCGCATGTCAGCTAACTGTGCTTTCTTCCGTTATTGACTTTCGATTCTTTTGGACACACTAATATTAGACCAGGACCTAGACAGCTGGCGGGAAAGCTGGGAAGTGCTTGAGGTCACTGTGATGCAGTGGGGTGGGAAAACAGCAGCTGGAAGAAGGGTTTGGCGGATAGGATTTTTGGTTCCCAAGAGGGGAACTTAAGCATAGACAGAAAAGCTATGTTGCTGGGCAGAAGTGTGGATAGCTGATGCCCTACTATGGCGTGGGCTGGGCTGGGGGGCAGGGAAAGAAGAAGAGGAATAAAAATTTGGTTGACAGCTTCCCACCCATTAACATATTCTGTAACAAATGACATTAGTCCTGTCCAGAGGGAAAAAAAGGAAATAATTTTTACCTTGCCCATTATGTTCCCTTGCCACTCCCTGCTTTTCCTTCCATTTTTCCCACCTCTTTTTTTTCTTTTGCTCCCTTTCTTCCTTTTCATTCATTTTAGAAACAAAGGCTTTTAACAATATGGCTCCTAATATTTTTATTAGTTATTGTTTCCCAACTATTTTTATTCCTAAGGGAGACATGCTGCTAGCCATTCTTGCAGCTGGGGTAGATTCTAAGAGCGATGCCCTCCCTTTCCTCTCCTTTCCCCATTTTAACATGGAGTCAGGAACAGGGTGGGAATTGGTGCAGAGACTGGCCCCAGAGTCGGCACTGCTTGGAGAGGTAAACTGAATGCCTTCTCCTTTAAAGTTGGCTGCCATTTAGTGTCTAAGACTTAAACTGGTAGTTTTGAGGACTGGAGGAGGTCAGTCCTGGTGTCCCCAACCTACTTCTTCCCCTCTGCTGGGTCCTGGCATTACTTTTCCTCAATACATCTGTAAAATGAGAAGGCTGCATTTGAATTAACCTAAGGCCCCCTTTAGCTTTAAATCTGTAAGTAGTGTACTTGCCTCTCATTCTGAGTCACTTTTTTCTTTACTTATAATTTGAAATTAACAAACACCAAATAAAATGAACATATTTATATACATAATAGAACATAAAGATTGTACACGAACCTACAGATCTCTCTTATGTATAGGTTGCCTTCCTTCCATCTTTTTTTCCTTACTTCTTTCCTTCCTCCCTCCCTTCCTCCCTCCCCCCTCCCTCCCTCCTTCCTCCCTCCTTCCTCCCTCCTTCCTTCCTTCCTTCCTTCCTGCCTTCCTTCCTCCCTGCCTTCCTTCTTTTCTCTCTTTCTTTCCTTCTTTCTCTTTCTTCTTTCCTTCCTTCCTTCTTTCCTTCCTTTCTCTTTCTTTTTTCTTTCTCTCTTTCTCTTTTTCTTTCTTTCTTTCTTTCTTTCTTTCTTTCTTTCTTTCTTTCTTTCTTTCTTTCTTTCTCCTTTACTCCTTCCTTTCCTTCCTTTCCCTTTTCTTACTCTCTTCCTTCTTTCCTTCCTTTTTTCCTTCCTTCCTTTCTTCTTTCTCCCTCTCTCAGTTTCTTTATTCCTTTCTCTTTTTCTATCTTCCTTCTTCCTTTCCGTCCTCCATTTTTCCCTCCCTTCCTTTCCTCCTTCCTTTTTTCCTTCTTTCCCCCTCCCTCTCTCTCAATTTATTACTTTCTTTTTCTCTCTTTCTCCCTTCATCCCTCCCTTCCTTCTTTCCTTTCTTCCTCCCCTTTCCATCCTTTTTTTCCTTCCTTCTTTCCCTCCTTCCTTTCTTTCCTTCCTTCCTCCCTCCCTTTTTCTTTCTCTCTTTCTGTTTCTCCCTTCCTCCTTCCTTCCCTGCCTTTCTCCCTCCTTCTCTCCCTCTTTCCCTCCTTCCCTTCATTCCTTCCTCCCTTCCTCCCCTTTCTTTCCTTTTCCTTCCTTTCTTCCTTTCCTTCTTCCTTTCTCTCTTTCTGTCTTTCTTTCTCTCTCCCTCTTTCCTTCCCTCTCTCCCTGCCTCCCTTCCTTCCTCCATTCCTCCTTTCCTTCTCCTTCTTTTCCTTCTTTCTTTCTCCCTCCCTCTTTCTCCCTTCCTTCCTTTTTCCTTCTCTTTCTTTTTCTTTATTTCTCTTTTTTCTTTCTTTTTCTTTCTTTCTTCCTGACTACCCCTTTCACCTACATATTCTTTTTATCTTGACTTCTATGACTTTGTTCTCTTCTAGTTCTTCTATTTGTCTTATTCTTTCTTTTCAGTCTCCTTTGCTGCTTAATCGTCAAATAAGATAATATTTGTAAAGCACTTAGCACAGTGGTGTATAGTAGGCACTTATTAAATGTTTGTTCTCTTCCCTTCATACATATTCCATCCTCTTAATCTCAACGTACCCCACATTCTGTCTTGAGCCTAGATTCCAGATAAATTAGACTGTTGGCCAATCCTTGAACACATTCTGAGATGTTTTGCCCCTATACCTTTGCTCATATTTTTTTTCCCATAGAATCATAGATTTAGACCTGAATGGGACCTTAGAAGTCATTGAGTTCAACTTTATTATTATACAGATAAGAAAGCTGAGTTAATTAACTTTTCCAGGGCCACATAGCTAATTAAATGTCTGAGGTAAAATTTGAACTCTGGTCTCCCTGACTCTAACCTTTTATCCGGTACTCTCCTGGAACTTAGCTGCTTTTTTTCATCTAAAGTTTCCTTCTATTCCCAGTCTCTAATTGTTAGGATACCTTCATGGCCTTCTGAAATAAAACAAGCATATTAGACATGAAAGGGAGTTCATTTAGTCTAGCTTTCTCATGTTATAGATGATAAAATGAAGACCCAGTGTGCCAGTAAGGCAAAATGGGCTTAGTTTAACTGGTGCGCTTGAGGAGTTTGGCTTTTGTTTACGGTTAAAGTACTTTCACCTGTTAAATGCCCAAAATAGGGCCCAAAGCCCTATCAGGTGTGAAACCCGTGTGGGCGTAGATTAATCACTTAAGAGGGGCCAACTCGGGGACCAATGGGTCTCTGGACTCTGGTCTCTAGTCGTTGAGGCGGGGCTTGAGAACGCCAGAGGCTTGGCTGCGAGGAGAGGCGAGAAAACTACAGCTGGAAAAAAATCCGAAGCAGAGCCGACCCCTGTGTGGACCCAGGAGTTCCAGCGAGGTCTGGAGGCCGGTGAATATGATTTATGCCATCTTATTTTTCTGTGGCCTCCTGGCTACTCTTGTGAGGCGGGCCTACTGGGCCTGGACCTTTTTGAGATCATAAATTTGGCCTTCCTACTACACCCAGACAGGCAAAATTTGATTAAGGCCACTCAGGTAGATGGTGGCAAAAGAGCCTAGAATCCAGACCTCCTTTCCTTGATGCGATGTCACACTCAGAGCTGGTTCCCAGACTAAGATGGTTTTCTTCCCTTTAACAAGATAGCACCTCAGATCTAGAATGTGCGATTTTCAGGTATCGCCGTGTGTGTCCTCTATCACAAGTGGTTCTGGTGATAAAGCAGCATGCTACAGAGAAGACAATGCTGGCTTTGAAGTTAGAGCATGTGTGTTCAAATCCTACCTTTGTCAATTACTGTTTATAAGTTCCTTGAGAGCAAAGAAGTGTCTTTTGCTTCTTTTTTATACCCCCAGCACTTAGCACAGCGCTTGGCACATTTTTTTGGTTGTTCAGTCGTTTTCAATCATGTCTAGTTCTTTGTGACCTCATCTGGGGTATTTTTGGCAAAGATAGTTGGTTTGCTGTTTCCTTCTTCAGCTCATTTTACAGATGAGGAAACTGAGGCAGTCAGCGTTAAGCGATTTGCCCAGAATCATGCAGCTAGTAGGTGTCTGAAGCCAGATTTGAACAAATGAAGATGATTCTTCCTGACTCTAGGCATGGAACTCTATCCACCTAGCTGCCCCTGCCTGGCACATAATAGGTGCTTAATAAATGTCTGTTGAATTTATTGCCTGTGTGACCGTGGGCAAGTCACTTTACCTCTCTGATCCTAAGTGTCCTAACCTATAAAATGAGAAACAGGTTAGATGACTGGTAAGGTGTTTTCCAGTTCATCTCTGAGGTCTGTAGGTCGTGTGGACAAATTTCTTCTTGAAGTTTAACTAGGCAATTAAGGGAAAAGTAAAACAAACAAGCAAACAAAAAGTGAAGAATTGATGAGTTTATGGAGCATCTGTCTTATTCTATGTTGACGAGACCAAAGTGGAGAGAGTATTGGTACGTGATTTTCTGTTCGAAGATGATTGTGCACTCAGTGCAGCCTCTGAAGCTGAGATGCAACAAAGCATGGATGATTCTCTGCTGCTTATACTAATTTTAACCTAACAATTAACACCAAGAAAACACAGGTGCTCTATCAGCCACCACCACACCATCCATACATGGAACCATCAGTTACAGCAAATGGAGAAGTTTTGAATGCTGTGGATGAGTTCACTTACCTTGGTAGTGTACTTTCCCAGGATGTACGCATTGATAATGAGGTTACTACATGCATTGCCAGAGCCAGCTCAGTGTTTGGAGGCTCTGAAAGAAAGTGTGGGAGAAGTGTTAAACTGACTACCAAGCTGAAAATCTACAGAGCTGTTGTGATGACCTCATTGTTGTATGCCTGTGATACCTGAATCGCTTCCATTTGAATTGTCTTAGGAAGATTTTGAAGATCACCTCTCAGGATAAGATACCAGATACTGAAGTCCTTACTTGAACCTAACTGCCAAGCATTCAAACTCTGTTTCAGAGAGCGCAACTCTGATGGGCTGGCCACATTGTTTGGAAGCAAAATGTACACTTGCCTAAAAGAGTATTTTATGGAGAACTCACACAAGGCAAGCATTCACATGATGGTCAGAAGAAGCAATCCAAGGACACTCTCAAGGTCTCTCTTAAGAACTTTGGAATTGATTGTGTGACATGGGAGACAGCGGCACAGGACTGCCCAGCATGATGTGACCTCATCAGAGAAGGTGCTGTGCTCTATGAGCAAAGCAGAATTGAAGTAGCTCAAAAGAAACTTGAGCTGCACAAATTTAGATAATCCACCCCAAATGTTCTCATGAACTATTTATGTCCAACCTGTGGTAGAACATTCCAAGCTCGCATTGGTATGATCAGCCATAGTCAGACACACTATAACTTGATTCTAAAATAGTGATGTCATTTTGGTCCTCTGAAAACGAAGGACAACAACCATACTTATAGTGTTCTAGCCATAAATAGGCTGGCATTGCTTAAAAAAAAGGCAGTCTTTTTCTCCTTTCTGTTCCTTGCTTTAGCCATGTCTTAGGAACCCTGGTTGAAGATGACACTTTCCCTTCTTAGGGAAATATACTAGATTCCTTGACAGATGGATTTTCCTCTGCTGATTTTGTAGAGACCTCTACTGGCCTTGTCCTGATATCTCTGTGGCTACTTTTCTGGAAGTTCTTTCTCTATCCCATTTCTACATCGAGGTTGTTAGCCTCAAGCAGAGCTAATTTACTATCTTTTTTGTTAAGCTAGTAAAATTTATGACCCTATGGCCTTGTATTGAATTTCTAACTTTCTAAAACTTTTGAAACACCTTCACTCTCAGCCCATTCATGAAGCTTAGATGATAGTCACATGTTGGGTCTAATGAGCAACCACACCTTTATTAGGCCAAGTCACAAGATCTGCTGACTTTTCAGGTTAGCTTTTGATGAGTTGTTTCTCAGGTGTTTTTTCTTAGGAACAACTTTCCCATGTTTTCATTTTACATTTTACCTGGCAGCTCTTTGTGTGACTTCATTATAAGCATGATCCCTCCATCACTGCACAGCCCAGCACATCACATGTAAATCTTGTGCATGCTTCCCCATGAATCCTCCATCAGAGTTAAAACAGAGGCACAGAGAGACTGACACTTGAAGAGGCTGAGACTTAAGGCCAAAAGAGAAGGAAGATTGCAGTTCTTTCTTAAGATCTTCTTGCGCCATCCATTAAGTCTTGGCTGAAGACATAACACCTGCATTTAGCACTTAAAACCAAGAGAGGCAAACTGCCGTATTGTATCTCTGAAAATACCGAATAATAGCTAGCATTTATGTAGTTCCTTAATGTTTGCAGAGTGCTTTCCATGTGATGTCACTTGATCCTTACAACCACACTGTGAGGTAGGTGCCATTATTACCCTCATTTTATAGATGAGGAAATTGAGATTGAGAGAGATTGATTTGCCCAGAGGCACACGCGTATCCTGATCCGAAGTCCAATATTCTATCTACTGGGCCACCTAGGTGCTCTAAATCTACAATAATCAATTGCAAAGTGGGCTTTTTAAAAATAAGGTATTGCGGGACATGCCTATAATCCTTGCCACCATTGGAGGCTGAGGCTGAAAGATCACTTGAGCTTGGGAGTTTTGAGCTGCAGTAGGCTTAAAGCCAATTGGGTGTCTGAATTAAGTCTGGCACCAATATAGTGAACTCTTGGAGTCAAGCCACCTAAGGAGGAGTGAACAGGCCCAGGTCTGAAAAAATGAAGCAGGTCAAAGCTTCTGTCCTGATTGGGCCTGCGCTTCCATCCTGAGTAAAATAGAGAGACACATCTCCAGAAAACCCAGTAGTGTCAGACTATTTAATTAGTTTGAGCATTCTGAAGCTCTCTGGTTAAGCAGGTATGCACTTAGAGTGGCTTTTCTGGAATGCTGTGGAGGTATGAATGAACCATAAACTGTTACCCTTGTTCTAACTGCTGCAAACAAGACTGCCACAAAGTAGTCTCAGGAGCATCAAGGCCCCGCAGAGGACCAGGTTGTCTCTTTGTAGAGGATGGATGTCCCTGTGCAGAGGAGCTCAGATTAATATGGTGTACTTCTTTTAGATGATACATCCCTTTTAATGTTTCCCCCCTTTTTAGTCTGTATTGAGGGGTAAGAAAGTCAGCCTACTTGTAGATGTCACAAGTAAAAGCTGCTCCTGAGACAACTGGTGCCTTTAAAGTCCACTGACTAGCAAGATTGGATCAGTGTTTCAACTTTGCCAACCCTCTCTTTGGGCACAGAATAAAACCATTCTTTCTAAGCAGGCTCCCATCTCCACAGGAGGATCGTGGTTAATTAGCAGACATTTTTTGCTGCCAGCATGCCTCTTAGAGATGAAAGGTAGATGTTTTCTCCTGGCACTAATTAGAAATGAGCACTGTGTAAAAAATTGTGAAAGAGATCTGGCAGTCCAATTCCTCCAAGAGAATCAAGACTTTAATTTAACTCTTTGGCTTAATTAATATCTGAGACTACATTATGTATTGATTAGGTATTGGACAGCTAGGTCACGCAGACAGAGTGCCAGACCTGGAGTCAGGAAGACCTGAGTTCAACTCTGGTCTGGGCAAGTCAGCTAACCCTGTTTACCTCAGTTTCCTCATCTGTAAAATGATCTGGAAAAGAAAATGGCAAACCACTCCAATATCTTTGCTGAGAAAACCCCAAATGGGGTCACAAAGAGTCAGATACAACTGAAAAACAACTCAACAACAACAATAAATAGGTATTGATATGTTGCTTGTATAATTTTTTTTTTTTTTTGGTGGGAAGAAAGGGGACTGACCTACAACTTCACTGGTATAAGGAACCCTCAGTGAGCAAAGTCCTTCTACCAGTACAGATGAGCACTTGCTCTGCAACTTTCAGTCTTAATTTCCTGGGGCACTGAGAGATGGTGACTTGTCATGGGTCACACAGCCAGTATGTGTCGAAGGAAGGACCCAATCCAATGCATCCTGGTTCTGAGGCCACCTCTCCACCCACTGCACGATACAATTTATCTACGTAATCTTAGGAGAAAATCGAGATTTTTTTTTTTTTTACTGAGCAGAGAGACTTGGAATCCTTTTCCTTCTTTCCTCCATACCTGATTCAGAATTCCCTGGCTCTAGTAAGTTTTTCGTAATTATCCCCACTATGCTCTGATCACTTCTTGACCTGGCTTTTTCCCTAGATTTGAATTATTCAATTGTCATTACGTTCATGGGCATATTCCTTTCTAACACATCATTTATATGTCTTTTATAAAGGTGGTAAGTTTGCACAGTCAATAAGATAGCAAGTTTATTTTAGCCTAGGAACATGTCTTCTCTTTCTTTTGTGTCCCTGATTTAGGGCACACTGAAGTTTTTTTTTTTAAAGTTTGTAATGGATTGACTAACATTTTGAGTTTTATGTAGATCCAAGACTGTAACGGTAACCATACTGGCACACCCACGATGCTAGCACAGGTGACAGGGCCCCAGAAATGAAGATGCAAAGTACTGAATGTGTTGTAGGAGAAAAAGTACTTCATTTGAAGCCAGCAATCCTGGATTCTAATCCTGACTTTCATTGACCACCTGTGAGACTTTGGGCAAACACTTTTGCCTCTCTAGGCCTTAGTTTCTTCATTAATAAAATGAGATAGATGAATTATATGATGCATTAAGACCTCTTCCTCCATATATATGATTAGTGCTATTTAAATTACCTTTGGTAGATCATATTGTGTAAGGAATTTTCAGGAGATTTACCGTAGCTGACCACTAGATGTCAGGTCATTACCATTTAATTATTTTATATTCCAGTTTATCAATTCCATTCCACCCCTCCCACCCCTTCCACCCCCACAGTGGCTACTTTTCATAGCAAAAGAGGCGCCACAGTAGTGGCTTAACCATTGAGTTACAGTTTTTCCTCATTAGGGCAATACTTCAGTTCAACAAACATTCAGCCAACTCTCACTGTGCGAAAAGCACTGTTTTAACTATTCGTGCCTTGAGAAGGAAGGGAAATGAGGAAATACAGAGTGAATCATAATAGATTTGTTTAGAATTCATGGGCAAGAAAAGATGAATGAAAGATGATCTGTAGAATCATGGTTAGAATCAGATGTTCCAATTTCCCATGCTGGATTGTATCTTGCTCTCTCTGCTAAATGATTGCCACCGGAAGTATATGTCAGGGTCCTGAAACTACAAGTTGCAGTAGGATCAGTTTAAAGTGTTCTGTGGAGGCTCCATTGTGATTCAAAGAACTCCCAGTCTCTGGGTCAAGACCAGGTTTAAATCTTGGCTATAACCCGTTGTTAGCTCTGTCAAGCTTCTCTGAGCCTCAATTTTCTTGTATGTAAAATGAGGGTAATAATCGTGGAACTACATGTCACAGAGTGGTTGTGAGGGAAATGCTTTTCAAACCTTAAAATACTTTAAAATGTGAATTATGATGACGGCTAGTGTTGTTTCTTTACTAACAGTACATATAAGGACGTTCTTTCTCAAGAAATTCTTGGCTCCTTTCAAGGCTCAGTTCAAGTGCCATCTTCTTTGGGAATCTCTTCTTGATACCGCTCCTCTTGCCTCCCTTATACGCTTTCTCTCCTCCACCACCATACTGTTTTTGCATTTACCTGTGATACATTTTGTGTTTGTTATTTCCCATCAGTAAAATGTAAGCTTCTTGAGGACAGGAACAGTTCTGCTTTTGACTTTGTAATCCCACCACAGTACCTGTCACAAGATAGCCACTCAGCAAATTTTATTTAATCCTATGATTTTAACAAGTTATAAAATCTCCAGTAAAAAAGAATTTGCCTCGTACTATTTTTGTTTACATTATTCATGCGCTCCATTCTGTCTTAAAATGAAGCCAGGAGTGTGAGTTCAATCCCCACAAGGAGCAATTATCTTCAGTCAGTTCCATGGTCACAGACTGTATGAACTCTAAGCATCAGCCAGAAAGTTCATAAATTCAAGCTAACAGTCAGGAGGGAGTCTGGGCAAGAAAGTGTGAATAGAATGCAAATCTTTCACTATGAATAGAAAAAAAAATATTGTTATTGTGTTAGTATTGGAGGACAACATGTACTTTCATGATTCTGTCATATCCCTCGAATTGTTAAATGATTATTTTCCTGCTCCAATAATTTTCCTCTTAAAATATCCAGAATTTAAGCACCAGGCTAGTAGATCATTAAATGTTAATGGAATTTAGAGTATGGAAGGAGCTCTACAGATAATTTAATCCATTACTTTAAAGACTTAAATTTAATAATTTTAAAGTCCATTTTAAAGATGAAAAAATGGAGCCCCTCTCAAAGTTTAGTGACTTATTCAAGTAAGAGCTGGAATTCCAACCTGAGTCCACTAATTTCAAATCTGTTGTTCTTTCCCACTAGACTACATTGCCCCCAAAAATGCATTTGTAATTTTATTTTTCCATTCTGCTTTGATGTGTTGTTTGGTGACTAAGAGGCTAGTTTAATTTATTTTTCTTTGCTGTATTTTGAGAATGTAAATAAGCTTAATGGATAGAATAAATCCACCTAAGAAGCCACAACTTTGGTTAACATTCTTTTTTGTGACTCTAAAAGGGGTGATGGGGGATATCACAAGGCAGAGAAATCTACAGTGAGCCAGCATGGTGGTGTAGAAAGAGCAATAGAATTTAGAAAACTTAAGTTCAAGTCTTAGCTCTGACATGAGCCTTGTGACCTTAGATAAATTACAGTACATCTCCAAGACTGTTTCCTTATCTGTAAAATGGAGATGATATCGAACACCACCTACCTCATAGGGGAATGGTGCTTTGTAAACTAAAAATTGCTATTTAAATATGAACTACTACTGTTATCACCTCTGGGGCAGAAACAACATAGTATGCTTCCCTACTTAGCCATAAATCATTAAGCTATGAGTATAAAAGTCTCAGGTT
Organism: Phalanger gymnotis; assembly: GCA_028646595.1. Lineage (NCBI taxonomy): Eukaryota > Metazoa > Chordata > Mammalia > Diprotodontia > Phalangeridae > Phalanger > Phalanger gymnotis. The sequence continues at coordinate 123,963,920 of CM053623.1, read as the reverse complement.
ATTCACTGGATATAAAAGTAAGTATTCTTGGTTATAAGATAGAGAGAAAATGAAGAAGGTTCTCTTCTAGTCAGACTAAGGCATGTTCTTTTAGTTATTTCATTTTAAATTTTAGGGTGATTATCCAGGTCAGAGCTCTACTCTGTTACCTCAGACATTAAAAGAACCAGCAATTCTGTGAGCTTTGATTCCCTTAGAGAGTTTGAGAGCTTGGGTTAGATGAGGGATTTGAATTTGACCTATTTTAGGTTTGTTTGATAAAGCCTGTGGGCCTCTTCTTAGAATAATGTTTTCTAAATCCATAAGATAAACCATAAAGGATTACAAAGGAAACCAACTCTATTAAACATAGTTATCACAATTTTTTTTAAGTTCATGTACCCTAGGTTAAGAAATTTAACAGACCCTTCAAAGTGTAAAATTCTGAGATCACCAATTCATTCTTTTTTTTTTTTTTGGATAGGAGAAGGCAGGGCAACTGGAGTTAAGTGACTTGTTCAAGGTCACACAGCTAGTAAATGTGTCAAGTGTCTGAGGTCCGATTTGAACTCAGGTCCTCCTTACTCCAGGGCCAGTGCTCTATTCACTGTGTCACCTAGCTGCCCCCACATATTCATTCTTACAAGGCTTTAAGACATTAAGTAGACATGATGTAGAGAATTTTGGAAAAGATATGGGCAAGAATAGCACAGGGATTGAATTGGTGAAAGGAATATCCCCACTAATCAAATCAAGTACCAGCAAAATGGCAGAGTTGCAAAATATTCCAGAATGCTATCATGTGTCAGGTAAAAAATACATTTACTTCCTTCTGTATGTATGTTCACTGTGTATGTCTGGTACATCATAGGCACTTAATAAATGCTTGTTAATTGATTGACCAATTGATACTTTTATGTTTTAGTTTTTATCTCTGTTTTCTTCTTATGAAGTAGCAGCCTCAACTGCTCGTCTTTATTTTTTGTTTATAAGAATTGGGGGAGCCTGGGCCTAATTTTGAGGTATGTTCATGGTATTTCTTTGTATTTTACAGGTGCAGAGCTTCAAGGGCTACTGGGAAAAACTGGACTCCAATTTGGAATATGTCAAATATGCTAGACCATACTTACAATATAGCAACAATGTGGTTAGGAGAGAGTGGAGGAACTTAATTTCAGAAGAGGTATGTTAGAGGTTGATCAGGTCTTTGGGTAGCAATCCTAGATTAACACAAAACAGAAGGTGAAAATATATTTTTAGAGTTAGAAGAGCATTTTTTAAAACATCTTACCTTGCCCATTCAATTTGCTCATGAGGAAGCTATAGCCCAGACAGAATTAATGATTACATTACCCCAGACTGCATAATAGTCAATGGCAGACCTGAGATTAGAACTCAGTTCAAGTCTTCTGATTCTCAGTTGAGCATTTTTTCCATTAGTCCTGTTGCTCCTGGTGGCTAGGGGATATGGGACTCTGGGGTGCTATGCATATTCTTAGTTGAGATTTTAAAAATTAGAATTTCCGTACTAGCAGGGGGTAATGGAACTCCCCATCTTTAGTTGGGCAGCTAGGTGAAATAATGGATAGAGCATTGGGCCTGAAGTCAGGAAGACCTAAGTCCAAATGCAGCCTTGAACAGTTACTGGTTGTGTGACCCTGGGCAAGTCACTTAACCTCTGCTTGCCTCAGTTTCCTCAACTGTAAAATGGGGATAATAATAGCCCCGACCTCCCAGGATTGTTGTGAGTCTCAACCAAGACAGTATTTGTAAAGCACTTAGCATGGTACTTGGCATATATAATGTACTACTATATAAATGCTTATTCCCTGCTAGCCTCCCTTATTCTCAAACTCATTGTTCCAGTTTTGGGGGACTAAACAAATAGCCATTTCCCCCCCCCCCGTTTTTTGGAGATCTGACCTTTGGGACATCATATTATAAATACGAAAGGCAATCCTTATCCATATGGATTTTATCTTTTACATCTTTAACATATCTCATTCTAGAAAAAAGGAAAAAGAAGATCTACTATATATTTCAGGAACATTCTTGAGAATGCTGTAAAGTAAGTTAACTCTAAATGTTATCATCCATATTAATAAACTAGGTATCATTCTTTGAAATAATCTTATTTAACCAAGCTAATGATAGATGACTGGGTTAGCTTTTTCTTCAATTGTGTATTCTCAGCAGAATAGAACAGCCCATTTATTGCATTTAGGTATCTAGATTCCATTACAAAAACAGGTAATTTTGGGGTAGGAAGAAGGTGGCTATAATAAGGAGAACACTAAGAAAGTATTTCTATATTGAGCCTTGTTAACTTTCACTTGTCCGCCACCAGTAATAGGTAGGCTGGTTAAGAAGTTTTAGATTGCTAGCAAGCTTGGCCTTACTTTGAAGGTTTAATTAATATAATTTCTACAAACTGAGTCATCTCATAGGGGTAGAAGTATGGGCCAAATTCTGACCTCTATTCTATCTTTTGTTTCTGTTCTCTCCAGTAATCGAGAAGTGCAATTGTTGTAAATTGCTACAGAGGTTTAAGATGAAAGAATGTTAAGTGATTTCATAATTGTTTAGTGTCACTTCTTTTGCCAAGTTAATTTAAATCATGAAGCTCTCAGCAGATAACAATTTCTACCATATTCTTTAGTATTTGAGGTATTTAAATAGTAATTTCTTTGTGTGATATTATAGCTTTCCTTTTTTTCCTCTTAATGCTCATATTTAGGAATAACATAAATCAATTTTTCTCCATAGGGTGATTTCCAATCTAGAAGCATGGACAGTAGGTAAGAAAAGACCTGAATGAAAACCTTCTCACTTTTAGCCCAAGCCCTTGTTTTTCTCCCCTCACCAATGGAGAGTAGAGGGAAATCTATGTATAGTTCATTCTGGGCTTTCCTATTTATATCCCTTTGTGGGCTCTTAGTGAATCTAAGAAATGGTTGGCTATTTATCTAAATAGTGAAGTTACTCCTAATTTTGTGAATTATTTCCATAGGATACAATTTTAGATTAAATGACATTACAGTGGGCAGTTAATTCCTTTTTAAAAATAAAAAAAAATTTCCACTTAATTCCATAGGAACTTCTACTTAGCTAGATCTGTGATCTGTTCTGGGAGAGTAAGCATTCATGATGATGAGATAGAATTCTCTTCGCACCTCTTAATCTTGTGCAATTCTTAGATAAATAGATAAAGATTAAGTGCATGTCAGGCTCTGTACTAAGTGCTGGGGATACAAAAACTATAAAAATAAGCTGGCCCCTGATTTCAAGAAGGCTACATTTAATGTGAGAAGACTAAATTTAAAGGTAAGGTGGACAGTGGAAGAGAGAAGCAGAGCATTCACATGGGAAGTTTTACAAGTATGGAGGTGAAGCAGACCAGAGTGAGTCCAGGAGGGAAGTAAACACTATGGTTGGGACTTGTCAAGATACAGAGACTCTGGGCAAGAATTTGCCAATTGGGGCAGCTAGGTGGTGCAGTGAGTAGAGCACCAGACCTGGAGTCAGGAGGACCTGAGTTCAAATTTGGTCTCAGACACTTGACACACTTACTAGCTGTGTGACCTTGGACAAGTCACTTAACCCCAAATGCCCTGCCTTCCCCCCTCAAAAAAAAAAAAGAAAAAGAAGACTATTGAACTAGTAAATAAAACTAAGCTGGTCTTTTAAAAAAAGAATTTGCCAATCATCTAGTTAGTCTCTAGATTATATCTTGTCAGTGTCTTTCCACATAAAAGATCCATCCAAAATGCTGGAGGGCTTTCTTTGATTCTTTGGTACCTTAGGGTTCCATTTGTTTTCTCTCACTCTTGCCCTATGACTGGCCCACCTCTTTATTCAGTCATAAGTTCCTTGAGAATTCATTTTATGCAACTTCTTGCACATAAATTAAGATTGATAATATCTTGTAGCCAACCTTAATTCATGTGCTGACTATGAATGAAGAAATAAAGCATTTATTAAGCACTTAATTATGTGCAAAGTGCTGGGTTATGTGCTGAGGATATAGATAGAAAAGCAAGACAGTCCCTACCCTCAAGGAGCTTATATTCTAATGCATATTCCCATTGCCTTTTGGGTCAGATCATAGCTGTTCTATAATTTACAGCCATTTAGTGGCACTGGGAAAATAGCAGGATTAAAGAGATAGGCTTTTGTACCAGTGAGGATCTTGAGAGCACTGAATGTATTACAGTTTTCCAAACACAGTTCAATCTCTTCTACTTAGTTCTGGGTCCAGTTTTCTGCCTGCAGAATCTATGTAAAATATATGTATGTTGCTGTACCCACTCAATGGAGTTGTCTATCTAATTGTGACATAGGTTTTTCATGCTTTTTGACTTTCCACTGTGGATGGTTGGATCACTCTCTGATTTTTATAGATTTCACTAAGAAGGCTTTGTGTTATTCAGGGCATTAATCCAGTTAGTACAATGCCAAACATGGATGATTCATGAAACAATGTGATATTTTGCTCATGTCAGTTAGCCAATTGATTTTACAGCAGGATTTTATGATTTTAAGGTGACATTTGGCTATGCTATATTAATGTTATTAGTCTGAAGCTGGCAGGTAGCTAGGTGGTGCAGTGGAGAGAGTGTGAGGTCAAGTCAGAAAGACTCATCTTACTGAGTTCAAATCTGGCTTCGACACTTACTAATTGTGTGACCCTGGGCAAGTCACTTAACCCCGTTTGCCTCAGTTTGTTGATCTGTAAAATGATCTGGGGAAGGAAATGGCAAATCACTTCAGTATCTTTGACAGAAATATGAGCATTTCTTTGGTGAAAGAAACCCCATGTTCTAGGACCATGCCATGAATGTGCTTGAACAGTGTTTCTTAGCCCCCTTGACCCATCTATCACTCAGCTTTAACCCTTTTCCTTAGCTACCTGAATCTGTGTAGCTTTGAAGTAAAGGCAGGGATGTCACAGCAAGTAGATAATTCTTCTTTGTAATGAATTTTTTCCATTTAATGAAAACTCACATTTTCTCCCTTCTACCACTGAAAAAGAAAGAAAAGCAAAACTTTTGTTAGAAACATTTATAGTCAAATAAAATAAATTCCTATTTTGGCCATAGTAAAAAATGTCTCAGTCTGCTTTCTAAGTCCATCACTCCTTTCATAGGATGGGGTAGCATGTTTCATCATGAGTCCTCTGGAACTGTGGTTGGTTGTTGTGTTGATTAGAGCTCTTAAGTCTTTCACAGTTGTTTTACTTGGCAATATTATTGTTATTGTATATATTGTTCTTCTTTGTCAACCAAGGTTAGCATCGGTTCATACAAATCTTCCCAGGTTTCTCTGAAAACATCCCCCTTGTTATTTCTTATATCACAACGGTATTCCATCACACTCATACTACTATATCTTGTTCAGCAATTCCCTGGTTAATAGGTATCCCCTCTGTTTCTTGTTCTTTGCAAATGCAAAAAGAGCATAGCAAATAATTCTTATAGGACCTGTGTTCTCCTTACTTCCTAGCAGCTCAGCTTGTTTGGTGCGTGTCAACTTGGAAGTGGAAAATCTTTTTAACATCACATACTAAATTTCCCAATCTGATCAAGTTACTTTTCAGACTAAGCAAATCATGTTTAGATGGGCTAAGATGATATTCCAGAACACATTCTTCCAAACTAAAGTTAGCAACCTCAGTGCCAGCGTACTCTCTGGGAGAGAGAGAGAGAAAGATGGAGGTGGACCAAGCCTTGTCCTATCCTGGCTTATTGTCTCCTTAGTTAATAAAATATCTTTATCTTTCTGATTCTAATGACTAGCCCCTTCTTAAGTAATGGAATATGGTTTCATTTTTCCACTCAGACACTAAGGTTTTAATGTCTGAGAGGAAAAATGAAACTGGACCCTATCAGGCTTGGACATCTTTCTTTTTCACCTTTCCATCCTTTCATTCTTCCTCTCACAGAGGTCTTGGCGTCTCTTCTGAATTTATATAGGAGCCACAGTCTGACATCTGTAAAATCTTCCATCCCTCAAGCATCTCCCATTGAGCCAGTGGGAGAAAGTCTAGTTTATAGTTTCTAATGCCTGGGTAAAAAATAAGATATTTTTGAGGAGGGGGCAGGGGGAAGGAGCTGGTGTTGATGGTTGGAAAACATAGTAACCATGAAAATATTTGTTGTCTAAATAGCACTCTGTTTTATTTCAGAGCCACGATTAGTTCCCCTCTTCCAGGAGGAAGATAATCAGCAGAGACTACTCATCGGACTGGTATGTATTCTATGAGCTGATAGTATGCTCTGGACCCTGTGATAGGCAAAAAGTCAGTTTCTGTTGTTTTATTTTAGCATTTTTTAAAATTACAGGACAAGGAAAGAGGGAAGTCTTATAATTTTTTTTATTGATTTCAAATAAAAAAAAAACCAATGTCACTAAATTACAGAATCCCAAGTTTTCTAAAGTAAGTGAATAAAGAAGCGTTTATCACTGTGCTAAGTACTGGAGATACAAATACAAGAATGAAACAGAACAGACCCTCAAGGAATTGATATTCTAGTGGGTGAGACAATTCATATATGGGAGTAGAGGCTAGAAGAAAAGAGTTTCTGGAAAATTACAGGGGTGGTGAGTTGATCCATAGGGAAGTCAACAGATATCCTTTTTTAGGAACCATGGTAATATGGTGGGATTGCTTTGATTTCCTAGGCCAGAGGAAGAGATAGAAAAAAGGGGCATGAAAGGGTAGGTTGGGGGAGATTTATGCCAAAAATCTATTCATCTATGGATCTATCCAATATAGGTGCTTATACAGTGTATTCTAAAGAATTTAATTATACTTGAATTATGTTTGACCTTTATTTAGGATTTCATTTGGTCTTTAGGGCCCATGCTTTCATGCAGACATGAATCTGCTGAATTCTAACCTAACTTAGGGGTTTATTCTTTACTTGGGGAGGAGAGAAGGGGAATTAGTGAGTGTAGTGCTGCAGGTGTGTGTGTGTCTATGCGTGTAGACTGTGAGCAAGTAGACTTTAAACCCCATGTTCTCTTACTTTCTGTTCCCCTCAGCCTAACTAATATAACTTAGTAACTTGGGGGAGAAAGATTTATTTGATTTAACATTTGATACCATTGTCCTCCTCTTAATCAAGCTGTTTTTTTAAGTGCAGTAACTCATTTGAAGATGAGGCGTGATTGTCAGCTAGAACATACACCTACATAACTCTCTGCCCCTCTTAACTTGGTTAGCTCCAGTGATAATATCCACATACCAGTACTCTGTGCACCGATTCCCCACCCTGTTTCTCAACTTCCATTCACCCCCTGTGATAGGCAATGACAAAAATTTATAAAAGAAGGAAAATCAGGTAGTCTGACAAAGGCTGGTTTGAAGCATGATAGAGTGGCATATATGATAATACCTTAGATGCTTATTGACTTGTGATCAAATACCTTAAATACTCAGAGCCTCCATTTCCCTATCTATAAAATGGGTATCATCAAACTTGCTGTGCCTACCTCATGAGGCTGCAGTGAGTTTCACTAAACTTAAAGTATTGTATACATGTAAATCTTTTTTTTTTTGGAAGGGGGAAGGCAGAGCAATTGGAGTTAAGTGACTTACCCAAGGTCACACAGCTAGTAAGTGTGTCAAGTGTCTGAGGCCAGACTTGAACTCAGGTACTCCTGACTCCAAGGCCGGTGCTCTACTCACCAAGCCACCTAGCTGCCCCATGTAAATGTAAATCTTCCTTATTTTGTGTCTTACTTTGGCTTTAGGGGATTTAGATGGGATTATCTCTTATAATGTTTTCTAGAAGGTGGACCAATGATTTTGGAATTTACATGAGGACATTAGGGCAAGAAATAAGGCCCAAATTTTCTACAGTAGTAAAAACACTGAACTTGGTTTGGGATCTAGGTATGATTTTTATTAGAATGTCCAGTGTTATGGACGCTGAGAGAGCCATTTTAACCAGTCATCCTGCTAAGAGAGAACAATGAAAGTTATGAACAGTCGAGCCCAGGCCCCAGAGGGAATGGGATTTGTCTCATTCGCTAGGTCTTATGTTTGGGACGTAGAACTTGAATGTTTCAGGAACCTCGCTCCTCTTTGATGAAGATGAAAGATCATCTTGATGGTGTAATTCTCAAGGCTTGTCACTAGGGGTCAGCAGCCTCTTTTTGTTCAAAATGCCACCAGTTAAATATTGCTTCTGAGTGCTCTAGGAAGGACTAGGTCCATAGGGGTGGGTAACTTGTGGCTTCCAGGCCACGTGTGGCTTTCTAGGTCTTCGGGTACAGCCTTTTGACTGAGTCCAAGTTTTACAGAACAAATCCTTTTATATTATTATTATATATGTATGTATTAAGTTATATATATATATATACACATATATAATTATATGGTTAAGGGGATTTGTTCTGTGCAATTTGGATTCAGTCAAAGGGTCACACTTGAGGAACTAGAGGGCCACATGTGACCTCAAGGCCACAAGTTTCCCACCCCTGGACTAGGAAATATGCAAAGAAGGAGGAAAAAGAGAAAAAGAAAAGAAGAAGAAAGAAGATAGAAGAGGGGGAGAACAGCATCAGCAGTGTTACAGTTGCCTATCTCCACAGATTTGCAGAATATGGAAACAGGGCTATTTTAGGGCAATGAAATGACTAATAGATTTATTACCTTGGTATAATGTGTGTGTGTGTGTGTGTGTGTGTGTGTGTGTGTGTGTGTTTGCTTTATTTAGTGTATCTGGTTTGGATTGGCAAGGAGATTTATCACTTGTATTTTCTTCTCTTAAGATCATTTGCCATGATCTATGTGAAAACCAGGTTATTAAGCAGTTGACCATATTGGACTGTCTAGAGAGGCAGAGTGATTCAGTAGATAGAGTTGGAGTCAGAAAGATCTGGGTTCGAATGGTGTCCTTGACACTTTCTAACTCTGTGACTGGGGGCAAGCTTTTTAATCTCTCTGAACCACAATTTCCAGAACAGAGATAAGGGGATCCAGGTAAGAGATATGGAGGTAGAATCAACAAGCCTCCACAACTGATTGGCTATGAGTGCTTGGTATTTGTCAAATGAGGATGCTACGTATCCTGCCTACTTATACCACAGTTATTGTGAATCAAATGAGATCCTATAGGATCAGAGCTGGAAGGAACCTTAGAGTTAACCATCTAGCCCAGCTCCCTCATTTGACAGATGAGGAAACTGAGACCAAGAGGGGTGAAAGGACTTGGTCGGGTCACATAGATACTAAGTTGAATTGACGGCATTTGAACCCAGATCCTCTGACTCCAAGTCCAGCGTTCTTAGCACTGTAACATGCTACCACATGCTTACCACTGTGACTTACCAACCCAGTGGGTATGAGAGACCTAGCCTCTGTAAGGTATCCTACCAAAACGGAAGGTGTCAAAAGACTGGCACTTTTGTCCTCATCCATTTGGTAACTCTAGGCAAAGTGAAAGTAGCATCATTAGAAAGTTGCAAACGCTAATAATTTAGCATCTGTGCTTTGTGAGCAACTGGGGGAACATCGAGTGTGAAGGGAATTCTTTTTACACTGTGTTTTATGTGTCAGTTGGCTTCTCGGAATGATTTGTGAAATTCAGACCCTCTTGGGAAAAAGTGATAAAATTGTTTCGCTTATTCTGGTATAAGAGACTAAGCTTTATCTCATGTGTCTAACCTTTTAAAAAAATTTTTAAAAAACAGATGGCCTCTGAGCTGAAAGAGCATCTCTTACGAAACCTACCTGTACAATTCATAGGAAAGAAGAAAATTGAACAGTTAGTCCTGGACTATGTTTCAAAAATGGTTGGTTTTTCTGTTTTTATCATCTGTTCAGTGAATCTGATTATGTTTCTGTAATTTCCACACACCTCCTCCTTTTTTTTCATTGTAATATGCCAAATATTCATTGATTTAACAATTTAGCCTATCTTCATATAACCAGTGATTAGCACAGTGCTTGGCACATAGTAGGGACTTAATAAATATTTGTTGACTGACAATGTTACAGAATTGCAAGAAGTACATACAGTACATTTCTATTGCCCCGAGGAACTTCAGGAGGCGATCGGTGGCTTCTTTCAATTTCTGTTTTGCCCTGTGGCTCTAGAATATCAGGGCAGTTCTCCTTGATAATTTCTTGAAAGATGATATCTAGGCTCTTTTTTTTGATCATGGCTTTCAGGTAGTCCAATAATTTTTAAATTCTCTCTCCTGGATCTATTTTCCAGATCAGTGGTTTTTCCAATGAGATATTTCACAGTTAATTACTTCTAAATCATACGAGGGTCATTTAGTGAAATGGCGACTGGAATTTCCAGAATAATTGATACTTATATTGCAGTAATGATTTCTACATCCTGTTGTTTATGACTATATTTTGATTAGCCATTATCTGCATTACTATAATACTGTGAGTCAGTCACTACTACTATCTTTGGTGTGGGTGGATAGTTTGGATTTTGAGACTGTCTTGTTCTTCCAAAATATAGGAAGTTGAAGCTTTTTTAAAAATTGGTGGCAGGATGGAAATAATATATTTTTATTGGAAAGTTTTTACATAGATGTGTTTGTAAGTGTCACAGTGGATAAGAGTGCTGGGCTTAGAGTCAGGAAAACCTGAGTTCAAAATGATGGGCCAGTTACTCAGTTTTTCTCAGCTTCAGCTTCATCATCTGCACCCACTTCTAATGTTGTTGTGAGAATCAAATTAATTAACATATGTAAAACACTTTGCAAACCTTAAAACACTATATAAATGTCAGCTATGTCATTCAGTCAGTCAACAAGCATTTATTAAGCACCTACTATGAGCCAATGGTTGTTTAGTTGTTTCAATTGTGTTCGACTCCTTATGACCCCATTATGAGCCAGGCACTGTGCTAATCTCTGAGTTCAATATACATTAATTCATTAGTTACAATAACCTCTTAAAGTAGGTTTTTTATATATATACATATATATATATATGAAGAGAGAGAGAGAATATATATACCCAATGCATGTATAAAGCCGACAATCATAAATATTTCTTCACATTTAGTCAGGTCAATTTGCAGTCAGCTAATTTGCACATAGAATTTATGACATATAGAGTATCCCAAAAGCTTCAGTAGCTTAAAACTGAACTAAACTTTTGAGACACCTCACATATATTTAGCCTGCTGAATAGTCTAATATCTAAAGTGGGCAAGAACAATTAATGGGGATTTAATTAATGTAAAATGTAAAATTAATGTAAAATGGGGATAGTAATACTTTTACTATCTATTTCATAGGGTTGTTGTCAGGAAAGCCCTCTGAAAATCTTAAAGTGCTACATAAATTTGAGCAATTATTTTCAATGATTATAATTCTTTTATGATAACTTTTGTCATCTCAGTCATTTGTTGGTTTGAGCTAAATTCTTCTGCCCCCTTTATAGTCAGTAGTGCTTACCAGTGAAAGAAAATGTTTTTAAGTTTCACAATTACATTTGGATTTCATTCGTGAATTACTCAGTAGGGAATGGAATCCCAGTTAGCATTTTTACCTACAATACTTGTGACTGAGTCATATAGGAAGTAATTAACAGAGGGCTTGGAATGAAGAAGAAGTGGGAAAGTCTTCCTGTAAAAGATGAGATTTTAGCTGAATTTTAGTTACGTTCTTTTCTTAGACAGTTATGTTCATTTTCAGTTTTTCCATTTTTGGATGCTGGTACCAAAGAAGTGGCTTCAGAGGGACTCTTTCTGTGTCCCAGCCTCAGCATCAATACCAGCTGCAGTGAACAAGTTGGGCCAACACTTGGCAGGGCCTGTGTTGTTGAAATGGAACTGTGAGGGAAACTCCATTCAGGGGAGGTTAATTACTTTCCTCCTCTGGTGGTCGGTTCTCACTCGTTTCCTCTTCTCTTGTACTGTAGCTGGACCTCCTTTGCCAGATGCTGGAAACTAGCTGGAGGAAACACAATCTTCATTCCTGGGTTTTCCACTTGTATGCAAGTATTTCTTATTCCTGGTCTGTCATGTGTTACAAAGGGTCAAAACAATTCTAGGCTGCTGTGTCCTGTTAAGGGACATTTTGTACTTTACTTCTACCCACTCCCACTCCTTACTCCCCCTCCCCAATCTCTTAGCTCAAAACACTTAACACTGCCCTCATATCCATTTACATCAGTTTAGCAGTGTGGTATAGTGTATAGGGAACAGGACAGAGAGATTCACCGCCTGACGCATATGGGCTCAGTGACTTTGTCACTTACCCTCTTATTGCTCTAGGCAACTGTCTGAGAGACTATTAGTTACAGAGAATGTGTTGATCCTAAATCGGTAGAGAAAATTTCTTCACCTGAGAATTCCTTTTACCAGTGAAATCACAGGACCTTTCTAGATCCATATTCCAATTTCCTATCACTCTTCCTCCTCTCCTATTTCCCTCTCTGAGTGTATAATAAACATCAGAACCCCAGAAAATCATGTAGATGATTTAAGCAGATGAATTAAAGTTTAGATAATTTATAAACCTGAGTATTTTACCAGCCTGGTCACTTCTTAGAGCAGCTGGGATAGGTGTCGTTGCTAGCATAAAGCTAATTTAGAAATTTTCCACAAGGCAGAGTGTTAAATGATTACAATGGGTCCTGGGTCTAATCTGGCCTCAGACACTTACTAGCTGTGTGACCCTGGGCAAGTCATTTACCCCTGTTTGCCTCAGTTTCCTCATCCATAAAATGAGCTAGAGAAAGTACAATGAGAAGTACAATAGAGAATTATAATGATTACAACCCATTTGAAATATTACATATGTGCTATCAGATGTGGTTGGTTTTGCTTAATTGTTTTCTTTGCTCCAAGGAAAGGCTCATTGGGTGAGTGGGAAGCAGGGGTAGGTGGAGGGTATATTCAGAAATTACTGCAATATAACAGTAAGAGGCAACACTAAAACTTGCCCCCACCCAAATCCACAAGAGATGGGAAAAATGAATACCTCAGCAGATAGGCCATATTCATTTAATTCTGTGGCACTGGCTAAATGGTTCTTGAGGGGATGTTCATTCTATGTCTGACACGTTGTGTAATTCATCCTAGCGATGGGCGTGGCAGTGCAGGTGAATTTGCAGTCTTTCACACCATGACCCAGATTTTGGATTCTGTGAACAGGATGTGTTTACCTCTTCCTCCTGGTAAGGGCTTTTGTCATCCATTCATTTGCACAATCAGTCCTCTGACCCCTGGGCTTTACTTGCATAAACCTCATGACAGGTGCCCCTAGGACCAACTACAGGCCAACTCTTCTCGCAGAGTTCCATTAATCCTTCCTTCGGTCTCTACTTTGAACTTGAAGAACCCCTGTCTTCCTTCAGGTCTCGGCTCTTGCGCTGCCTTTCAGGGAAGCCTTTCCTGATCTCAGTTGCTTCTTCTCGTTATTGTTATTCAGTCATTTCAGTCATGTACAGCTTTTTGTGACCCCATGTGGGGTTTTCTTGTCAAGACTACTGGAGTGGCTTACTATTTCCCTCTCCAGCTCATTTTACAGATGAGGAAACTGAGGCAGATGGGGTTAAGTGACTTGTCCAGGGTTACTGAGCTAGTGTGTGTCAGAGGCCAGCTTTGAATGCAGGTCCTCCTGACTCCAGGGCCAGCATTCTCTCCACTCTTCTACCTTGCTCCTTGTATCCCTCCTTTTATTTAATATATTGTTGTTGTTTAGTCATTTCAGTTGTGTCTGATTCTTTGTGATGCCATTTTCTTGGCAGAGATATTGGAGTGGTTTGCCATTTCCTTCTCTAGCTCATTTTACAGATGAGGAAACTGAGGCAAACAGGGGTAAATGATTTGTCCAGGGTCACACAGCTAGTAAGTGTCTGAGGCTGGATTAGACCTAGGAAGATGAATCTTCCTGACTCCAGGCCTGGTATTCTATCCATTGAGGCACTTAGGTGTTTATTTATTGACTTCGTATTTGTTTGTCTTTATTCTCTTTATGTTTATTTTGTCCATATGTATACAAGTCCACATCTTCTCCCCTGTAAGAATTTCATCTCTTTTCTGGTAGGGATTGTTTCATTCTTTGCACTTCTATCCCTAGCACCTAGTACATTGTCTCCAACATGTAGAGGCAATTAATAAATACTCATTGATTGATCACTTAACAACAGCGTAGAAGGAATAGGCCAAATTTAAAGGCTAAGCAAGCCTATTTCCATGTTCCTTGGAGCTGCCCTCAGGAGGGCTAAGGATGGGATCCAGCCAACTCTCACGTCAGTTTCTGGGACATGTATAAATCCAGATCTTTGTGAATCTTTCTGACCCTAGCCTGCTTCTTACAACATCCCTTGAACTTCAGAGTAAGAAGGGACCTTGGAGGTTACTTGAGTTTGTGTCCATATAAGCCGTTCATACTCTCTTGTTGTTATCAGAAGATACTCAGTGGGGAAATGGAGTTGAGATTTTTGACTTTGTCAAATACTAGATTCACAAGGTCGTAGGACCATAGATCTACAGCTGGAAGGGACCCCAAAGGCCATCTAATGTAATGCAATATAATGTAATGAGGAAATCAAAAGCACTGGAGAGATGCATTGTGGAGATGAACAGGATATAACACATTATAGGTGAGGAATTTATACTGGAGAAGTGGTGTGAAGAATTGCGTCATAAAAATGTATGAGCAGAAAAAAGAAATTACAAATGCATCCACATTCTCCAGTCTCTCGGTCACAACCACTCCATCCTTTTCTTTTTCTTTCCCTAATAGTCTGGTCTATCTATGATCTCAGTAATATAGAAATTCCCTCCAATAATGCAGAGTTTACCCCCTTCATATCTGCCTATACTGTACAATTCCCATCCATGTCCTCACATAAATCCACCACAGAGGGTAGACTTAACATGCTTGGAGAATTCTCAGTGTTTTCCTGAGTTTGCGAGGAAATCAGTGGAACACACAAGCTGACATTGGTCATCCTTTGCTCTCACTACATGACCGGTTCGTATTTTTTTCTGCTCACACATTGGAACATACAATGAACTGAGGGAGAACCTATGGAAACGCTTTTGAAACAATCAGACATCACTTCAGTGAGCAAGAGTAAAGGCTGATTAGAAGAAAACAACATTGGAATTAGAATTACTTATCTCTGGATGGAGACACTGAAAAAACTAAGATCCAAGAATGGAATCAGAAGGCCTTCCACGTGACATCCACATGAACTCAGCCAACAGTATGTCAGCAAAGAAGTATTGAACAAATGGCTGAAGCTCATGGATTTCTTTGTGGAAATGAAAAGTTTATGATGGCAATTCAAGACAGGTCATTGGTACCATAAATTCCAGACAGGTTATCTTTAAGAAGCTAGAATTAGTGAACAATGTTGATTATACAAGAAAATGCTAGCAACTGTACAAAATATAAAAACTTATTACTTATCAAAGAACTAGCAATCAACGACCTGGTAGCTGGAATCATACATCAGAAGCTTGCTATGTTTCATGGAAAAACAAATGAAAATCTCCATACTACGAATGTCCTGTTGAAATAAACTAATGGACTTTATTAAAGGCAAGCCACAATTACAACTAAATCTTTTGTCTACAATTGCCTGGATATAACATCATTCCACAAAACTTTAAGAAAAATATTTTTAATAGAAGCTGCTATTCCACACACTCATGGTCTCTAAGTTAGATGAAACAAAAGGTTTTCAAAATATGGAGACCTTGAAATGGAAATCAAAATCACGTGGCAAGAGGATGTAGAGAATAATAAGTCTATTCTGTCTGCTGCTGGTAACAAGGATGCTTTTAGTGAGCCTAAAAAGGAAAGATTTTAATACTTCTATTTAACTGTTAAAAGCAGTTATTTTATCACCATGTGTAATAGTCCATAGAATATTAAATATAAAAGAATAATATAGGATAAAAATATAAAAGAATAGTAGAATAATAACTTGTCCTAGAACATTATCTTTCTGGCCTCTATCAAAAATATGAGTCTGAGATCATAACAATCTATGCTGTATACATTACATTTTAAGATTTGCAAAGCACTTTGTACAATGTTGTATCATTTGCCAATCAAATCCAATCCTGCGAGCATCTAACTATGCTCTAGACATTGGATACACACACGTAGAATAGAAATTAGTTCCTGATAGCAAAGAGCTTTGTATACTCTAAAAATACTATATAAATGTTAGCAATTATAATTAAATAAAATTCTGGGCAGCTAGGTGGCGCAGTGGATAGAGTGCCAGGCCTGGAGTCAGGAAGACTCATCTTTATGAATTGAAATCTTACTTCAGATACTTACTAGCTGTTCAACTCTGGACAAGTTACTTAACTGTGTTTGCCTCAGTTTCCTCATCTCTAAAGTGAGCTGGAGAAGGAAACGGCAAACCATTTCAGTGTCTTTGCCAAGAAAACCCCAAATGGGGTCACAAAGAGTCAAACATGACTGAAAAACGACTGAACAAATCAAAGAGCTTTGTATACCTTAAAAACGCTATGTAAATATTAGCTATTATAATTATAGTAAAATTTTAGTAGATGAATACAGCATGTAAAGAGAAAAATATGCACATGAAAATTTGACTAACAATTGGAGGGATCCTAGCATCTCTCATATACACCTCTTTCTTTTCTCTGATACTACCACCACCCTAGGACATATCCTAATCACTTTAAGCCTCACCTCTTGTCATAGTCTGCTAGTTGGTCTCCCTACCTTCACACACAGTTGGTCCTCTTCTATCTTTTCAGTTTTCTTATACCTTTCCCCAAGTACTCTGTAATCTAGTGATACTCATCTTCTTGCTGTTCCAAGGCATTCCATGTCTCCACCCTGTGCAGATCTCCATAGGGAGAAATATGTCCATGTCTCCTGACCAGCTGTCTCCTATGCTTGGAATTCTCTTCCTCTCCTGGATTCATTCAAGTCTCGGCTACAATACCACCTTCTACAGGAAGCTTTTTCATATCTCTGTAATATCAATTAAGTGGGGACTTTTTTTTACTGTTTTAGAATGATAAATTAATTAAGTCTCTTTGAGTCTAACTAGGTGCCGAACCCGAGGCCCAGACCCCTAATTACCAAGTGCTAAGCTGATGTGGGTGTGAAGCCCACAGGGTCCTAAGGGGAGTTGCTAAGACCAGAGCCAATAATATGTGCCTAAGTTCTGATTGCTCAGATGACATTTGATGACATCCAAAGACCGTATAAAAAGAGAGAACATAGCTATTTGCTTGGGGCTCTCACTCACTGGAAGATTGGCAGTGTGACTGGAAGAGACCCTGGGCAGCTGTTAAGAGCCCCCCCAGCTTGTAAACCCGAATATTGGGACTTTGTTAAACCCTGGTAACTATGCATTGAGATTTGAATCAGACAAGGTCTGTCTGTTAATGTTTGTAATTTGTTTGTATTTGCTCTAAAGTTCAGGTTGCTGGCTTTTCCCCCTGAACTAAGTGAATGATGTTTGTATGTTGGATTGAAATAGATTGTTAACCACCTAACGTTACTTTCCTTAGTAAAGCAGATCAAAAGAACCTGTGCTGGCAGCATTCTTATTATTGGGCTTATGTTGGTCTTTCACCCCACACAGCAGCTGCTAGCCGAATTATTGCAACAGTCTCTCATAATTCTAGTGTCTCCCCTCTGTTGATTATCTCCATTTTATCCTGTATCTGGCTTCTTTGCACACAGTTATGGGAATTATATGAAATTCTCCTGGTCTTCTGCCTCACTAGCCTGTAGATCAATTTGGAAGATACATCTGATGTGTTTCAAAGCGCTTTACATATTATCTTGATTGGGCCTCAGAGCAGCCCTATGGGGTAGATAACATCCTCATTTTCACATAAGGAGACTGAGTCTCAAAGAAGCCAAATGCCTTACCCATGGTCACATAGCTTTTAAGTGTTAGATGCTTGATACGAACCAGTGGACCCTAGCACTCTAGCCTCTAGGCCATGCTGCTTTTGTTAGATACTTTTCCTCTTGTGCTGAGACCAGCCCACCATCATTTCTAGCTTCTTTTATTTGAACCACTTAGGGAAGAGTTTCTGAAGATGAACATATTTGGAGTTTCTTGTACTTTCTCTTAGCAAGCTTGTAAGGAATTTGCTGGATCCAGTAAGAGGTAATAATGGACTTTGGCATTTGATAGCTTTGTAATTTCATCATTGTGGGTTCTCCCACCCATATAGATACCAAATCATCAAAGACTTCTTATTCTGTGTGATACTTTTTCATTTCTTTCCATAAACCTCCACCCAGTATGTGGTAGGCCATTCTCTTTCTTTCAATAGCTCTGTATAAGATTATAGCACTTGGGTGATCTGTCTGTCTTCTTTCCTTCTCACTATGTGGCCGGTTCACACCCTTTTCTAATCATACATACTTTTGTAGTGTCTTTTATGCTAATTCTCACATAAAAAGAGTTTTTGTCAATACTTTGTAGTCTATTTATGTCTACCATCCTTTTTCTCTTACCTTTTGGGGCATTTGCAACTTCAACTCCAAGATGGAGATATCCAAGAATAATTATATTACCATTTACACTGCATTTTTGTGGCAACAGGCAGCCCGGGATCACTGACTGCACTATGGAATCTCCCATATGTGATCCAGCCCAGTCCACTCTCATTACTCAATTCTGGGCCCAGTTCATTGCCCTATAGGCATTGCCTGTCAAATATGTAAATATTGATACAGTGGGCAATATGTCTTTTTTTCAGTGTAGATTCTCATCTAACCATGTTTTATATTATTGGATTCAGTCCAAATTTAATCCTACTAATAATGTCGGGTAGAGGTTAGACCCCAATTATTGCCAATGTTCTAGGACTACGCTATATACATATTAGAGAAGATATTTGAACCCAAGTCCCCTGGGTCTAGAGTCAATGCTCTTTTCACTATATTATCCTGACAAGGACCTAAAAACCATTGGTTTTTGGACTTTGCCACTGGACTTTGATGATTCTGGAAGAGATAGTGAGGCCGAGGACTTTGTGCAACTTTGCCTCACTTAAATCCAATTTACATGCAAGTCAAGACATAATCCTGTGATATCATTGGTCCTCTCTGAAAATGAAGGATGAACAACAACGTTATTATAATTCCCATTTTATAAATGAGAAAACTGAGGCTAGGAAGATAAGTGAATTACTCTTGGTCACATAGCGATGAAGCATCTGAGGCAGAATTTACCTAAGGTGTTCTTGATGCTAAGTTCAATGATCTATTTGCTATACCACATAGCTGACTCATCTGTGAAAAATGAGAGATTGGAATAGATGTTATATGAGGTACTTTCTGGTTCTATGTTCATCTCTGCACAAGTCATCCTTAAGAATAGTCATTTTGGATTATGTAGAATTCATGTATTTTTTTTTAACATGGTTATCTTTTGCTTCTTTTCTGTCAAACTTTCTTCCACTTTTGTAAATATTTTTTGTTCCAAATATTTTGTTTCTGCTTGAATAGCTTCTACTTCTTTGGAAAGATTTTCTCTATCATGTATACATTTTTTCTTTTCTCTGCCATTTGTTATTAAATTCTGTATTGAAAGTTCTAATTTCCTGGAGAGAGAAGTCTGATTTCTAACAAATTCATATAGGATTTTTAATTTTGTTTATTTTTCTTTTGAACCATTCTGGAATGGCTTTATGTAGTTTTATTATCTCTGAGGATTCCACAGTGGTCTGTCTTTCATCAGAAAGTATTGTTTCATTTTCCTTTATGTTAGAGTATTTAATTTTTCTGCATTGTGAGTTTTTTATGAAGTTGTTGTTATTGTTGTTTAGTCATTTTAGTCATATCTGATTCTTTGTGACCCCATTTTGGGGTTTTCTTGGCAAAGGTACTAGAGTGGTTGACCATTTCCTTCTTTAGCTCATTTTACAGATGAGGAACTGAGGTAAACAGGGTTAAGTGACTTGCTCAGGGTCACACAGGTAGTAAGCATCTAAAGCTGGATTTGAACTCGTGAAAATGAGTCTTTCTGATTCCAAGCCCAGTGTTCTATCCATTCCACTGCCTAGCTTCCCACTTATACCTTTATACATGGTTGTTATTTATAAAGGTGCCATAGACAATTATATATATATACACATACATATATATATTCTTTCTATTCCCATTTAGTAATCCCCAGAGGTCTATCACATCTAACTTTTCTAATTTTTTCTAATTTTCTAAAATTTTCTAAATTTTCTAATTTCTATTCATGTTTTAAATTTTGTTCTTGTGTTTTTTCTTTTTTGGTTATATTTGTCTAGGTCTGAAATTAATATCTTGAGGTCCCCCACCATTACAGTTTAACTGTCCATTTCTCCCTAGAATTAATTTAGCTTTTTCTTTATGTATTTAGATGTTGTGGTATTCTGGAATTACTCTAATATTACATTGAAACATTTTGATCCTCTACCCACCCTCCTTACATTACACAGTGAGATAATATATGTAAAATGCTTTGTAAACTCATAGGCACCATATTAATGTGAACTAGTTTACCACAGGACTGTGCTAAGCCCTCTCCTAAGTATTTTTGGCCAATATTGCACCCAGGGACTAATCCAAGCAGCGTACTTCTCTCTTTCTACCTTGGCCAAGATTCAAATCCATGTCCTTTGACTCCAAATCCAAGACTTTTTCCTTTGTATCTTACTATCAAGCAGTTTTTTTAGCTAAAATGTCATTGCACCAATGACATAATGGATAGAGTATTATACTTCGAGTCAGCATTAGGATGAATGATTTTTCAAAAAGAAGGACTGGAGTTTTCAGCAGTAGGGACTCAGGGACAGCAGGGAGGTGTTTCATGAGAAGGGGAAGAGAGGAGTAGAATGAAATCTTAAATGGTACTCTCTCAGAAGGAAAGATTTAAACTATGGGCTCTTGGCTTGGGGTAACCATTCCCAGGTAGCCATTTGTATATACATGAGGGGATGTTCATAAATCAGAGGTTGCCTGAATGTAACTTTTGTGATTTTCCTTTTTAGGGTTTCAGACTTTACTTTTCCATTTTCATAGGTCACCCATTTCCTTTTCTTAGGTCACTCCTTCTATTAAATCTTTCTAGAGATATGTTCCTTTCCCTACTAACTAGATGGGTCTGAAGCTTGCATACACCCCCAGTTGCTGTCACTGAAACATTGAATCTCATTTAGTAAAGTCTGTCTTCCTTAACCATATCCTCGGTCTATCTTCTCACTGTGTTATGTTTGCCCCCCTGGATTTCCCTTCATAGGCTTCCATACTCTGTACATGGTCCTAGGAGTCCGATGTCTCCCCCTGCACAGCCTGCTGCATTACATTGATGATGGAGTACTACTTCTTACAGAAATCGGGGTTATGAAACTCTTGAAAGGTAAATGCATTTGACCTAGTTACACGGCTGGTTCCACTCTCCATGTGTCTCATTTCTTGTAAGTAATCCTTTTTCCTAATTCAACCAAGTTAAACTGCTTCAGCTCTTAAAGACACCCTAGGGGTTTCTCACTTGATGCTTAGCTATTTTTTTCCCTACAGTTAGATTCCTTTACAGAACTTAGAGGCGCTTGAGGCTAGGAAGACTCTCAGCTTGTTGTCCAAGAATGTGTCCTCAAATGGCTCACTTTCAGCTCTTTAACATTGCCATTTCAAAATCAAGCTGCTTCACGCTAGAAAAGCAAGCGCAGGAGAGTTATATATAGACATATGTTTTTCTTGTTTGAATTTCATTTCAAATAAAATCAGCACAAGTAATGCTAGAGAGTTTATATTATAAAATTAATCCCATATTAAGTTGAAGTGTTGCTTAGCCAAGGGGACAGAGTTAGTATACAGCCAGGGTATCTTAAGTCAGAGACTTATGACCGCAGACTTATAACTGTAAGGTACCTTAGAGCCCATCTAGTCCAACCTTCACATTTTATAGAAGAAGAAACTGAGGCCCATCAAGGTTAAATGTCTGAGGTGACATGTGTGGTAAGTGGCAGATCCAAGATTCAAATCCGTGTCCTGATGCCAAATCCAGCCAACCTTTCCATTTTTCCTGGCTGTCCAGAAACTTTTTGGATGAAGTGTTATTGCCCTGATTCTATAATGGATAGAGTTTTGGACTCGGAATCATGAAGATCTTGCTTCAAATTTCATCTCGAGCATTTAAGTCAATTAGTCAATAAGCATTTATTAAGTGTTGACAGTATGCTAGACCCTTCCCATATGATCCTGGATAAATCACTTAACCCCTTCGTTTTGTTTTCTAAACTATAAAACCAAGGGAGTTGTACTACATAACTTTTAATGCCTGTCCTTTCCAGCCCTATATCTTTGGTCTTGTGACCCTGAGGAATCTGCTGTGTGATTGCTGTGAGGTCCTTTCCACCTCTGGCTCTGTGATCTCTGCACATGTCCTCTTCAGAATCAGTCCTTTTGGATTATAATAGATTTATATATTCTGCATGTTATATAACCTTTTTTTTCTAGGAAAACAGTTAATTAAAAAGTCTGTTTTCCCTGAAAGTCACGCAGTGTGATTTCCAAAGCTCCCAGATTGTGGGTACTACAACAATGGTGGTATGTGTTGTCTAAAGAACACCATTAAAAAGTCTATGAATTTTCAAATTTTAGATGCAAACTTTAGTAACAGTTTATAATACTAAAAATAGAATGGTTTTAATTGTTTTCTGGTCTTTTTGGTTGTTTTGTAGATCTGGACAACACAGAGAAGAATGAAAAACTAAAATTCAGTATAGTTGCACGTCTTCCTCCGGTAATCTTGAATTTTACTTATTTTTTTTCATTACGTCTTGGAGTGGTGCCTCCCTACTGCTGAAATCCCCTTCTGGAAAGAGAATATTTGCTCATTTCTAGCTAAATGGCATTGTATTGTTTTACTTTCCAGTTCTTTTCCATGAAGTCATACCAATTCTCGTCCCCATCTGTGATGGTGTGTCAAGATTCAGCCCTTTCCTCTGACGTATTCTCATGGATAAAACTCATTGGCATGGCCCATGTGAATACTTGTTTTTTTTCTTTTCTTTTAAATTTAAATACACAATAAGAAAAGAAAAAAAACATACTGTAAACTTAAATATAAAATAAGGGGGAAAAAGCATTGCCCTGTGCACAGCAGAATATGAGAGGATTCAAAATATGCAACAAATTTCCATTTCTAGAAAACCTATATAATAAATACTACACATTGAATTCAGGTGTTTTTTTTTAAATTTAGGAAACTGTGCAATATTTACATCAGTGATTCTGAGAAGTAAGGGAAATGATTTTCTTTTGTGTCATTCAAATCCAGGTGATGTCAGGAGGTCATAGAACCTGTGTTTCCTCCCACAGCAATTCTTCCCACTGGGGAAAAGTGTTCTCTAGTCTTAGGAAGAATGAAAAGCATGAGGGTGAAAGGGTTATAAAGGATATTCCTTGTTTTTGTGGTAGAGATGAGCTAGTGAAGCCAGAAATAATGGAAAAATATGAAATTCCAGGGCAAGTTCTTTAGAAATGTGACCTTATCTGGGGTGGAGATAGATGGGAAAAGCATACTTAGTCATCAGCATCCTAGTATACTTTGGGTATCCTGTGCACACACCTACATTGCCCCAGCACTCCCTCTGGCCCAATCCTCCCCTATAGGGAAGGTTCCTTACCTTTCCAAGCCTCATAATGATTCTTTAAGGACTAAAGCAATGGTTGTAGAGGAAAATCTAATCACTGGTTTCTGTGTAGAAAAATGAAAAATAGGAATTCAGTTGTCTCACGATTAAATCACTTTGGACTAGCATGTAGATTTCCAGATTTCCAAAAGTATCGCAGGTAATTTGGAAATGTAAATTTCCAGATTTCCAAAAGTATCAAGCATTGAGAAGCACTTGACATTGCTTCTGCACAGTCCAGTCTCTGTCCACTGCAATGTAATATTTTCAGGAGTTATTGGTGAGGATTCAACAGCATAGCTAAGAGAGCGATAATGTCGTTCCCAAGTGACTGTGGACAATGTTTTAGCCCCTTCCGCTGAGTAACTTTACTTGAATAAAATAGTTAAGACTGAATTTTTAGGAGGTAATTTTTTTCCTTTATAATTTCTTCCCCTTAATAGGTTTTTATACAGAAGATAAGTCAACTGTGGGATCATCCTTTCAATTCTCATATTATTTCAAGGAACTATGTGAAACGGCTGCTCCAGAAGCATAAGAGACAGGTAAGGTTGGATGTGAGGTCTGACCACATATATGTTTGTGGATAAATCACTGTATTTGGAGTAAAAGGATCTGGGAATAATGCCTGGCTCTGGGATTTACTGGCTTGTGAGATCCCCTCAGAGGTGAAGAGGCTCCATTGATAAAATAAAGTTGACAGTATTTGTACAACCTTCCATATGGAGTTTTGATATCTTAAAGGGCTGTATAGCATCATCCATCATTATTACTGCTTTCAAATTTTACTCTAAAATATGTTTAAGGCTTGTTCGTCTATAACATTTCACTTCTTGGGATTTGGTCTTCTAATCCAGCAGAGCAGGCAGCCCAGGTGGTGCAGTGGTTAGAATACTGGGTCTGGAGTCAGGAAGACCTGAGTTCAAATCTAGTCTCAGATACCAGCTGTGTAGCCCTGGACAAGTCACTCTACCTCCATATGCCTCAGTTTCCTCAACTGAAAAGTGGGAATAATAATAGCACCTACCTCCAGTTGGTGTCAGAATCAAATGAGATAATATTTGTCAAGCATTTAGAACATTGTAGGCAATGAATAAATGTTTGTTCTCTCTCTCTCTCCCTCCATCCTCGCTCATCTATAAAAAAGTGCCATAAAAACAATTGCAATTTAAGTGCAAACATCTACTAAAGAGAATAAGGAGGAAGTATAGCAATTCTATTAAGAACTCAAAATCTTCCAAATTATATCAACATAGAGTTTAATACATGTTGACTTTCTTGAAAGCTGAGCACAGGGGAGGAGGAGGATGAAAAATATATGGGGAAAATATGGTTCAGGAATAAGAAAGCCAAAGACTGGGAGGGAATACATGCCTCATACTTAGATATCATAACTATTTAAATAAATAATTTTCTTTAGAAGGGAGTCAGGTAATGATGGACATCATGTACAATGAAGAGCATCACAAAATTTTAATTATTATATCTTAAATGAATATTTCCAAGGCTCGCTCTTATTCATCACACTAGTGTGGAAGGCATTGGAGTACAATGGGTAGAGAGATGGCTTCAGCTCCAGGAAGACATGGGTCAAGTC
Organism: Phalanger gymnotis; assembly: GCA_028646595.1. Lineage (NCBI taxonomy): Eukaryota > Metazoa > Chordata > Mammalia > Diprotodontia > Phalangeridae > Phalanger > Phalanger gymnotis. The sequence continues at coordinate 123,938,720 of CM053623.1, read as the reverse complement.
TTACCTGATACATACTGGCTCCATCATCTTGGGTGTCACTTAACTTCTTGGTGACCCTGTGTATTAGCAAGCACCCTAGCACACCCAGGATGACCTGCCAGCACAGGTTCTTTGATCTGCTTTTCTAAAGGAAAGACAGCTTCAAAGGGGTCAACAATCTTAGTTTAATTAAACAATGTGGGGCATCTAGGTGGTGCAGTGAATAGAGCACTGGCCCTAGAGTCAGGAGGACCTGAGTTCAAGTCCAGCCTCAGACACTTGACATACTAGCTGTGTGACCTTGGGCAAGTCACTTAACCCCAGTTACCTTGCCTTCCCCCCCTTCCTAAAAAATTTAAAAAAATTAAAACAATGTCACTCACTGGTTCAGGGAAAAGGTCAGCACCCTGAACATGGAGAAAATACAAGCAGAGAAATTAGCACAAAGATCCAATAGATAGGGCTCCAACTATCTAAACAAAGTAATAGATACATAATCACCAGACCAGGGAGCAGTAACATCTGGTTGAGGTTAAGGAGGTGTGGGGGAGGGGTTCCTTTACAAAGGCTACCCAGAGAGTCTAGTCTGGCCAAATCACCAAGACCTCAGTAGAACATTCTTCCCATGAGTGAGCCCCAAAGCAAAATCTCACCTCAGAATATATATACACTTTTGGTTAATAGGCTCAAAGCCAGAAGGCATCACAACCCTCATGACTCAGTGCCTAATTAGCTTAGTGCCAAAAAGGTGTGAAAGCCTTCCTGTAAGCAAGCCTCCCCCTAAGCAAGCTTCCCCTTAGGCAAGTTCCTCCCCCAATAGGCTCTATGTGACTCAGGATGTAGCACAGCTGTAAACTGGGCCAGAGCTCAAAGCAGCAGGACATCTGTAGTTGAAATACCCTGTGTACCTTTAGACCTGGGAACACGGCCCCTGTTCCAAGGAAAAAAGGGAACACACATGGTCACATAGGCCTGTTAATGGACAGGGAAGATCTTCATATTCCATTAACCCTACACCCTGAGAAACTGAAAATCTAAGTTGGCAGAGAAGGTACTGACCTACATTGGTAGAAGGAGCTTCCTCACTTTGGAGTTCCCTATACTAGTGAAATCACAGGTCTAGACATTACCCCTTTCTTACTAGTTAGATGCAGCTGGGTGGTACAGTATATGGAATGACAGGAATGCCTGAATTCAAATCTAGCCCCAGACACTTAATAGCTGAGTGACTCTGGGCAAATCACCTCTGGGCAAGGAACCTCAGCCTCAGTTTCCTCATCTGTAAAATGGGAATGATAATAGCACCGTGAGCCGTGAGGCTCAAATGAGATAGAGATTGTAATGTGCTAACAAAGTGCCTGGCACATTGAAAGTGCTATGTAAGTGTTAGCTATTTATTTTTGTTGTTGTTGTTATTAATTAAGCAAAAATGATAGTTCTCAATACAAGTCAGTTACAAATCTATGAATAGTCAAACCATCCACTTAAGAGAACAAAGGCCACGTTCAATACCATATCTGAAAAGAAAATAAAAATGAAAATATATGGATAGCATGCAGTTTAAAAAATTCCAACCTGATCTATTAAATGAGCTACTATGGAGTAGGGTAGGAAAAAGGTCCTGTGACTTCATTAATACAGAAGAGGAAATACAGAATACAGAAGAGAAAACTCCCTTTATCAGTGCAGGTCAGCACCTTATCCACAACTTACTATCCTTGAGACATGCTTAGAGCAGAGGTGTGACTCACTACAGATTTAAATGTAATTGGGAAATGTTTAATAAAATAAATACAAAGGTAATACAGGATAGCTAACATATATTTGAGTTTGACACTATTAACCCAGAGTACTGAGAGGTAAAATGACTTTTTCAGGATTCCAAAGCCTATATGTTTCAGATGTGAGATTTGAACCCAGAGCTTCTTGGCTTCAAGGCCTCCTCTCTATCCATTGTACTACATTTCCTCTTAAACAAAGTTTTAGCATTAAAAAAATGGTAAATGGGGGTCAGAGCCAAGATAGCAGCTGGAAAGCAGGGACTGGCGTGAGCCCCCTGCCAAGTCCCTCCAAAAACCTATTTTAAAAAATGGCTCTGAACCAATTCTAGAGCTGCAGGACACACAAAATAGCAGACGGAAGCAGGTCTCCAGCCCAGGACAGCCTCTATGGTCTCTGGGTAAGGTCTATCCCGCATGGAGCTGGGAGCAGAGCAGAGCGGAGCAGAGCCCAGCATGGGTGGCATGGACCAGCCAGACCAGGAGCCAGGTGGACTGTGCCCTAGAGCCCTGAATCAGTGAGCTGTGGCAGTTACCAGACTTCTCAACCCACAGACACCAAAGACAACAGAGAAGAACTGCAGAGCCCACAAAGTGGCGGGGAGGAAGCAGGGCTCTAGCCCAGGACAGCCTGGATAGTCTCTGGGTAAAGTCTATCCCACATGGAGCTGGGAGCAGAGCAAAGCCCAGCGTGGGCAGCACAGACCAGCTAGACCAGGAGCCGGGTGGAGCGGGCCCTAGCGCCCTGAATCAGTGAGCTGTGGCAGTTACCAGACTTCTCAACCCACAAACACCAAAGACAACAGAGGAAGTTAGTGAGAAAAGCTGCTGGGGACAGGGAGTTTGCGGTTTGGCCACCACCCTGGGGCTGCAGAGGTGGGGCAGCTTTAGAATTACAGCTGCAGTTGCTTCTGGCCCCAGACCCACTTGGTGGGAGGAATTAAGTGGTGGATCACAGCAGGAGTGAAGAGCCTGCTGAAGATCTAAGTCCAGTCCAGGTTGGAGGTTCTTGGGGAAGGAGGAGTGCTCGTGTGGCAGCGTATCTGCCCAAGTTTGAAACATAGAACTCTCTACTCTACAAGCAGTCATACCCTGCTGAAAAACTCAAGGGTCAAGTAAGTTGGCTGGGAACATGGCCAGGCAGCAAAAACGCACCCAGATTCAGTCTCAGACTTTGGAATTTCTTTGGTGACAAAGAAGACCAAAACATACAGTCAGAAGAAGTCAACAAAGTCAAAGAGCCTACCACAAAAGCCTCCAAGAAAAACATGAACTGGTCTCAGGCCATGGAAGAGCTCATAAAGGATTTGGAAAAGCAAATTAGAGAAGTAGAGGAAAAATTGGGAAGAGAAATGAGAAGGATGAGAGAAAACCATGAAAAACAAGTCAATGACTTGCTAAAAGAGACTCAAAAAAATACTGAAAAATATACTGAAGAAAACAACACCTTAAAAAATACACTAACTCAAATG
>CM053623.1:123894432-123934991 GCA_028646595.1 Phalanger gymnotis | reverse complement strand
ATGTATATATATGTATACATATATATACATATATATATATAGAGAGAGAGAGAGAGGGCACAGGGTGAGTTGAAGATGAAGGGAAGATATCTAAAAGAAATAAAATCAAATTAAGGGATGAGAGAGGAATATATTGAGGGGGGGAGATAGAGAGAGATAGAATGGGGTAAATTATCTCGCATAAAAGTGGCAAGAAAAGGCTGTTATGTAGGAGGAGAAGAGAGGGCAGATGAGGGGGAATGGGTGAATCTTGCTCTCATCAGATTTGACCTGATGAGGGAATACCATACATACTCAATTGGATATCTTGCCCCACAGGAAAGAAGGAAGAAGAAGATAAAAAAAAAGGGGGATGATAGAAGGGAGGGCAGATGGGGGTGGAGGTTATCAAAAACAAACACTTTCGAAAAGGGATAGAATCAAGGGAGAAAATTGAATAAAGGGGGATAGGATAGGAAGGAGCAAAATATGAGTATTGTGGAAGGATTATACATAATGATACTCATGTGGCCCATGTTGCATTGCTTGACTTCTTAGGGAGAGTGGGTGGGAAGGGAAGAGGGAAGAGAATTTGGAACTCAAAGTTTTAAAAACAGATGTTCAGAAACAAAAAAAAAGTTTTTGCATGCAACTAGAAAATAAGATACACAGGCAATGGGGCATAGAAATTTATCTTGCCCTACAAGAAAGAAAGGGAAAAGGGGATGGGAGGGTAGTGGGGTGACAGAAGGGAGGGCTGACTGGGGAACAGGGCAACCAGAATATACACCATCTTGGAGTGGGGAGGCGGGTAGAAATGGGGAGAAAAGCTGTAATTCCAACTCTTGTGAAAATCAATGCTGAAAACTAAATATATTAAATTAAAAAATAGTAAATGAATTTTTTTAAAAGTCAGACTTCTAACACAGAGTATTTTTATATCCTATGGAAATATAACTGATATAAATCAGTTGTTACAACAGAGACCAAAAGAACTTTGAAATGACTCCATTTAGCACACAATTGATTTTCTTGCCAAGTAGAGATATGGCAGTCAAGTGCAATACCAGTCTCAAATATAGATTATTTTTGTAAAATATTAAGATTATAAGCATAATTGTCTCAGGAAATAGCAAGACATAATGGAATGGAAAACAGGTTACAAAAACTATAGTCAAAGACTATAAGCCAGATCCTGAAAATGTAGAAGAATGAATCTTGAGGGGCACTAAAAAGATGAAAAGTGGAATAAATCTATCAAGATGGTTATAACAAATTATTTTCTTCATCAGTGACAGTGGAACTGCCATACACCCTCTGACGTACTTATGCACAAGTAAATAGAAAGAAAACCAAGATAGGAAAAACAGCTGGATTGGACTTGGCATACATACTGAGAAGGTCTATGCTACAGGGGACAAATTTTAGGACCATGAGGAATCAAATTTCAAGGTAGAGGGAGGATACCAAAGATTTACAGAAAAAACATCAGTTATTACTTAAAATACTCAAATGAATTCGTAGTTTCCTTGATGTGACCCCATGATGTAGATCCATCAGTGCTTTCCCACACTTCCCACGGCTTTTGTCAAAGTCTTTCTATAAGTTCACAACAGAAAGCACACCCATAGTTCTAAGTGTCTGCCTCTCTTTTTCTTGACTTTATGAAAATACCAGTGGAGCACATAACTATCCATCGATCATCCTTTTTTCCTATCTAGTAACTAGCACTTTTGTTATTTCGTTTACATATTTCTTTGTTGACATCCATTACTTTGGTTCTTCATATTTCCTTTAGCATTATGTTTCATGGCCTACTCAAAACCATTGCATATGCCTCCTTTGCCTCTGAATGATATTCCTTTTAACTTTTTTGGAGACTGTAGTGTTCCATCACTCACAGTCATGGGATTTTTGTTGTTCAGTCATTTCAGTTGTGTCCAACTCTTCATGACCCCATTTGGGGATCTCTTGGCAAAGATACTAGACTAGTTTGCCATTTTTTTCTCCAGCTTATTTTAGAGATGAGGAAACTGAAGGAAACAGAGTTAAGTGACTTGCCCAGGGTCACATAGTTGGGAAGTTTCTGAGGCCAGATTTGAACTCAGGAAGCCGAGTCTTCCTGATTCTAGGACCAGTACTCTGTCCTTTGTGCTACCTAGCTGCCCTGTCATAAAATAATTGCATTAAAAAGATGGCCTTTTCTTCATGGATACATCTGGAATCATTAAAAGAAACTTTGCAGTTTCCCAAGACAATTTGGCGGGTTCTCTACCTCCCATTTAATTCTGTGCCCAACTTATTGTCTATTTGCAAAGACTGTTCAAGAAATACATCCTGATGTTTGAGCTTTCTAGTTTGTTCATGATCTAGACAACTGGTGTTTTTCCACCATTCGGTTTTCCTGAGAAGAGAGATAGGACAAATTATTCATGATTATGAATCTCATTAATAGCCTCTACAGTGTTTGGGGGTTTGATAGGAGATGCAGGAGCACCTTGGAAATCTCACTATCACTAGTGTATCCTTTATCAACTTGTACTTTGTGCTGGATTTCCTCCATGCAATGGCAAACACCTTTGAAAAGTATATTTCTCCCTCTTTTATAAGCCTCACTTGATAATAATGATTGCAGTGGCATTGATAAAAGTTATCTCTTGCTGTGCTTTTCAGTTCATTTTGCATAATTTAGATGTACATACGGAAGAAACATTATTGTAATATTAGAGTAGAAATATGGTAACCCCAGCTTTTTTGATGATTAATAGTTTTTTTTAAATCTTTGCAGATCTTTTCCAATTTACTTTTGTTTATTCTTGTTCCCTTTTCATAGTTAAGGATGACTTTCTTGGTTGGGTCTCTTAGCAATATCTCTTTAAAGCAGTTTTACTCTCTGTTGTTTCTCTGTGTTGCCAGCTGATCTTGCTTATAATCTTCTACCATTTTTACAAAAAAAGTTTATATTCTAAATTAGTGTTTTTCCTTGGCTGCCACATCTGTCTATTTGGTAAGTCAAGTGTTTCCTGATATTTTTAGGCTCCTTTTGTCTTTTCTTCATGTCAGTTGATTAAATTATATATGTTAATTTTTTATATGAAATAATTGTAATTGGTGTCTGTTTTCTTCCATCTATATCTTATTTTGTTATCAAGAGCTTATTTTAATAGGTAGATATATAGTTATAATTGTATATCACATTTTCACTAATATTTTAAAAATTCTTTTAGCTTTTCATGATTTTTGATTTTTAACAAACACACACAAAGAAAAGCTAATTCAGGAATGACTCCTATATCAATAGTGAATCAAGCCAACAAGTCAACAAGCATTTATTAATCCCTTAATGTGTACCAGGCAGTGTAATAAACTGGGAATACAAATAGAAACAAAAATAAAGTTAGCCCTGGTCCTCAGGGAGCTTGCATTCAAATGGAGGAAGATAACACATAAAAGGAAGCTGAAAGGCAGGGTGGGGAGAAGGAACCTGCTCTGGTGCATGGTCGAGAATGAAGTCCGGAGAGGGATGAAGGAGTGAACATGACTGGCCTGGACTCTTCCTGTAAATAGAAGGTCTGAGAGAAACTGACCAATCAGAAGAAAGGGCCACAAGGGTATAGGGATCTTCCAGGATGAAAAGGCTACCGGGAATGGTGGAGAAAGAAGTTTCCAGAGTGAGTAGCAGAGCCGGGGGGGGGGGGGGCGCGGGGATGGATTATGGAATGATTTCCTTTCTGCTAAACTAAAATGAATTCCATTTAAAAATGTTGTTCACTGCTCTCCATTTCTAGCACTTCCTCATTCTTTTGAAAAAAGAAAAAGGGTGATGAATAAATGTAAGACTTTTTTGGCAGTATATAGTTCTCTGGCTTTTTTCATTCCTTATTCCTAATCTGTATTTTCCAACATATTATTTGCTGTCCTTACCTATTCCATATTACTTATTGCATTGAAATCACAGATTGTGAAAAAAAAATTGAGTTACTTTGAAAGCTTTAAATGCAAGGGAATATAGTCTTTCTCTGCCTCTTCATCTTTTGCAATAAATGTTGCAACAAGCACATTCTTTGCATCCTTTGCAATAAAGACAGGCTGCAATTATTTTTTTTTTTTGCAGGGGGGAAGGCAGGGCAATTGAGTTTAAGTGACTTGCCCAAGGTCACACAGCTAGGAGGTGTGTCAAGTGTCTGAGGCAGGATTAGAACTCAGGTTCTCCTGACTCCAGGGCTGGTGCTCTACTCACTGTGCCACCTAGCAGCCCCACAAGTAAGGTTTTGAAAGTAAATAATGTTCTACAACAGACCACAGTCTCTCTTCAGTCACATCAAAAGGTATAGAACAGAGTTGTCAAACTCAGCTGGAACCAGATTAAAATATAATTAGGATATGTTTAACAAAATAAATAAAAATACAGTACAGTGGAGATAATGTTAATTTGTGGTTTTCCAAGTCAATCTGCAGGGATCTGTTTCTATTTGAGTTTGACATCACTGGTATAAGGAATATAAAATGCCACCGTGGTTATTATTTGTTGACCGGGAGATTGTTTAAAAAATGATTCAGTATAAGCCAAATATAACTGTAAGGTGTCTTCCCATGCAATATCTTCTGTGCATTTGTTAAAAATCATATGAAATCTCTTGAGTGAAGCAACAACAGAGATAATCTTGTTCAGTGACCTTTTGATTAGAAATATGTTGTTCAGTTGTGTCTGACTCTTTGTGACTCCCTTTAAGGTTTTCTTGGCAAAGATAGTGAGTGGTTTGCCATTTCCTTCTCCGGCTCATTTTACAGATGAGGAAACTGAGGCAAACAGGGTTAAGTGACTTGTCCAGGGTCACACAACTAGTAAGTGTCTGAGGCCAGATTTGAACTCAAGAAAACCTGGCACTCCATCCACTGAACCACCTAGCTGCCCTTATAAATATGTGGTGAGGTATAAAACAGGGACATATTTTTTCCAAAAGATCTTATCCACTTTCATGTAGGATGCCTACCATAGAGTCCAGAAAGAAAAAGTGGAAGGTCCTCCAGATGTTCCAGATTATGTTGTGCTGACTGAATTAAGACTATGAACGTTAAAGGGCCTTTTTAAAGAACCACACTCACTCCAGAGTTTGGCTTAACTACCCATGGAGCTTAATATCCAGATTGTAATATGCACTTGAAAGGCCAGCCTGTAGAGCTAGTCTGTCAGTAATTAATATCTTGGATAAACACAGTAAAGTGGGTGGATAAAGTATTACAAATGGACAATGAGGTAGGCCTAGAAATGATTGGATCTTTTGGTAAATTATGCAGTGCTTTTAATGATATTCTCAAGCTTCTCCATGAACAAAGATCTATCCTTTTCTCTCAGCTTGGCTCCTGACTCTGGACTTTTTTTTAACCCATTCCAACTGCCTTCCCACACTGTGGCTGATCTCCTCCTCCCAAATGGTGAGTTCCTGCCTGGAACTTCTATTTTAAAAAGTGTCCAGGGCAGCCACAGCTCACTTCTTTCCTCTCTCTGCTCCTGGGTCTCTGGACTTCCCCACTTTTCCTGTTGTGACCTCCCCTACTCCCTTTTCAGCTCCATTTTATATGTTGTCTTTACCATTGGAATATAATGTCCTTTTTATAATGTAGGGACTGATTTTTTTTCTTCTTGCTTATATAACAACTTCTGGCAGTGGGTTGGTCAGGCACAAAACCCCTAAGATCTGTAATTCTTCCCAGTTTCAGAAGAGAAGAAATTATTCAAGAAGGGTGAGAGGGTGGAGATTTTCATTTACAGGCATATTGTAAGAATTGTTTATGGAGGACTCCTGAGAAGAATAAGTAGAGAAAGGAATGGTGGGAGTAACTCCATTGCAATGCTGACCCTCCTAATGGGCATTACTTTGGCCCCCACTGCCTAAAGTCCAGGTATATTACTTTATGCCTTCCCAAAGGTCACTCAGGTAGCTCTAGGTGTTTGGAGTTATCTCTAATCTCTGCCATTGGGCCACGCCATTAGAATATGTTCCTCATTTTAGGGGTCCTAGTACCCCAGTTCCATTTAGCCACTTAACAGATTAGCTTTCACAAAGAAATATTTACTTCAGAGTTACAGCAAGAACATACAAACATCCTCACTCCAACACCTGGGTGAATAATCCCCTTTACACCACCTCATTCTCTGGAAAGAAGAATGGGATTGGTTTCACAATTTAACTCACTTTCTACATAGCATGGAGTTCAAGTCCAAATCCTCAATGGGCTTACTTCCTGATATCCTGGCTTCCCAGAGCTCTTGCAGTTGCAGAACTCTTTGCAACATCTGGCTCAGAATCCTGGGCTCCAAGGTTCCCTTGGTTTGAGGTCCTAGATCCAGGACTCCACTACTTGCATCTAGAAATGAAAAGGATAAATGAAACAAGACCAAAACCCCAAGACCTCTTCTCAGAGCCACAGGGCCTAAGTGGGGCAGGGAGGGGGTGGGGGTGTGCTGGGGAAGGTGACACCCTAGGCCCTTCTCCCCAGCTTACTGTGTGGTGCCTCTGCTGTCCCTGGACACTGCTAGAAAAGAGAGAGCTTGTGTCTTAGTTAAGTAGATTTAAAGACTCAAATAGTTTAAGCTATGCAGAAAGAGGCATCTGTCCCACGCATGTGGTTACGCTAATGTAGAATGTCCACACTTGGACCAAGTCTGACTCACAGGATCAGGTCCCTGGAATCTTCCACATGGGTGCCTCCATTACAGGTGGTCTAGGCATGTGCCCAAAACCTATTATATTTGTATTCCCAGAGCTTAGCACAGTGTGTGGCACACAGAAATCACTTGATAAATGCATTCTCTCTCTGTCTCTCTCTGTCTCTGTCTCTCTCTCTCTCTTGCATGAATTATTTAGGTCTCTGAAAAATTAAAATCATAGCTTATCCAAAGAGACAAGGGAGAGCTATGTAGTAGGCATGAGTAGGCTGAGCCTATTGCTAACAAAGAATTTCACAGAAGTGCTGAATGTGAAACTATAAAAAATGATGTCCCTTCCTCCTCTGGATCCATGACTCTGTAACTCTAAATGTGCAACTAGAAAGGGAGTTGAGGGGGACTAACACATAGCCTGCGTCTTCCTTTGGTATTGATGCAATGTTAAATTTGATGAACTTTTTTTAGTGGACTCCCTATGGAAGACAATATGGCAGGACATGGATGAGGCATGCATGAATGGGGTTCTGATCTGTGCCACTGGAGGAAGTAGCCATACTGATGACTTTTGAAAGTCTAAAGTTTTACCCAGATCAGAGTTGCCAGTTAAGATATTCACAGAATCTTTGGAGTTTGAAGGGCCCTCAAAGACCATCTCCTTCTGCAATTGCTTATAAACCTCTAGGATAGAGAAACACTTTGTACCTCCTGAAGCAACTGATCCCACTTTTGCATAGTTCTAATTGGTTCTAACTACTTGACTTAAAGTGGTGGTTAACCTTTAGCATTAACTAATCCTATGAATGACTTCTTTTTTAGTCCCGAAATTCTACAATTGACAAGTCATCATTCCTTACTGAATTCCTGCCTCTGAATTATTTGGTTCAAGTACTGACCGAGGTGGAGACTACTCGTCAAGGTACCCTTCATTCTCTATTCAATTCTACTTATTTCTGTCTATTTACTGTTCGGTTAGAAAAGCATCGTCACTTCTACTTTGTCTAAGAGCTGAAATCAAAGTTCTGCTCTCTATTTAGACACATATAAATCAAGGAATGTTAGACTCTGAAGAGACCCAAGAAGTCATCTGGTCAAACACGTTTATTTTACAGAAGGAAAAACTAAAGCTCATAGGATTTCAGTGACTGGCCCCAGGTGGTACAGATTTGCTCCCTCTGTGACCTTAGGCAATTCATTTAACCTCTTTGGACCTCAGTTTCCTTATCTGTAAAATTAGGGGGTTGGACTAGATGGCCTTTGAGAGCCCTTTCAAATTTGTGGTCCTAAGTCAGAGGCAGAGCCAAGACTGGAGCTTGAGTTTCCTAGCTATTTCATGCTCTTTTCCACACAAAATCTTTGGATGAAGCCTTAACTTTATTACTGCCTTAGTTTCCTCATCTTTAAAATACCTAGACTGGAAGTTATAAATGAAGTGCTATTTTATTCTGTGTATATAAACTTTACTAAATAGAGACACTCTTTGTAAAAAAAAAATAAATGGTAGCCTCTACCCCAGTGAGAAAGCTTTAATGTGTTTGTTACAAGTTCATTCTGGGGTTTCAAGTTTCCCTATGCTACTGTCATTGCACCCTTCAAATTCCTGTGAGGAGCACTTGATCTCCCTGGGGATCTTCTCCTAACTTGCTATTGAGGTGACCATTTTAGGAAAGATGTAGAAAACATAACTAAATAATAATTTTATTTAATATTTGATTTTGTGTAACTTTTTCCTTTTTCAAAATACTTCATGATTACAGTGGTGCCTTAATTAAGAAATTTATGAGTCACAAATAACAAAAGCAAGACTGAAAAAGATAATAGGTTTAGAGCTAGAAGGACGTTAGAGGCCCTTTAGTCCAACCCCCTCATTTTATAGGTGAAATAAATCGAGCTCGGATAGACGACATCATTTGTCCAGTGTCTCAGAGTAAGTAATTGGGTGCTATGTTAAAAGAAAATAGTTTGAATTCCATTTGACTGTTAATGACAAATCCTCTTTCCCTAGTGTTGAGACTTAGAAAATTTTTAATTATTTAAAATATGATGACCCTCACAGTAAGGAACCTAAAATTCTTTTGAAAATCTTGGGCTCAAAAAGCAGAACTTGGGCCAGTTGGTGGAAGGTGTGGAGAGAGAAGTAGGCTTTGGTGCAGTTTCAGGAAAATAATTCCAAACGATTAAAACAATCCACCAGCAGAGTAGTTTGTTTCACTAGGTAATGAGTTCCCCATCTCTTGAGTTCTTCAGGTAGAGGCTCGTAACCATGCTTGGGGATATCTTGGGAGGACTTACTGCTTCCTGCCTGGGTTGGCCTAGATGACCTCAGAGGGTGCTCTGTAACCTACACTAAATGTAAAAGTTAGAAGGCCACATGCCTAAATGCCAGAGGCTCACAGTTATCTCCTCCTCTCTTTTCTCTAGCTCTGAATCCCTTTGAAGGACGTGACAGTGTGGACACAAAATTTGTAGAGGAAACAGCATTGAAACAAACCATGATCCTCTTAAACTTATAAAAGAGCTGGGACAACAAGTGACTTCCAGGAACTTGCCATCATGATTTACCATTTTATTAAAAAAAAAAACAAAAACATTTACTGTGGAGCTTTGAGTTATTTTTTAGAACTATTTCTATTGAGGAAAAAATCCCAGATGCCCTGTAGTCATCTAGGTGGTGCAGAGCTCAGGGCCTATCACTAAGTAAATAATGACTTCCATTTGGGGAAAGGCAAGCTCTTTCTAAGAGGTTGAACATTTCAAGGGGTGCTCGTAAATACCAGCCTAAATTGCTTTAGTTCTTTCCCATCTGAACAGAAGACGAAAGGCACATGTATCGAAAATCGGGACAAGATCTGGGAACATGTGAATGACCTTCCAGATACCGTTCAGAGAAGTTTCTCCAACTCCTGTACTGTCTATTTTCTGAAGAAAAAATGGAGGCTCGAGGATAATTATGTGGCGACTAGATCCAAAATGCCTGGGGGTTTAAAAAATTTTAATGTGGAATAAAATATATTGAAAATAGGGAGAACAGGATAAAAAAACAAATAAGTGGCCTTTTTTGTAAATAATATATGATTAAAAAAGAAGAAAAGTTACACGTTCAATATAAAAACCCAGTTTTGAGTTTAGGTGCCTTTTCTAAAAAATTGATTGTATTTAATTAAAGCTGCCTTTCTTTCCAAGTAGAATAATTTGTAATGTTTGTATATTGTGTACTTTAAGTTTGTAATTGAAATGATTACAGGGAGCTTTTATTTAATTTTATGCTGTTGACTTTTTTGTAGCTTTTATAAAATGTCTATTTAGACAAATCTTGATATTAAAATTCCATTGAAATGTTTGTCTAAAAGATCCTAGGTGTTTTGTTTGTTTTAAATCACAGCTCTTCTGAAAAAGCCAGAATGTATGGCTATCTGAATTATGTCCTCTCTTGGCCATCAAGAGACTATATAATCTTAGTTGTCCTCCAGCCGGATCCATCATTATCAGCTCTAGAAATCCTGTTTTAGTTCTGTGTATTGATTTGTGAGCATTACCCAAGGATCTTCTCTAGGGTTCTGCTGTTCTCTACATCCTTTCCCATAGGGCAAAGGTTTTTAACTTTTTTTTTGTACATTGGACCCCTTTGACAGGGGTCATGAAGCCTATGAATGCCTTCTCAGAATGATATTTTAAATGCATAAATGAAAATATCTTGGATTGCAAGAGGAAGTCAATTACATCAAAATGCAATTGTCAAAATACATAATTAAAAATACAACCACCACCGTGTTTACAGACCCTACAGTAAGAACCCTGCCTTAGGAAATCATACACTCTCTTGGCTTCAGTGATTATCTCTATTCAGATAACTCCCAAATCTGTATTTGCAGCTCTGACTGCTTTTCTTCTTTTCTTTTTTGAATATTTAATTTTTCCTAATTACATGTAAAACAATTTTAATATTATTTTTTTAATTTTGAGTTCCAAATTCTCTCCCTCCCTTCTGTTCCCCCTCCCTGAGAGAGAATGCAATTTGATATAGGGTATACATGTGCAATCATGCAAAATATATTTCCATGTTCATGTTGTGAAAGAAAAAGACAAAAAATTCACAAAAAATAAAGTGAAAAATAGTATGCTTTGATCTGTATTCAGACTCTATCAGTTCTATCTCTGGAAGTGGATAACATTTTTCATTATAAGTCCTTTGGAATCGTATTGGATCACTGTACTGCTAAGAACAGCTAAGTCATTCACAGTTGATTGCTGTACGGTATTGCTGTTACTGTGTACAGTGTTCTCCTGGTTCTGTTCACTTCATTTTACTTCAGTTCATGTAAGTATTTACAGGGTTTTCTGAAATCATCCAGTTCATCTGACTGCTTTTCCAAATGCATTGTCTCTCCCTCCCAACATTCTACAAACCACCCTCCCTGTTTGCTCCCTTCATGTCAATTCTCAGTCACCCAAGCTAAAAATACTTGTTTTCTTTGATTTCTTCTTCTCTCATGTTCTTTTGATTCCTCCTTTCTCTTCTATCTCTTTCTTTTCCATTCCACTGCCACTATTGTATTTCATTATGTCATTGTCTCAACCTCAGTCTTTCTTCACTCCAATCTATTCTATATACTGATTATAGGTTAAGCTTTTAACCTTTTATTCCCTGCTCAATGCTATTCCTTGCTACAATGATTTCCCATTAATTTGACATCCAAAATTTTCTATAATCTGACCCAACTGCACCTACCTAACCTTAGAGACCTCCATTTCCCAACCCAGTTTTTTGCACTAAGCAGATGAATCATTTCACTATTTCTTGACAAGGCCATATGCTTTCATTTCTGCCTTTTTGGCCTTACAGAAACATCCCATTCCTCTCAGTCTAAATGCTATCCATTTAGGCACAGCTGTACCCCCACCTTATCCATAAAACTCTCCTTGACTATTCAGACCTAAAGAGATTTCTTGCACTTTTTCATCTAAACTTGCAGCATTTGTTGTCTGTACCACTCACTTAGTACGTCATCATCGGGGATCACTTTAGGAGAGGTCCCCATCAATGTAGTTCAAGTGGAAGCTGGGAGATACCTTAGATTTTTTCTATTTTTTCAGTCTTTGGATTTTATTTTTTATATGTCTTAATGTGTTATGGAGTCATTAATTTTAATTTGGTCCATTCTAGTGTTCAAGGTGTTTGTTGTTGGGTTAAGGTTTGGTACTTATTATTTCAAGTTGCTAATTCTAATTCTTTCATCTACAATTTTTTTCCTCTAGTACTCACATTTCTTTTAAAAATTGTATTTTTAAATTTGTAAAACAAAAACAAACCTAGCTTCATTTCTTCTAGGAATTCTAGTTTAATTTTGTACAACCTGTGTTTTCTTTTGGGATTTTTCTTATAGATATTTTGAGGTTATTTTCTTCTAGGCTTGTGTCTTGATTATTCCTGCCGCCACAAAAGCTCTTTTTTTGATTACTTATTTTTCCAGCCAACTTCCTGACTTTAGTCTTTATGTAAAGGCCAGGCTCTGTGTACTTCTGAGGGAAATGGCTTGACTGAGCTTGTATATCTTTGCGTCCTGCTGGTTCCTTGGGAGTATTGTTGTATGATCTGAGATCGCATGATCTCAGAGACAGACCAGGATGGGGTCCTGTAAGCTCTGAGTGCTCCCCAAATGGTCATGGATTCCTGCTCTGGTTATTCCCTCATGGGATTCCAGGTTGTAGGCTAGAACTGAGACCTCTAGTCCTATTTGCTCCTGGATTTAGAGCCATACGGCTCCTGGTTGCATCTCAACTTGCTCCTAATTCAGTACACTACCTGAGGCTTACAGCTCCTTAGCTAGGTGCAGGTCCTCTCATCCCTGCATCCCCGACCAGAAAGTAGATAGTGAGCAACAGAGCTGCCAGTTGGTACCTACCTGGTCCTTCATCTTGAACAAGGTCAGACCCCTCTGTGTGGGTGTGGGATCTCTTCTTATCTTGATGCACATCCTCAGTCTCTTCACTAGAATGCTTAGTGTGCTTTTGTCATTCCTGGCTAAACCCTATCCCCAGAGCCTATGGATTTGTCTGTCTTCCTAGGCCAACCTGGTGAGAAGAATTACTCATTGTGACTTTTTATTGGATTTTCTGGACAAGACTCAGTCTGGTGCATTTTCTAGATCTTTGTGGAAGAGTTGTGTGGAAGAATTTGGCTCTACTTCCTGCCACTCCACCATCTTGATTCTTCCTTCCTTTTCCTGATTTTTATGTATATGCTTATGGCTCAAAGCCTCTATTCCAGGCCACTTTCCTACATCTGTCTCAATTCATTGGACCTTGGTGTTCTCAAGAAACTCATGCTTTCTGCCCTAGCTCAGTCTCCCATTTACATTCTTACTTGCATCCTAATTTGTACTCTGCTTCATTGTGTTTTTTTTTGGATGGGAGTTTTCCCTCAGGGTAAATGATTACCCTAATCATTGCCATATGTTGGCTCTATATTGGAGAATCAACATGGAATGTCCTCATCCCACTTGCTTCCCTCCTCAGGAAAACTTCCCTAGTCTATAAAATGAGTTACTTAGACCAGATAATCTCTGAGATCCTTTCCAACTGTCAGTATGGCATCCTAAGATTCATGAGCTGAAAAAGATCTCTCCCTCTTCTGAAGCTTAATATTACTTTGGATCTTGTGCATTTGTCACATTCTATGTTGTGTTGTAATTAGGTTTATAGATATGCATATATCTTATCTCCTCTAATAGAGAAGAGGGCTTCTAGTAGTATATCTCTACTTGCTACTACCCCTAAACTCTTCCATTCCCTGTATCCCCCTTCTACTAACAAACAAACTAGAGAAAGGAGAGAAGAAACTATCCTATTAATCTGTGTATCTCCCTTGAGGCCTAGCACAGTGTTTTGCAGGTAGTAGGCACCTTATAGAATTCATTGAATTGAATTTATTAAAATTATGAAAGCATCTGACACCAGAATTTGAGAGCTTGTCAAAATATCTATTTAACTTCTTTTGTACAGGCACCAAAAAGAGGGACAGAAAGTTTTTCTTTAAACCTTTCACATATGAAAAATTTGGATTTACAAAACAGATAGATTTCAAAGAGACTGTTTTTGCTGTAATAAGATTCTTCACCTTGCCAAAGGATTTATTATAATATTCCTTTACATAACATGCTTTCCTACTGATTTTAAAATGATTTAAATTAACCTAAATAGTATTTACCTATCAAGTCTTAGGAATAAACTATTTCACAAGTGAAGCACATCTTTACATTGTTCAAAATACAAGTGTTTCATTTTACTAACTATACTGATATACATTTCCCCAAAGAACAAGTATAGTACTGTTTAATTAATTTACATATTTTTTAATTTTAAAAAGTATACCAGAATGGATTGAATTTATTTGACTTTCTTTGGAAAAAATGTTAATTATTCTCTCTGATTCTAGCTGTAGGATCATGTTTGAAAAGAAACTTAACCTGAACAGTGGTCAGCATACAAATTGGAAAATAATAACTAAATGACCAGAATACTTTGGCAAAATTTTGCAATTCTACATTCTATACGAATGGCAAATGAATCTGTGGTTTTTGGATAGCAATAGGCTTCCTTTGTAGGACCTGAAGGGAGTGAATTGTATGTTCCTATTCCTATCTGCCCAATATTGTGAAAGCCTTGTGGTTCATAGTTTCCCAGGGGTGGGTTTAATGGAAGCCTGTTTGAAGTCATTAGGAAACTTAGCTTTGGGGCCTTTTCTTGTTCACATATTCAAATTTCAATTGGCTTTATAGTAGGCTTTCTTATGTGCCTCATATTGGAACCAGGCTCAGATGGCTTGAATGGAGGAGCTCGGCCATAAGGCCGGGGTAGGGGCAATGTGGCTTCTGCATCTGGGATGTAGGCATTTGGGCGCTGAATTGCTGTCGTGTAAACCCCAGAAGGCAGCATGTTGTTTTTCTCTTCCAAGGCAATCTGCAAAGAAAGATTTCCTTTAGTTTACAGAAAAAGATAGCAAGGCACATTCATTTGGACAATATCAAATTGGAAGCTCCTTGAGGGCAGGGTCTATCATTTGCTTCTTTTTGTATCTCCAGCACTCAACACAGTGCCTGGCACAGAGTAGGTGCTTGATAAATTTTGTTGATTAAATATTTATTGACAGCGCCAGCATAAAGGTAGAGGACCTTGATTCAAATCCTACTTCTGTCATTTGCTAGCTGTTTGACCTTGGACGAGTCAGTTCTTAGAGCCTCAATTTCCTCATCTGTGAAATGAGAATTGGACTGAATGGTCTAGCTATAAAGATGATGCTTCTTTTAGCTAATGTAAGTACAATGAGGGAAGGGACTAAAGGCCAGTAGTGGGTTCTAATGTAGAGGCAGGATGAGGCAGGGATTTGGAGGGGGATGGGAAAAGAAAGTGTCAGCATATAAATCATTTACCTTATGATGGGGGGAAAAAACCAAAGCAAATTTTAATGCTCTCATAGCATAAATTTGTTGCCCATGCAGTACAATGTTACTGTGATTCTGTTTCTTAGAAATTGCCCAGTGGCCCCCAAGCTCTTCCATTCCATGGATCGCTCTTCTACTAACAAACAAACCAGCAAAAATACAACCCACGTGAGAAAGAAGGAGCTTGCATGAAGCTCAGGTAGCAAGGAAACACAAGGGATGATATAACGGAGGTGATGAAAACCTAGTAAAGTGTTTTTGCATCCAGGGCCACTCAGCAAATCCTCTGGATTAAGAAGCAGAGTTGGCAGGGATTCAGATACCCTTTTTCGGGGAGAGGAGGTCATGTCACCCTCAGCACCCAACGACTGCCTTTCATAAACTCTAAGGCACGGCTTCTTTACCTCTTGCGTGTGTATCATGGATCCCCTTTGGCAATGTAGTGAAATCTATGGATCCCTTCTCAGAATACTGCTTTTAAATGCATAAAATAAAATACGCAGGATTATAAAGCAAACTAAAAATATTGAAATATAGTTATCAAAATACTTTAAAAATAGTTCATAGATCTGTGGTTTAGAACCGTTAGAGTCTAATGGCTCCCAATTGTCAACTATGAAGTACTCTTCCTTTCTGAAGGACAACCTCCCTTTTATCACTGATTGATCATCTGGAGTTCTCATGTTTGAAAGGTGTCCTTCACTGACTGAGCCATGGTTTACTTCCTGGTACTCAGCTCATTTCTGCGTCTTTTAGGGATTCGGATTCCTGGCTGTCCACCTAACATAGGCTCTTGAACAGAGTGGACGGTCTCAGTGAATATTTGCTGAATGAGTGAATGAATGAAAAGTAGCTTGGACCTTGTGCTATTATTTTTCAGTGGATAGAAGCTAGACCAAGATACACTGATAAAGGAAACTTCTTCAGCCTAAGTCAGCATATTCTCTGCAACTTGTAGGGTAAGTGGCCTACTGCGGGTCACATAGCCAGTAGGTGCCAGAGGCAGGACTTGAACCCAGGTCTCCTTTGGTCTGAGGCTAGCTTTCTATCCACTGTGCTTCTTTCATTATGCCTACAGTAGTGATTAAACTTCTAAACTTCTAAAAGTTCTAAAAGTAATGGTGGATCCAACTTAACTTCAAGACAGCTCCAAATCAAAGAAAGTACAACAAAGCAAACAAAAAGTGGTGTGTAGAGTCTGGGGAGTACAGATCCACATCTTTAGTCATAAAGTCTTCAAGTAGTAATCATCAGTCTAAGCCAAGCTTATTGAATGATTCAAATGGAGGCCTCGGTCTACTAACACTTCCATTTTACTAGCAAAAAAACCGTTTCCAATTGCCACTATCATCCATAAATATTTCTTCAGTGCCTATGGGCTATAATGGCATGATAGCCAAGTCCTAGTTCCATAGTGGTGCCAATTCTGATAGTATGTTTAAGGTTATGAACTGCTCTGTCTTGGAACTAAAAATCACCATTGAACCAGACAATATAGGGATGGTACTGAAGGGAGAAGGGATCTGACCTCCCATGGCTCCTGGCCCTTCCTGTGTCTTTTAACAGAGATACTACAAATGCAGTCCTAGATCCCACACTTACCATTGCCCGTTCTGCGGCAGCTAACTGATGCACGTCTTCATTTCGCAGCACCTTCAGCCAGTCTTCCTCAATTTCTTTGTTGAGTGGCAGCCCTTGGTCTAGCCTTTCATTGCAATTGGTAAGGAACTCTCTTTTCTCCCTGACTTCCTTTTGTAGTTCAAGATTAAGAGCTTGCTGCATGGACAGCTCGGCCACAAGGGCCATCATTTTGTGGGTAGAGTCTTTTATTTTCTTCTGATACTCATTCATCTGGAATAAAAGGGACAAAAACTTAAGGGATGCATAGACCTGTCCTTAACAGACCCACTGAAAAGAAACTGATAGAAAAACCATCAAGGGTCCACTCATGGCATGACTCATGGGTTTGACAAATGTTTCGGCTGTTAAAAGTTGTCTTCAAAATCTATTCATATTAAAACGCCCAACACCATAAGCATCTGGCAGGAGAAAGAGGAGTATAAGAAGTCATGAATTCAGTGTAGCAGGAGGGCATTAAGTTAACCACTTCACAGCATTCTGAAACACTAGAACCTGTCAGCAAGAAAGGTTGCAGAGCTTGCTTTGACCGAAGAGTAAAGGAATTGGCAGATAGCTACTGGTTTTCTGTGATGGCTAAGGACAGTTCTGATCAAAGGTAGGGGGATCACCTAGAATTCATAGCACTTCTGAGCTGGAAGGAACCTTAGACATTACCTAGCCCAGTTGTTTCATTTACAGGGGAACTGAGGCTCAGAGAGGTTGTGACTTATCCAAAGAGACATGACTTATTAGTGATTTTAATCCTTTTAGCTCTCTAATTTTGAGTTTCATATAGGCCAGTTTGTTTGAAGGGATTCCATTTCTGATTCCTCATATCTAGTTTTGCACTTGTATCGATTGTTAATTATATAGGAATGCAATACCTAGAAGAGTAAAAACTATATTACAGAGTTATGGTTTACTTAGCTAAGAAAATAAGAACATGCTTAAGCCCTGAGGGAATTTTATTTAAAATGGAAACAAAAATCAGAGTTCTGATACTACTGAATTCTACTTCATAATGCTTTAGGCCTTAATGCATCCCTCCAGGGCACTACTAAGTACAGGGAAGAATAAGAAAAATTTGTTAGTAAAATTTGATGGGGAGAACTTCTTTAAAATGCTTTTTCACATCTACTCAGTAGAGATGACCTTGTAGACAGGCTTTCCGAGGTCATTTGCTTCCAACAATACTAAATACATCTGGACAAAAAGGCTCAGTTGGCGGCAGGTATTTCTCTGAGCATAATGCCCTGTAGCTTTGCTCCATTGGCTGTAAACATCGAAGGGCAGTTCAGTCACAACACTTCAGTTAGCCCTTCAGTCCTCAGAAAAGTGACAAAGTGGGTGCTGGAAATTGATTCAGACGAATAGCATTTGTCCTATGAGAGTCCTGCCTTCTACACTTGTAGGAGGCCTTTCCCAATTTCTCTCTCTCTTTTTAAAATTTTTAATTTATTTTATCTTTTATTTTCACTTTACTTTCATATGGTGAGACAGAGACAGACACAGAGGTAGAGACAGCCAGAGACCTAATCCTTCTTAAGTTTGCTGCCTTCCTTCCCTCCGTTGGTTAGTCCTTGCTTATCCTCTTTCTAGATTATTTGAACATAGCGTTATCGGCATGTTGTCGTCCCTATTGGATTGCGAGCTCTTTTGAGAAAGAGAAAGTCTTTTACCTATCTTTGTAGTTCCAGGGTTTAGTACAAGGCCTGTCATTTAGTAGGTGTTTCATTTTCGGAGGCCAAAGTGATTTTCCTAAAGTGTTGTTGGTCTGAGCATTTCACACTCTGCCTAATCCAGTCCCTTGTCTAGTGCTCCCCTCCCCCCAACTCCAATGACTCCCTATTGCCTCCAGGATCAAATACACAGTTTTCTGCTTGGCATTTAAAGTCTTCCACAAGCCAGCCCCTTCCTACCTTTCCAAAGTTACCCCATTTTATTCTTTTTCACTCCCCATATCATGCAGTGACACTGGCCATCTTGCTGTTCCTTCCATGTCTGGTTCTGCATGTACCTCACATGTATCTACTTGTATTCATGTTTAGAATCTGAGCTATTTTTGCTTCTTTGCTTTGCGTCTTTAGCACTTAGCATAGGGCCTGGCACATAGTAAGAGCTTAATAAATGCTTGGCTGCTGACTGACTAACTTTCATTTCACAAGCATTTGTCTTCTGTCCTTCCCACTATCCCCCAACATTACTTAAAAAAACAAAAACCCGACAACTTTGTAACAAATATGCACAGGCGAGCCAAACAAATTCTCAAATCGGCCTGTCGCATTTTGGATTTTGGCTCCATCACCTCTGTATTGGGAGGTGGGTAACGCGGATCCTCACCAGTCCTCTGCATGATCGTTGCGTTAATCAGAGTTCTGGAGTCTTTCAAAGGTGTTGCCTTGATGAGTTTGTTCTTGTATGAATTGTCCCCCGGCTCTGCTAACTTTAACCTGCTCCGTTCCTGCAAGTGTTCTCAGGTTTCTATGACGCCATTCTTTTTGTTGTTTCTTATGTCACAAGAATTCTGTGACTTTCACATACTATAATTTATTATTCCCAAAATTTATATAAAAATCATAAACATGACTCATTTCTGCCATATACACACCCCTCCTTTTACCTTTTGGGTTTCTGTTCAGAGCACCACCATTCTTCTGGTCATCCAGGTTCATAAATTGGATTCCACCTTGACTCTCCATTTGTCCTTATCTCCTGTAGCCAGTTGGTTGCTAAGTCTTGGTTCTACCTCCCCAGCAGCCCTCTCTCACTCATTCATTCCTTTCTCTCTCCTCACATGGCAACCACTCTGGTCTAAACCTGTCTCACCTCTCTCCCGGACTACTGTGGTGGCCTCCTAGTTATCAATCCCCCTCCATAGGTATTCTGTTTTCCAGTGATGCTGGCTTCCCTCCTGTTCCGGACACAAGACATTCCATCCCCCAACTCCAGAACTTTTCACTGTCTCTCACACCTAGAATTCTCTTCCTTCAAGTCTCAGCTGAAGTACAACCTTCTACAGGAAGCCTTTGCCAACCTTGCTTACTCTTAATACCTCCCTCTGAGATTAACTCCAATTTAGCCTACATATATGTCTTGTTCCTGCATAGTTGTTCATGTGTTCTCTTCCCCCTTTTAGTCCACCAGCTTCTGAAAACAAGTACTGTTTTTTGCCCTTCTTCTACTGCTTGAAGTGCCTGGCACACAGTAGGTACTCAATGACTACTTTTTGTATTGAAATATTTGTCTTCCCCTCCATCGTAATTTCTGCACTCCTCAATTTATCCACCACAGAGATTTCAAAGTGATCTTCCTAAAGCCTGAGTCTGACCATGGCACTACTTTGCCCAAGAAAACTTACTATTGCAAGATACAAACTCCTCTCTTTGGTACTTAAAGCTTTTTGAAGCCTGCCTCCAGCTTCCCTTTTTAGTCTGATTGAATTATTGTCCCTCTCATATATGTTACACTCCATCCAAACTGGCCTATTTAGTGGCCATAATCCCCAATATTTCATTTGCCACCTCTTTTCCTTTCCACAGGTTATCTATCCCTGCCTACTTGGAACATCCAACCCCCTTATCACACCTCTCAGAGAACATCTCACTTTCTTCAAGGCTTAGCAAAAGTGCCAGCTCCTTCAAGAAGCCTTTCCTGATTGTTCCAGCTGTTGGCAACCCAGCCCTGCTCTTTCCATAGCTACATCTTAAGACTATATTGACTTATCTGTAAACTACCCCACTAGTAGACTATCAGCTCCTTAAAGGCAAGAACTATCTCACTGTTGTATTTGTGTCCCCATGGCCCAGTGCCTCCCTCTGATGAAGTATACCACACCCTGTATAAACTTTCCTATCCTATGGGACTTCTGGCTGTGTCATCCCAGTCCATCCAACATTCTGGGGACTTTCCCTAGACCAGAGCTTCTTAAACTTTTTCTACTCGACCACTTTTTGCCCAAGGAATTTTTATGCAATCTTAGGCATGTACGTATATAAAATAGGTATACAAATCAAACATTAACTGATAATAAATCATAAAGAAATTTATTTTAAAAAATTCTTTGGTATACATATAATTTTACCATTTATTAAAGATGAAAGCAAATTTGCACACTAATAAGATGGATATGCTTGTTTGTTTTTACATAAAGAATTAACTCTTGGTGGATGCAGGGCATCTTCAACATTTTTCAGAGTTGACTGATATTTTGATTTTATAATCGTCAACGCCGAGAATGCTGCTTTCTCATAAATACATGGTACAAGCCAGAATTATGTTTAGGGCCATTTCAGAAATTATTGGAAATTCTGTCCTAATCCCAAGTTAAAATGAATTTAATGATTTTGTATGTACAGTAAAAACACTGCAATTCATAATATACAATAGTCTCAAATCTGAGCCAAGGTGTTTCTGTCTGGCGGTGTTCGTTAGCATTGTGTGGCATGACAGCATGCACAGTACAAAGTATGCATGCTCTATATTCAGAACCAAGGCTGTAGTGAAGTTGTGTGATGCAACACAGGCAAGCGCTGCCAGAAACACCTTGGATTCGTTACGCATTTGATCTGGAATTAATTTTTGGTCATCATGCATTCTTTATTTTTACTGTTGCCAAATTTTTTGCAACCCCATATGGGTTCACAACCCACAGTTAAAGGAGCGCTGCCCTAGATATCCTGACATAATGTAGATAAGCAATAGAACATGTGTATTATGTTCTTACTACATCTCATATCTCTGTGAAGATATCCTTCTGGGTAGTTTCTCCTGCACGATTCATCCTTATTTTTATTCTATTGTCCACTCATACCTATCCCTATTGATACTTTGAGTGACCAATGATTTCAGTTCTTTGAAGGCTGAGATAATGAGCACTTCTGTTCTGGCTAGAATGCTAAACAATCAGTAATTAATTTTGTTGAAGGCAGATATTCATAACAAGGCCCGAATGTGAAACAGGGGTAGAAGTTGTTTTTTCTTGCCCTTGGATTAATTTGCATGCTAATCATAGAGCATCATGGGAACTAAGGGAAACGTTGTTTCAATCCCTACACACCTATTGTGGTGTTTTGTTGGCTGGATTCCCCAAAACAGGTTTTAGGGGTGCAAATTGTTGACTAGATATTTAGTAGACATCAACAAATATTTTCTAACCCCAAATCAGGCAGTTGACTTGGGCTGAGGACTATGAATCAGTACCAGGAGGAAAATGGTCAAAAGAATAGACTTAATCTTAGCCTAGGTCGTTCAACTGGTTCATTTTGGCTGCATGGGCAGAAGGTGGTCTCTCAGAACCCATAGCTATGCATTCAGAATGGTGTAAACCTCCCTTAGGGCAGTTGGGTGGCACAGTAGATAAAATGCCAGGCCTGAAGTCACAGAGACTCATCTTCCTGAGTTCAAATCTGGCCTCAGACACTTACTAGCTGTGTGGCCCTGGGCAAGTCACTTAACCCTGTTTGCTTCAGTTTCCTCATCTGTAAAGTGAGCTAGAGAAGAAAAGAGCAAACCACTCTAGTATCTTTGCCAAGAAAATCCCAAATGGGGTCACAAAGAGTTGGACACAACCAAAATGACTGAATAACACCAAAAGTCCTCCCTTGTCAGGGAAAGACTTGCTAGTTGATATGCTCATTTACTTTTCCAGTCATATTTTATATTACTCCACTTTGTGCATTCCCTATTCCAGTCAAATGACCTTCTACAGCTTACCATCCAGACTCCTGACTCTGTGCAGTCTCTTCTTAGAGTCTTTAGCTTTCTTTGTGAAACTAATCCAGAGCTACTTTCTGCATAAGACCTTCACTGATTCCCCTACTCCACCCTCTACCACACACACTACTTTTAATTTTCCCTCCTTAAAATTACATTGTATAACTGTGTATACTTGCTATGTACTTATCTGTGGTGGTACATTGATAAATGTTTAACAATCAGCTCTCCAGAAAAAAAAAACAAACCAAACACATGTATGACATATTTTAAAATATGCATTATTAATATTTTCTCTATCCCTTTATAGATAACCAGAAATAAGTCAGGTCCTGGTTTGTAGTGTTTTCTGATTTCTGAGGTAAAAATGCTCAACATAAAAAATTAACAATCAGCTCAAGAACCGCTTTGAGCTGGTACCAGCATGACCATGCTTATCTGTGTATATGTTGTATTGTCCCACTGAAATAAAATTCCTTAGGGCAGAGCTTGTTTCATTTTAGCTTTTGTATCTACAACACATTATCTTGCCCTTAGGAGGTACATAATAAATGTTTGTTGAATTAAATTGCACTGAATTGGGAGAGAGCCTTTTTATATTCAACCAGGAAAAAGCCAACTGGGATCCTGTATCCTCTATACCTTTCAGCCAATTGTGTGATTGATAAGATACAGTTTGCTGTGGAATATTGTTCATGAAAGCCTTTTTCCTACATTCATCAGGAATGCCCTTGATGTATGTGTAGGTTCTTGTATTTTTTAAAAATGTCATTGCTATTTTTAGTTTTTCCTTACATTGCATTACTTACATTATTCAGTATGTCTTTCCCTTTCTGGAGAGGTATGTTTTATTATGAAAAATAAAAAAGAAGGGGGAAAAAGTTCAACCTGATATGCAGTGTTACATACCCAGAGATCCTCCCATTATAAAAGAAGGGAAGGGAGTACATTCTCATATCTCTTCTTTGGTGCCAAGCTTGATCATTATAATTTGTCAAATTTAGTTTTGTCTTATTGATGTTGTTTCTATTTACATTGTTATGGTCATTGTGCACATTCTATTCCTGGTTCTGCTTCCTTTACCAAATGAGAATTACACCACGACCATCCCAAATAGTGAACAAACCCACCTATTGGATAGCAAAGAGAAATCAGAGAAACTGTAAAAATTAGAATGGACCAGACAATATACAGAGCAATTGAGCTCTCTCACTGGTAGGGTTATATCTCAGCTCAGCTGAGAGTTCCTGATCTCACTCAGGGAGAAATTCTTGGAAATGTCTTGTAGATGTTGGAACTCAAGAATATGTTGTAGTGCCAGCTCCTCTACATGTCTGCTTCTTTCCAAAATCTTCCTCTCCCTCTAGTTCTGGAACCATGTGAGTCCTTTCTCAAAGCCAAGGGAACATCTCTCCTTCTCCAACCTCTCACCAGCTCCTCCCCTCATGCAGCCACAGAGTATTGAGGAATTCATTCTCTTCTCCAATGAGGGGAATTTTATGCAAATACACCAGGCTTGAAAACTTTGAGTTACATGTGTATATGGGGCATTTTTTTTCATTGACCTCTTTGGAGTATTATATATTTCTAGCAGTGGGATTTTTGGATCAAAGGGTAGGAACATCTTGGCAAGTTTCTTAACATAATTTCCATAATTCCTCAAACACTGAATTTTTACATTTTTTTGAGGTCATCTTTAACAATTTGCTGATTGTGAAATGAAACTCAAAGTTATTTTGATTTGCATTCCGCTTGTAATTTGTGAGATGAAGCAATCTTTCATACAATCATTAATAGTTGCATAGATTATATTCATAAAGGTTTTACAAGTTGGATCAATAGACATTGATGTTTTTGTAGTTTTCTTTTTCCTTTTTGGTAATATTAAGATTTCTGTTTTTTTCCCCTTAAGCCTCTGGTATAAACCTCTTTCAGTTATTTTGAGAACTGATCCCACATTACCCTCAAAATGTGTCACCTCTAGCAAAGACCCAGCTGCTGCAGCTCTCTGTTTGCCAAGGAAATCAAGGGCTTGCTGGCTGAAGCAGTTTCTACGATCTCTTGGTTTCCATGTGGTAGTAATTGATTTATATTCCTTAGGAAACAGTGATAATTTGCATCGGTGTCCATTATTTTATTCAGTTCCTACTTCTCAAAGTCCCCAAACTAATTTGATCCCAAATATCTCTGGTCTCTGAACTGCTGTGAGGCAGAAAGTGAATGCAGAGCCAGGAGTCTCTGCCACTGCCTGGTTTAAAGATGGGCCAAGTCCAGGGAGCCACCTCTTACAAAAACATCATGGAATCCCTTTTTATTAGGTCATAGGTTCAGAGTTGAAAGGGATTTTAGAGGCCACCTAGGCCAATCCCTTCCTTTTACAGATGAGAAAACTGAGTTCCAGAGAGGATAAATGACTCGCCCGGGGTCACACAGGTAGTACTTATAGAGGCAGGATATGAGCCTATGGCCTCTGGCTCCAAAGTCAGTGTTCTTCCCGTTGACCTGGCTGCATCTTGAGATCTACTGCTACCATAGCCTGAAGACCCTTGTGCCCCAGCTGCTCAGGTGACATTGTCTTCCTTCTCTCCTTTCTGGTCCCACTTTAAAGGTCTTGGTGCTGGTCCAAGTGTTGAGAGTTGATGGGTCACCCTTGTGTCCAGGTTAGGAGTGGTGGTGATGGATGCCCATATACTTGCCTTGTTATGATCCCCACCTCGATCTCTTCAGTCCAAGCGGCTAAGCCATGTGGTTCTCCTCTAAAAGTACCAATGAAAAAGGCAGACTGCTTTCAGCACTGCCTTGTTCTTTTGTGAGGTTCCTCTAAATCTCAGAGATAAAACCCAGGACTTTTCCTATCACTGTAAGTGTTCTAACAGTGTCTAATAAGCATGCACCAGGAATGATGCAGAGAGCATTTGTGCATCATGAGAGGATACCTTCTACCTTTAAGAGACCAAGATTCTATGAAAAATATGTGTAGGCAACAAAAAAGCAGAGAACAAGAGACGCAGGATCAGAGAACTAACCTTTTTGGCCAAGAGCAATGTATCCTGCTTGCAGTTCTGAGTTCTAGTCCGGAGTCTATCTGTGAGCCGGGTGACCTGTTCAAAGAGGAACTCCTTCTCCAGCAGCTTCTCCTCTTTCTCTGCCAGATGGAATTCCAGCTAGTTTGTAAATAATTAAAAGGAAGTGGTAAATCTAAGAAGGCCACAGCTGCCATGCAGAATTGGTACCCTGTTGCACATTCTCAATGTTCCTGAAATTACCTGTTTTGTGTGTGTGTGTGTGTGTGTGTGTGTGTGTGTGTGTGCACTTGTGCGTGTGTGTGAATTTATCCATATGGTTTTTTAAACACCCAGTTATAGGTAGTCCCCAAGTTATGATTAAATTAAATTAAATTCTAGATATAATTTAGAATTCAGAACACATTTTACCAAAGAAACAATGTCAATTAGCCCACAAGAGCCTATTGAATTGATACTACAACTAGAATCATGGACTACTGGAATTGGAAGGGTTCTCAGAGATCATCTTGTCCAATCTCTAACTGAAGCATGGATTCTTCTTCAAATATCCCCAACAAGTGGTCACTCAGCATTTACTTGGAAGACTACAGGTGACAGGGAACTCATTGCCTACTGAGGGAGGCCATTTTTCGTCTGGAAAGCTCTGTTAGGAAGTTTTTCTTTATATTGATCTAAAATTTGCCTCTTTGTAACTTTCATCCATCAGCCCTAGTTCTACTTGCCAGGATCAAATAGAACATATCTAATCATGTGGAAGACCACGTGACAACCTTTCAAATATTGGCGCCTACTCACTATGTCAGTATAGTAATACACTATTGTACACAGAAAGTACAGAATTAAATTTGAAGGTTGGTATTGTACCAATAGTTCTACCAAATGTGACCACCATGTGTAATATTATCTTTAGGAATAAGGTAGAGTTCCAGCTTGGAATGCCAGTTGCCTCTCTCTACTTCCATAGTGGTGGTAAATATTCAAGTAGTGGATGGCTATGTGGCTGTAATAGCAATTTAGATTTGAAGATTTTTCCCACCCATTAATAGACCATGTGACCTGCTTACATTACAGGAAGCCTAAGACACGTGTGGCGGTAGGAGCTTCCTGACAGGAAAAGGAAGTTATGTCACAGGAAATGAAGAGAGAGAGAGAGAGAGAGAGAGAGAGAGAGAGAGAGAGAGAGAGAAAGCAGTAAAGCAGTTATGGCTGTTGATGGCTGCTAATGGCTGCCGTCATGATAGTTAGAACTAAACAGGCTGACTTAGCGGTACTGTGAGTTTGTTTTTGGGGAAGACCCCAGCAGACGGTCAGAGAGGTTTTGTGATGGAGAGGCTCCATGTTGTGATATTGTGTTTTGGGTTCCTTGCTGTTATGATGAAGTGGATTAACTGGCTGTGGGAGCTGGTTCTCCCTATGGTTCTCTCTCTATGGGATATGGTTCTCTGGTGTCTGAATAAATGTTATACTTCTACCTTCTATATGGAGAGTCTTTCATACTTTGTGATACAGAACTACATGACAATTATTATCTACATTGTTATTATTGCCTTACTGATACAGGGAGGCAAACAAATTCATGTAGGATACCAAAGGTGCCCCTTTTGGCTGCCAAATAAAGGTTCTTTGGCACAGGATTTTTGTTTCCTTGGCAAAAGTTGAAAGTAGGACTTCTAATGAACTAGTTGAAGACAATTCAAATTCACATTACTAAGTTACATGGAAGAAAATATGATTGCCAGAAATTCAGGTGTGAGCTGATATAAATTATATGAAACAGTATCACAATTATTTATGAAACATTACTGAGTAGCTAATATGCACAAAGGATGTATTACCTCATCTATCTTGCTGATCATTTCCTTCAGAGTCAGATCTTTTCCTCCTAGGAAGCGAGCTCTGTTCTTTCCACTAGGATTTATAAATTTTTTCTCCAAATAGTTTATTCTGTCTGTGCACTGTGAGAACTATTGAACAAGAAAAGAAACATTTATTTTAAAATTATTTTTGTTCAACAATTTTTTGGTTTTTTATAGTATTTTATTTTTTCTAATTACATATAAAGACAAATTTTAACATTCATTTTTAAAATGTTTTGAGTTTTCATTCCCCAATTGATAAATGGTCAAAGGATATGAACGGTCAATTTTCAGATGAAGAAATTAAAGCTATCTATAGTCGTATGAAAAAACATTCTAAATAACTATTGATTAGAGAAATGCAAATCAAAACAACTCTGAGGTACCACATCACACCTATCAGATTGGCTAACATGACAAAACAGGAAAATGGTAAATGCTGGAGAAGATGTGGGAAAATTGGGACACTAGTGCATTGTTGGTGGAGTTGTGCATTAATCCAACCATTCTGGAGAGCAATTTGGAGCTTTGCTCAAAGGGCTATAAAATTGTGCATACCCTTTGATCCAGCAATACCACTACTAGGTACGTATCCCAAAGAGATCATACAAATCGGAAAAGGATCCAAATGCACAAAAATATTTATAGCAGCTCTTATTGTGGTGGCCAAGAATTGGAAATTGAGGGGTTGCCCATCAGCTGGAGAATGGCTGAACAAGGTATAATATATGAAGGTAATGGAATACTATTGTGCTATAAGAAATGATGAGCAGAAAAACCTGGAAAGATTTATATGAATTGTTGCCGAGTGAAGCGACCAGAACCAGACCACATTAAACCCAGTAACAGCTATATTGTGCTATGACTAACTTTGATAGATTGATCTCTTCTTAGCAATACAAGGATCTAAGAGAACTCCAAAAGACTCATGATGGAAAATGCTATCCATATCCAGAAAAAGAGCTATGGAGTTTGAATGCAGATTGAAGCATATTATTTGTGCTTTCTTCTTTTGTTTCTTGTTTCTCATGGTTTCTCCCATTGGTTCTAATTCTTCTTTACATATTACATGCCAGCTTGGGAGGGGAACGAAGGGGAGAAAATTTGGAACTCATAATCTTATGGAAGTGAATACTGAAAACTATGAATAAATAAATTTTTTAAAAGTTTTGAGTTCCAAATTTTTTCCCTCTCTTCCTCCCCTCTTTCCTGTAATGTTAAGCAGGGTGGGACTTTTTTTCTTTTTTTTTCTTACTGTTTTTTCTTTGAGAATGCTAAAGTAATCAAATGCCTTTGATTAATTTTTGCTAGGTGCTAAGCCCCAGGTCCACACCCTTTTGCCGATTAGATGTGAAGCCTTCAGGCCCTGAGAAGGGTATATAAACTCAGAGGTTAGTATTTTGTTTGGTGGCTCTCACTTAGTAGAAGAGTGTTGATGTGGAAACTCTGGGTAGCTGCTAGAGAATCCGGGCTTTGAAAAAACCCAGATGTTGGTGCTTCTCTTTTCGGTAACTATGTACGTGATATCTTGATCAGACAAAGTCTGTCTGCTGAACTGTGTTATTTGCTCTCTTTATATTGTCTCTGTTTGTAGTTTCAGTTTGTATTTGTTCTGAAGTTCAGGGTGCTGGCTTTTCCCCCTGAACTAAGTGAATGATATGTGTATGTTTGATTAAAGTGAGATTGTTAACCCCTTAAAGTTGCTTTCCTCAGAAAAGCAGATCAAAGAACTTGTGCTGGCAACTTTTGTTGCTGATCTCGTTGGGTCTCACACCCCTACAGCAGCTGCAAGCCACCTTGTTGTTATACTTCCTCCCTAAGATGGTAAGCAGTTTGATATAGGTTATATATGTACAATCATATGAAACATGTTTCCATATTAGTCATGTTATGAAAGAAGAAACAAACCAAAAGAAAAAAAACATAGAAAAAAAATAAAATGAAAATAGTGTGCTTTGATCTGTATTCAGACTCCATCAGTTCTTTCTCTGAAGGTGGATAGCCTTTCCTTCAGGAGTCGTTTGGAATTGTCTTGTATCACTGTATTGCTGAGAATAGCTAAGCCATTCATAGTTGATCATCACATAATATTGCTGTTACTGTGTACAATACATTGTATTTTTTATTTCTTTTGTTAAACATTTTCTAGCTACATTTGAATCTGAATCAGGCTGTACTAAGGAGTTTCGCAGGCCCACAGGAGGCAAGATTGACACTTTTGATGTAGGGGACACAGAAATATGTGGGAAGACTTTTATGAACTGATGCTGTGAGAAGAATGAGGAAAACAATTTATACAATGCCATTGTAAAAAATTAACAACCCTGAAAGACTTAAGAATTCTGATCAACGCAATGATTGACCATGATTCCTACATTTTTGGGCATGTCCAATGTTGAAATTTCTTTGCTTGACTATGAATGTTTGTTACGAGGGTTTTGTTTTCACTCTTTTCTTTTTCCCATGGGGAGGGAAGAGAAAGGGAGGAAAGGTGGGATCAAAAGAAAATGAATGTTAGTTTAAAAAATTATTTAAAAAATTTTAAAAGAAAACACCTGGCTGCCCTCATTTTCATCAGGAGCAGATAAATTCCATCCCAAAGTACTCTAAGACCTGGAAGATATGCTTACTGTGCCATTGACAATGATCTTAGAAAAATTGTGGAGAATGGGAGAGGCAAAGGATGGAGAGGAGCAGCTGTCTCTTTTTCACAAAAGGGAAGAAAGTAGAATATTCATATTATAAGCAAGTATTCACTATTTCATTTCCTGGTATTGGATCTGAGCTTTTATGAAGTGAAATGGTGATGGTTTCATTAAGCCAGTATGTTTTTTTTTTAATTTTGATTTTCAAAATCAGGAATATGAATTTATGAAATCCATCTCATTTCCTTTTTTTGTAAAGCTTACTGCTAGATCTGGGGAATGCTATGGAGTATACCTGTATTTTGGCCAAGCATTTGATTTTCATGAAATCTACATGTATGAGATAGAGAAATATTGGTTAGATGATAGATATGATTTGGCGACCTAAAAATTGTTTGTATGACTGGACACAAATGATAATGATTTATGGATTGATATCAGCCTTGAAGGAAGTCTCTAGTAGAGTATCCCAGGGATCTTTTCTGGCACTGTGCTGTTCAACCACCAATGACTTAAAGGCACAGATGGCATGTACGTTTAAAAATTTGTGGATGACATAATGCTGAGAATGATGGGTAATATAATAAATAGTGGGTAGATTCTGTATCGAAAACTATCTTGATAGGCTAGAATGATGGGTTGAGTCTGGTAATATTGCAATCGATTTGATCAAATTTAAAATTTGTCAGACACCTCTAAGAAATCTCAAGCCTAACCCTCTCATTTTACAATGAGACTTAGGGAGGGTAAATGATTTCCCAAGGTCAAAAATCAGGCATAGAATTTGAACCCAGGTCCTCTAAGCCAGAGTCAATACTCTTTTCCACTGTACCATGATGCCTCCCTTAGCTTTAAAGAAATCCATCTCATGGTGAAGGTGCGGTTAGAGATTATGTGGAAAAATACTTGAGGATTATATTGGACAAGCTCACAGCAAGCTCCAATGGTGTTCCATTGCAGTCAAGGCTAAATGTAAATGGTCTTGACAGAGGTACCATAGCCAGAGGGAGAGAATGAGTCCAAAATGAGTTTCTCTGTCCTCTGATCTGGTCAGGCCACATTTTTAGGGCTGCACAAGGCTCTGACTACTACATGGAAAGATACTGACAAACTAGAATGTGTCAAGAAGAGGGTGAGTAGCTGGTGAGAGAATCAGGGACCATAATTTAAGAGGATTTCAAGGAATGAGAGATTTATAGCTAAGAAGAAAGAAAAAAAATATGGGGGACATCATCACTGTTTTGAAGTATTTGAAAACTTATATAGAAGGAGAAGATTAGGCTTATTCTGCTTGTGGAAGTTTCACAGACATACAGGTTGGCTTGATGTAAGGAAAGATATCTATACATTTACAGTGAATGGGTTGTCTCAGGAGGCAAGAGGGTCCCGGTAACTGGAGGTCTCTGAACAAAGTTGGGACACCCACTTTCTGAGAGATGTTGGACAGATGACTTCTCCATGGGGAGGATTAAATGACCTCTGTGGCCTTTGCCAATGAAGAGACTGTGTATGGTTCTGACTCTCAGCTGTGGGAATCAGGGAAAACTGTAGGAAGGAGGTGGCATATGAGCTTGAAGAAAGGATGGAAGAAAGAGGCATTTCAGCTGCCAGATATGGGAGGAGTGAGAGGTGATAGCGTTCTAAACCCCTAGTCTAAAGGAACGGCAGCAGCGGTGAGAGCCGACACACACTGGTTTGCCAGAACGGGAACCTAATTTTAGGTTGGGTTCACTGAACCAGTGGTTGGGGCAGGGGAGCGGTGCCTTGGCTCCAAACCAGTTGTTAATTCATTTGAATCCCACCACTGAACAGCAGGGTATGGGGAAAGGGAAAGTTGACTTCTACTTATCCTAATAACTCAGTTTTATTTACTGCTTTAAGATTTACAAAGTGCTTTCACCATAACCTATAAGGTTAAAGGTAATGCAGACAATACAGGGTGTCCCAAAAGCCTTAGCTCAGTTTTAAGCTTTAATGACTTCAGAAGTATAAATGCTACGAACTTACAAAAAATCTGAAAAACTAATTATTTAAAAATATCGATACATTTATTAAAATCCAACATTTGTTGTTCAGTAGTGTCTGACTCTTCATGACCTCATTTGGGGTTTTCTTAGCAAAAAAACAGGAATAGTTTTGCCATTTCTTTCTCCAGTTCATTTTACAGAGGAGGAAACTGAGGCAAACAGGGTAAAGTGACTTATCCAAGGTTCACACATTTAAGTGTCTGATTGAACTCAGGAAGAGTCTTCCTGACTCCAGGCCTGGTACTTGTAACAATAAGGCTGCTTGCTGCTACTGTAGCTGTGTAAGACCAACAACACCAGCACACAGAAGGATTGCTTTCTAATGAAAGCAACTTTAAGGGGTTTACGATTTCACTTTAATCAAACATACATATATCATTCACTTAGTTCAAGGGGAAAAGCCAGCATCTTGAACTTCAGAGAGTATACAAACAGAAATTAGAAGTATACATTATATAAACAGAGAAAATAACACAAACCAGACTATCCATAGCAATACATACATAGTTACCAGAGAGAGAAGCAACAACATCTGGGTGGCCAAATCATCAACACTCTTCTAATGAGTGTGCCCCCCCCCAAAAGGCCAACCTCAGATCTTACACACACACACACACACACACACACACACACACACACACACACACAAAACATGTCTCAGGGTCCTGAGGCACATGATTACCTCAGTGCTGAGAAGCACTCAAACAAAAAAGACAAAAGGGTCCCACTTTACCTGCCCCATTCAAAGAAAGGCAAAACTCATTAAAGGCACTTAATGGCCTTACCATTCCAAAAGAGAACAGCAAAAAAGTCCTACTCTAATGACCATAACAGCACTCTATCTACTGTGGCACCTAGCTGTCCCTACACCTTCATCCATCTTATGCTAGACTTCATCACTCTAGACCAACTTTGTAAAAACTTCCATTACCTGTTGCTTAGTCCCTGAAAAGATTATATTTGTAACCCTAGTCTTGAGATCATCCAAAGAATGAGATTTTGGGGGCATACATGACAATTCTGATGTCACCCCACAACAACAAACCTGATGGAGATAGGTCAGGTGACTGAGGTGGCCAAACAAAGGGACTTTCTCTACCTATCCACCCTAGGAGAAAGCATCATCCAGAAACTATTGTACATATGGTGAACAAGGACAATGGTTGAAATTCACAAAAGTAAATAGGTAAAATAAATTTAAGTTGTGAAACCTCCAAATGATGATCTTTTAAATTTGTATATAGTGCTTCTAAAGCTATTGAAGTTTAAGACTGCACTAAGACTTTTGGGACATTCGTATTATTTTCATTTCACATGTAAGGGTGGGGGTTGGTTGATTCCTAAGAAGAACATCAGGTGCACCCATGAAGGGGAAAAAAGCTCTCCCAGCAGCTAGCACCTATGAGGTACCCATGTGCCACACATGGCTGGCTCTTCAAGCTCAGCACGCTTTTCCCTGGACTCTGCATGTACTGATGGGAGAGAGAAGCTTTTGCACTTTTGCACTTTTTGCACTTTTGCAGCTTCAGTGAATACCCCTTTAAAAAAGCTAAATAAATCTAGCAGACTGATATCATCCAGGAATGGGGCAGAGAGAGTTGAAGAAGGCCCCTTCTTGAAGCTCATGAGCTCACTACACACTCCCAAACTCTTGAGGTTAACTCTAGAGTCCTAGCTCTAGGAATCAGTCTAATCATAACAGCTAACATTTATGTAGAGTCTACTAAGTGCTGCTTGCTATGCTAAGTGCTTTGCAATTATTAGCTGATTTGATCCTCACAACAACCCTGGGAGGTAGTTGCTATTATGATCCCCACTTTACAGATGAGGAAACTGAAGCAAACAGAAGTTACGTGACTTGCCCAGGGTCACACACTAGTAAGTGTCTCTCTCCCTGCCCCCTCTCCCTCTTCTCTCTCTTCCTTCCTCCCCTACTCCTTCTCTCTGTCTTCATCCCTTCCCCCCATCTCTTCTTTCTCTCTCTCCCTCCTAGTCTCTCCCTCTCTATTTCCATGGTTGTATAGGTGTCTTTTTCTCTCCCTGCAGTTATCTTTCCTTTTTTGTCTCTTTCTTTAAGCTCCCTTTTCAATCTTTCCTCCCCGCCTTCTTTTTTTCTCCTCCTGCTACCCATTGCCATTCCATATTCCACCCTCTCCTTCATTCATCATCGTATTTATAAGGCCTGAATCAGTGATTTTCACCTGGAAAAACCTAGCTAAGGAAGCTCTCTGTACCACTATGACACCATCTCTGAAACCGAGTCCTTTGAGTGGCCCAGATCACTGAGAGTTTAAGTAAATAACCTGTCCAGGTGTTGCATAGCCAAGGCGTGTTGGAAGTGGGCCTCCTGGCCTTTCTGACTCCAAGGCCAGCTCACTATCTACTAGGCCACTCAAGGACCCCAAGTCATCATAATATGTAATTGAAATATATTTTAAAGTATCATATATTGAATTAACTTGTATCTTTCATAATTTTAGCATTTTTTAAAAAAACACTGGATTCTCCTTATCTTGCCCAGAAAAGTGCAGTGTGGAGAATAGCTCATTGCCCTGATCCCTTGTACTAGTCACTATTGGAGCTTTCAACTGCTCTAACTTGGGCTGGGACTTCCTTCCTTAGGCAAGCCTGTGTGCCCCTAGTGCTCCTGCTCCCGGAGACTTGCCATACGAATGCTGAGCTTAGTGTAGACACCTGATCAGCAGAAGCAATTCATTGCAACTCAGAACTGAGCTCAAGAGATCTGCCAGGCTCTGCCTCCCTGTAGCTGGAATAAGGCTCCTGTGATTGGATTTCCTGCCCTCTTTTTAACTTTTAAAAGAAGATAAGTTTAGGGGGCAGAGCCAAGATGGCGGCTGGAAAGCAGTGACTGGTGTGAGCTCCCCACCAAGTTCCTCCAAAAACCTATAAAAAAATGGCTCTGAACCAATTCTAGAGCTGCAGAACCCACAAAGTGGCAGAGGGAAGCAGGGCTCCAGCCCAGGACAGCCTGGATGGTCTCTGGGTAAGGTCTGTCCCACACAGAGCTCCCAACTCCCAGCTGAGGGGAGCGGAGCTGAGCCAAGCAGAGCCCAGTGCACGTGGCGCAGACCGCAGACCGGGACTGACCAGACCAGGAGTGGAGCGGAGAGTGCCTTAGCATCCTGAATTACTGAGCTGTGGCATGTACCAGACCTCACAACCCACGAAGAGCAAAGACAACAGAGAAGGTTAGTGGGAAAAGCTGTGGGACTGAGTTTGTGGTTCGGCCACTGCCCCTGGGGCAGTGGAGGAGGGGCAGCTTTAGAACTAGGACTGCAGTTGCTTCTGGCCCCAGGCCCACCTGGTGGGAGGAATTAAGTGGCTGATTAGAGCAGGAGTGAAGAGCTTGCTGAAGATTTAAGCCCAGTCCAGGTAGAGGGTTCTTGGGGAAGGAGGAGTGCTGGTGAGGCAGTGCATCCGCCCAAGCGTAGAACATAGAACTTGTTAGTCTACAAGCAGTCATACCCCGACAAAAAAAAAGTCAAGGGTTAAGTAAGTTGGTTGGGAACATGGCCAGGCGGCGAAAACACACCCAGATTCAGTCTCAGACTCTGGAATCCTTCTTTGGTGACAAAGAAGACCAAAATATACAGTCAGAAGAAGTTAACAAAGTCATAGAGCCTACAACAAAAACCTCCAAGAAAAGAAGATAAGTTTAACCTTTTATATGTTGCATCAAATAAAAAAAAACTAAATTAAGTTGCTTTATACTTTTCTGTGTTGTCCCCCTTTTTTTCCTGGCTTACAATAAGTACTTATTAAATACTCATTAGCTGAGTGGAACAGTGAGAAAAAAAGGTTTCCCACTCCTATCATGTACTAAAATTTTCTTTAAAACCAAAGCACAGTGTGGCTTCCAGTGGTGTCTAAGTCACATCCCTCTAATAGTAGAAGCAAATGAAGCATCTGCTTCATGATATTCCTTGGACTGGATTGCTCGAGGATTAAAATCTGTTTTCAAACAATAGCTTTGGAAAAAAAAAACAACATAAATCTTAAGATAATTTTTTACTAAAATGGTACACCGAAGTAGAAGACTTCAGAGGAAAATATTGCAACAAATAATAGGATACAACAATGAACTAGCCTGGCCATTTGCAGAGCCAAAAATAACTTGAATTAAAGAATTTCACATTGTTTTTAAAGGCAGGCATCCCTGGTCAGGGTTGACAACCAGTAAATTAAGTTCATATTGAAGAAGTTTCTTTTCAAAAGCTTAACACCTACTCTGGCTGAATTTCTGTTCAATAATACACTTCATTTTGTATGTAAATAGTTATTGGAATGCTCACAATGGTAGTGAATGTATAGTGTGAATGAAAGAATGCATAGATTTTATTATTTTATTATTTAGCCACTGAATATCAAAGGAATTCCTTTTTTATCTAGGATCATTACTTTCACTGAACAGTATAAGGATATTTAATAACAACCATATTATTATTATTATTATTGGCAATCTTCTAGTTTCATGTTTCTATGAATAATGTTAATGATTAGAATCAAGGGTGGAGAGTTTCTTCCATCTTGTTTCTAAGCACAATAATAGCTATCTGAAGCAGTGATTGTGGGGTCCAAAAGGCTAAAGGCAATCCGTATGTAAATTCTGTTTCATTAGGTGTAGCAGGAGTTGGGGCAGGACTGTGGCACTTGAAGCACCCGGGTCTACGTATTATCCTAAGATAGGGAGGTAGGCAGTCAGTGGTTGCTGTGGCTCCATTCAAGTATAAATAAGTCAGAGACCAATGATACAGTTCTTAAGGGCAATCTGAGAGGCTAGATCAGCATTTTAAACAAATGTTGTGAGGAAAGATCAACAAACCAGAGCAGGAGGAGCAGAGGCAGAAGTTTTTGTCAAGGGACAATTTATTCCTGGCAAGTCAGTGTGATACTGTGCAGCGGAGTCCAACTCAAACAGAAGTTGATCCCTGCCAGCAGCACACTGACTTAGAAAACCACAAATTAATATTACTGATATTATATTGTATTTTTATTTTGTTACACATTTCCCAGTTATATTTTAATCTGGTTCAGCAGCATTCACTGGTTAGTTTTACTGACCAATGGGGCTGGATACTTGAGATTTAGTGGACAGAATTTTGGACCTAGTCCTGAGAAGAGCTGGGTAGGAGGATTAACTCAGGCACTTAAACATTGTGTGAACATGGTGAAGCACTTAACCTTTCTGAGTCTCAATTTTATGATCAGTAAAATGGGGTTAATAATACATAGAGTACCTGCCTCATAGGATTGGTGTGAAGTTCAAATGAGATGTCTCTACAGTGATCCACACAAATTAAAGGGTTCTATAAATGCAGGCAATTGATTATTGCTGCCTTCCTGCCAACAACAACCTTACATTGTGGGAGGGTACTTGAACCACAGCCAGGGCACATCCATGCTGGTGAGTTTGGCTCATGATCCCTTCTCCCATGGCACCTTCCCATCTTCTGAGGTTTTAGACAGGCAAACTTTTGCTAGTAGAAAGTCTCCAGGAGACTTGGGACATGCAATTGTTGAATATGCCCTGAAGTTCCCTGTTCAAGTCCATAGACCCCCCAATGGACTGTATCAAGGAGGATTTGCTGCCTTCATGAGTCCAGGATAGCCTTAAAGGCAAATTCTTGTAATCTATAGTAATGAGTTGATATTTATGTAGTATTTTAAGATTTGCAAACCATTGTGTATATGTATACGTACATATATGTGGGGCAGCTAGGTGGTACAGTAGATAGACTGTGGGCCCTGGAGTCAGGAGGACCTGAGTTTAAATCTGGCCTTAGAGACTTACTGGCTGTGTGACCCTGGGCAAGTCATTTAACTCTGCCTCAGTTCTTCATCTGTAAAATGAGCTGGAGAAGGAAATGGCAAACTACTCTAGTATTTCTGCCAAGAAAACCCCAAATGAGGTAAAGTAGAGTTGTACGCAACTGAAACAATTCAACAACACCACAAATATATATGTGTGTATGTGTGTGGGTATATATATTTATATGTATATATACATATATTTAAAATATACTAAATATATTTTAAATCTATATTTTTTAATCCTCACAACAGTTCTGAGGAAGGTATCATAGATATTATAGTCCCTTTAAGAAAAGAGGAAAATGAGCCTCAGAAATCTTGAGTGATTTGCCCATGGTCACATAGCTAGTATGTGTCAGGTGAATAATTTAAGCCTAGATCTTCCTGACTGCAAGTTCAGAAATCTTTCTACTATTCCATGATACAGCTAAGAGGAAATATGAGTGCATTTGGTACAAGGTTTAGTTCTACATAAACTTGTTGGAGCCTGGACCAATGAAATACAGAATGGACCCAGAAATAGTTTGGCTGGCAGACCAAAAGTGTAAACATCTTTCTTATTAAACATGGTACTACTGCCTGGTCGACCATTTCTTTTCTTTAAAAATGTTTATGTATATGCATATATTTACATATACACATATTCACAAATATATATACACATATGTGTATATATCACACACACATATATATGTCATTGGGATTTCCTAAGACTCCCCCCACCATCCCTCAGCAGTAGAACATTCCTTTGCCATAAATATGTCCATTTAAACAAAACACATCTAATTCTAGGTCTATGATACTTTGGCCATGTCTGAAAACATGTCTTATTCTGCACCACCATTGTCTCCCTGCCAAAAGGTAGGAGAAATACTTCACCATCAGTTCTCTGAGATCACAACTGATTGCTTCCACTGATCAGACTTATGTAATCTTTCAGTGTTGTTTTCCTTTATTTTAGTAATAGTGTACCTTTTCTCCTAATTCCATTTACTTCTCTGTCAATTTATACAAGTCTTCCCAAGTTTCCCTGAATTCTTTATATTTGTAATTTCTTATAGAATATTATGTCATTATATCCATATGCCACAATTTGTTCAGTCCTTACCAAATCAATGAGTGCTCATTTTCCTTCTAGTTCCTTAAAAAAAGTGGTTCTATAAATATTTTGGTTATATGCGATCTTTTCCTCTGTCTTTGACTTCCTTGGGCTAGTTAGCCATTTTCCTAAAGAGATGGTTTATGCAAAAGTTTTGAGTAGCTTAGCCAAATCTGTCCCTTGGTGTGATTCAGATTAAGAAACCACTGGTCCTGCTTCCACAGATATAATTGAAAGGAGAAAACCTAATGGAGAAGTGGCCCACTATCCATGCCTTCACCACCACCAACTGTCATTAATGGGCGGGTATGCCTAAGAGACCTTAGAAGAGCAGTGCTCCAGCCCCCACTCCACCTCCCCCTCTGCAAAATCCAGATTAACCCTTGTAGAGATTTGAGCTGTCAAATACCTCTTCTACAACCAGAACTTTGCCACCAACATCCTTGACCTTTTTAGATTAACATCAGAAATAGATATGATTTTATCAATGGAAATCACATTAAATAAGTTACTATTTGCTTTGCCACTGCACCGTAAGGACCATTAGGCCTTTCCATCTGACTTGCAGCTAAAATTTTCTGTGTTTCGCCTCCTCCTATTAGAATGTGAAGTCTGGGGGGTGGAGCCAAGATGGTGGCTAGAAAGCAGGGACTTGCCTAAAGCTGTCCCCCAGGACCCTCCAAAAACCTATAAAAATGGCTCTGAACAAATTCTAGAACTACAGAACTCACGAAATAGCAAAAGGAAGCAAGGCTCCAGCCCAGGACAGCCTGGATGGTCACTGGGTAAGGTCTATTGCATGGAGCTGGGAGTGGAGGGGAGCAGAGCCCAGTGTGGGCTGCGCCAAACCAACCAGACCCGGGAGCGGGGTGAAACAGGCTCTAGCTCCCTGAATCAGTGAGCTGTGGCAGTTACCAGACTTCTCAACCCACAAACACCAAAGACAATTGAGAAGGTTAGTGGGAAAAACTGCGGGGACAGAGGGAAAGGAGTTTGTGGTTCAGCCACTGCTCCGGGGGCGGCAGAGGTGGTACAGCTCTGAAGACTGAACTACAGCTGCAGTTGCTTCTGGCCCCAGGCCCATCTGGTGGGAGGCATTAAGCAGCTGATCACCGTGGGAGTGCAGAACCTGCTTAGATCTGAGTTGCGGTCCAGGTTGGTGGTTCTTGGATAGGAGAAGCACTGGTGTGGCAGAGCTTGCTTTGTAGAAATAGCTCTGAAAACAACAGCGCAGCCCCTCAAGCTTGGGACAAAGTACCCTATACTCTACAAGCAGTCATACCCCGCTGAAAAACTCAAGGGTCAAGTAAGTTGGCTGGGAACATGGCCAGGCAGTGAAAATGGACTCGCATTCAGACTCAGACTTTGGAATCTTTCTTTGGTGACAAAGAAGACCAAAACATACAGCCAG
Organism: Phalanger gymnotis; assembly: GCA_028646595.1. Lineage (NCBI taxonomy): Eukaryota > Metazoa > Chordata > Mammalia > Diprotodontia > Phalangeridae > Phalanger > Phalanger gymnotis. The sequence goes on along the minus strand of CM053623.1, from coordinate 123,894,676 downwards.
AAGAAGTCAATAAAGTCAAAGAGCCTATATCAAAAGCCTCCAAGAAAACCATGAACTGGTCTCAGGCCATGGAAGAGCTCAAAAAGGATTTGGAAAAGCAAGTTAGAGAAGTATTGGAAAAATTGAGAAGAGAAATGGGGAGGATGAGAGAAAACCATGAAAAACAAGTCAATGACTTGCTAAGGGAGACCCAAAAAATACAGAAGAAAACAACACCTTAAAAAATTGACTAACTCAAATGGCA
>CM053623.1:123839568-123893932 GCA_028646595.1 Phalanger gymnotis | reverse complement strand
AGGATGAGAGAAAACCATGAAAAACAAGTCAATGACTTGCTAAGGGAGACCCAAAAAATACAGAAGAAAACAACACCTTAAAAAATTGACTAACTCAAATGGCAAAAGAGCTCCAAAAAGCCAATGAGGAGAAGAATGCCTTGAAAGGCAGAATTACCCAAATGGAAAAGGAGGTCCAAAAGACCACTGAAGAAAATACTACCTGAAAAATGAAATTGGAGCAAGTGGAAGCTAATGACTTGATGAGAAATCAAGATATTATAAAACAAAACCAAAGGAATGAAAAGAATGGAAGACAATGTGAAATATCTCATTGGAAAAACCACTGATCTGGAAAATAGATCCAGGAGAGATAATTTAAAAATTATTGGACTACCTGAAAGACATGATCAAAAAAAGAGCCTAGATATCATCTTTCAAAGAATTATCAAGCAGAACTGCCCTGATATTCTAGAGCCAGAAGGTAAAATGGAAATTGAAAGACTCCACCAATCACCTCCTGAAAAAGATTGCAAAAAGAAAACTCCTAGGAATACTGTTGCCAAATTCCAGACCTCTCAGATCAAGAAGAAAATACCGCAAGCAGCCAGAAAGAAACAATTTGAGTATTGTGGAAATATAATCAGGATAACACAAGATCTAGAAGCTTCTACATTAAGGGACTGAAGGGCTTGGAATATGATATTCTGGAGGTCAATGGAGCTAGGATTAAAACCAAGAATCACCTACCCAGCAAAACTGAGTATGATGCTCCAAGGCAAAATATGGAATTTCAATAAAATAGAGGACTTTCAAGCTTTCTCAGTGAAAAGACCAGAGCTGAATAGAAAATTTGACTTTCAAACACAAGAATCAAGTGAAGCATGAAAAGGTAAATAAGAAAGAGAAATCATAAGGGACTTACTAAAGTTGAACTGTTTTGTTTACATTACTATATGGAAAAATGATGTGTATAATTCATGAGACCTCTGTATTAGGGTACCTAAAAGGAATATATACAGCCCAGGGTGAGTTGAATATGAAAGGATGATATCTAAAAAAAATCAAATTAAGGGATGAGAGAGGAATATATTGAGGGAGGGAGAAAGGGAGAGATAGAATGGGGTAAATTATCTCATATAAAAGTGGCAAGAAAAAACAGTTCTGTAGGAAGGGTAGAGGGGCAGGTGAGGGGGAATGAGTGAATCTTGCTCTCATTGGATTTGACCTGAGGAGGGAATAATGTACACACTCAATTGGGTATCTTACCCCACAGGAAAGAAAGAGGAAGGAGATAAAACAGGGAGGAAGATAGAAGGAAGGGCAAATAGGGGGAGAAGGTGATCAAAAGCAAACACTTTTGAAAAGGGACAGGGTCAAGGGAGAAAATTGAGTAAAGGGGGATAGGATAGGAAGGAGCAAAATATAGTTAGTTTTTCACAATATGAGTATTGTGGAAGGGTTTTGCATAATGATACACATGTAGCCTATGCTGAATTGCTTGCCTTCTTAGGGAGGGTTGGTGGGGAGGGAAGAGGGAAGAAAATTTGGAACTCAAAGTTTTAAAAGCAGATGTTCAAAAAAAAAAACCCAAGGTTTTTGCATGCAACTAGGAAATAAGATATATAGGCAATGGGGCGTAGAAATCTATCTTGCCCTACAAGAAAGTAAGGGAAAAGGGGATGGGGTGGAGTGGGGTGACAGAAAGGAGGGCTGACTGGGGAACAGGGCAATCAGAATATGTGCCATCTGGGAGTGGGAGGGAGGGTAGAAACGGGGAGAAAATTTGCAATTCAAACTCTTGTGAAAATCAATGCTGAAAATTAAAAATATTAAATAAATAAATAATAATTAAAAAAAAAGAATGTGAAGTCCTTGACATCAGGTCTGTCTTTTTAATTTTTATCACCAGTGCTTTGCAAATAATAACTGCTTAATAAATGCATTATCACTTTTTTATGTATCATTTGTTGACCTGCTTTTGAAAGGCAGTAAAACGAGAGGTGTTTGGTTAATGGTGCATTTACACATCTCCGACCTCTTCGAAGGAGTAGCTCCTTGGTAAAGAGTTCACCATGCTAAGAGTCTTAATCAGCCAAATCATCTTGGTTCAGCCATAGTCACCCAGACCTACCTCTTAGGAAACACAAGGAAGAACTCTCAATCTGCTCATTTATTTTGATGCAGCCTCAGGCTCTGAGACCTAATCAGGTATTGTGTTTGTCCTCCAACTGAGAGGCCATACTCTACAACAAAAGGTGTCTATCAAATGTTCCAAACAAGCCTCACTGTCCTGCAAGACAATCCTGTCAAATTCATGAAGGGAACATCCTGATAAGCACTTCTTCTGTGCTTTACACACTGGATACTCTTCATCATTCTGATCCTTTCCAGTTTATCAATGTCCTTTTTTGAAATCAGATATGTCTTTACATTTGTCCCTATTAAATTTCATCTGATTTGGTTCAAATCAATGTTTCTAGCCTGTTGAAAATGTTTCTGTTGAATTTGGTTTTTGATTACTTTGAAATTAAAAAGCAGTCTCTTAATAACAGACATTCACAGTTTCATGTATAATCCTCTTCTATTCTGTATATGAAAATATTTGATTTTTTTGGTATTTAAGTTCAGAATTAAACTATAAAATAGAATATGAGCTCTGTAAGAGGAAAGATTTTTCCATTACTAACACTTCACATAGCGTATAACTAATACCTACCACACAGAAAGTACTTAAGTGATTTTTGAATGATTAAATTAAAAAAGCATTCAGTGTAACACAGGAAGACAGAGAGAAGTAACCAGAATGAAGAAATCAATATATTCAATGCTAACAATGTAAATAGAATAATAAAACAAAGGTGAACATGGTATAATTGTAATGTCCAAACTTGTCTCTAGAGCAAAGATGAAAACATGTATTTTCTTTTCCTTCACTGCATAAATTGTCAGGCATACTTATGATGTTGTTTGGTGTGCTGAACTGTTCTTTCTTTTTAAAAATCATTGTTACAAGAGAAAACTTGCCAGGATGGGGGGGGGGGGATGGAATGGTGCTTAATGTTTACTATATGCAAATAAATACTATGCAAAAACAGGCAAAAAACAGCAACAATAATAATGATAAAATAATCCCCTCTTCAACATCCTCCTCCCCATCCCCCCAAAAAGATTGTTTATGATTCTCTCTTCTATCTTAATAGTGATCTCTGATAACTTTCTCTCATTTGCAATTTGATAATCAGGTCATCTATGCTTTTATCTCAGTCACTGACAACAGAATCTATTGAAGAACACACAGTGTAGAGCCAAGGACAGAGAGATCCCAGGAGAACTGTACCTGAAAACTCTATCCAAGTTGACATCAACTTACTAATGGGATTGGGTCCAGCTGTTTAATCTGTTCTGAATTCATCTAACTGTACTCTTGGGTAGCAAGCCCACACTATTTTTATCTTGTCCATAAGGATAGCATGAGAAGTTTGTCTAATATTCCACTAAAATATAAGTAAAATACATCTAAGACATTTTTTGGGATATGCCAGCTTCATAATGCCCTCTATGAAATTAGATTGGCATGAAGGAAATTACCCTAGCAGGACCTGTTCTTGATGATGCCATGCTGACTGTTTGTGACCACCACTTCTTATTCTAGATGTAAGATGGTTATATACATGGTTTTCCTGTCCTTGTTTACCACAAATTCTAAGATGGAGTAGTCTCATTTCTGCAATGTTTTTATCATTTCTACTTCATCAAGCAATTCTACTGTCATTGAGAATCAGATGACCTAGAGTAGCAACTCTTCCTTGTGTTGCTTCTTCCAATTTTTTTGGAAGGATGAAATTTAATTAAAAAAATATTATGTAGAACTTCAACATAAGTCTGGAATGAAGTCTCCCATTTTTACTGTGTTATAACTCTATGATCACACTTGTAGAATCTTTTCTTAACTCATTTATTTCCTCTTTCTGTCCAGGTGGTCTGTGGTATGGATGACAATATCCCTTCTGTTTCTGTCTTCACCAATCTTCATCCAAAGTCTCTCTGCAATACTTCTCTCTTGTGGTTCCTTGATTCCTGTACTTGAGGAACATATAATACTACTCTGTTCCTGCCTTCTTTTTTACTTATCCTCTTCCCTTTGAACAAGGGGTAGTCTTCCAGAGTCATATTCCTGCCCTTAATGTCATCCTACCTAGCCTCAGCATTATTTTTTTTTGCACCTAGATCTTTAGTTCAAGGTGCCTATTACCTATACATCATGTATTAGTGCATAGACATCTAAAATTATTGGTTTTATTACTTGCTCTTTTCTTGAATCAAGGCTTCTATGTGGTTTTTTGTTTGTTTGTTTTTGCTATTTTTCTTCTTACATGGTAGCTACTTTTCATGGTAATCATCTTGGTGGGCAGTTTTCTTTTTGTCATTCTCAGCTTAAAGGACTTTTAGCTAAACTGACATGACTATCTCAGGCCTGGACCCCATAATTCCTCTATTTTACTTGTGATCCATAAATTCAAATTATTTTCTAAGATATAATTTTACCCAGATGTTTATTTCAAAAAATCTTTGAAATTCTTGCTTTTGTTCAATAACAGCAATGAAAATACCACCCGAGCTTTCAAGGTCTTAGTTTCTTGTTCAAGAATTCATAATCAGCAATGCTTTCATTCTTTTTTATATTATATTCAACTCATCAATCACTTATTAATCATATACTATGTCCAGATGAGGGGGTGATGGGTCATCCATGCCTAAAAGGAAAAGACCATGTCTTTGAAAACAACTCAGTCCCTGAATTTTCCCATATATTTCAGCAGCCCAAATCATTGGTGCCTCTGCCCAAGGCAACTGGCCCACCCTAGCCCATGTAGATCACTTAATTAGCTTACTTAACAGTCCTTTCACTATGGCTACTACTCATTAATCCCATCCAAATCTTCTCAGTCTTTTTTTTTTTTAAATATAAAAGTATCATTCTAACCCCCAGTAGATTGCAGATTCACTAGGAATTCTGCTCACTTCTGTTGGCATTATAATAAACATCACTACCTTGACTGAAAGAAGGCTTGAGGGATTGAATTCTTTCCAAGCAGACTTGCCCTTTACCCTTCCATTTTGGGGTTCCAAGCACCCCAAATTGCAACGCCAAGAACTGTCCTAGACCCTGGGGGATAGAGAAAGTTTAAATCTCTGACCTTATCAAGCTTACAGGCACTTTTAAGTGAAGTCAGTTGGGCATGCTTTGTAGCAATGCCTTATGGATTTCTTTTGGCACTATAATTTGTTCCCAAGTGAATTAATCAGAAAAAAATAATAGTCATTTCATATGATGAATTTTTGGAGGTTGGATACATGCTCCAGGAAGAAAGTTCAAGGTAGCAAAGGTAATAGCAAATTTAGGTTTGAATTTGAGTCTTTTGACTCCAAATTGAGTGCTTTCCCCCCCATTTCATGAATGTCTAAAGCACAATTTGCCCATAAACAACTTGGTTTGGTCTCCTGGCCAAATGCTCAAGAGAAATGATATGGTTTCTGTTGTTTTTATGAGGTATCTTAATAGGAAATCCTTTTAGGTAGAAATATTGAGGTTTGGGGTGCTTGGGACCTCAAAATATGGTCACACCATGTCCTGCGCAAGTGAATTTGACTCAAGCCTTGTTTCAGCCAAAGTAAAACAAAGTTTATTAAAAATTCACCACATTGGGTAGACTCTTAAGGAGACTAAGCATTGGCTAGACTTTTAAGGAATCTGAGCCTTTGTGACACTTGTGTTGACAATTGGGCCAGAATAATCTGACCCAGATTGAATCTGAGCACCTTCATGGAGGCAAGAGGAGATTTATATGCAGAAAAATTGTGGGAGGGATCTAGGTTGTATAAGTAGTCTGGGGTTATGGGAGGAGGCGTTTAGGGAGGATCTTGATGGGACTGGGGTGACTGGTGCAGGGTACTGGTATAAGGTCACACTCCAGAAATGGGATTAAGGGTGGGAAATAGCTCAAGGTTACCTGGAGGGCTAGGCTAGGTTAAAGGTATCAAAGTGGCAAGTAGCTGGAGGCAATCCAGAACAGACAATAGGAGGTAACACAATGGAGTAGGTTAGGTTAAGGGTGACAGATTTGGGCATGAAAAATGTATGGCCTCAAGCAAACACCAGATCAAGTCAGAAGATTCAAGGTGGGGTTCAAGGAGGTTCCCAGAGTTTATACCCCATCATTAATAGTCTACAAGTGAAACAGCACCATTTATCTTATGAATGAATAAACTGAAACCTAAAAACCAGCCTGGATTATCCAGGAAAACTTGAGGTATAGGACTTTTTAAAGTGGAATTTACTATATAACAAAACATTTTACCTGACTGGTTAGTTCCACTGGATGGACATTGTTTCAAATGAAGCTTGGGTAAGCTTTGAAATATTCCTATATAATCCAGTTTGAACTATGTAGTTCAAAATTCTGTTTTATAGCCAAGCGATATGTCTAACCAAATTGAAAATGCCATCACCACAAGGGCAAGTGAGAGGGAGTGTCCTGTTGGCTCAGTGCAAATTCATAGTCATTCTCGGAAACAACTCAAAATGTATTCATGTTGCTGGTGATGTTAGAAACATACTTACATTGTCTAGGAATAAACAATACTCTTTGGGAAGCCAGAAATGTTTTAATTATATTTTATATTTATTTGTTCTGAATAAATGGGTATGTCCCCTGAACAGAGTACAGGAGAGTACAAGGACTCAGATGGATGCCAATCCTTTTATTGACCCCCCACTTCGAACCTCCTGCCAGGCTCTTCATTGGCCAGATGCAACCCCCTGACTGCCTACATCATGCCATCCTCAAATGGCTTGTTTAAGCATGCGTACAAGCTTCTAACCTTTCACGCTCTGACCTGACTTACATTCTGCTATAGCTGGAGGTAGGGGGTGGGGGGGAAGAGGGATACTTTAAACTCTGTGGAAAGAAAACTGCTCCCCCCATTTCTTACAGGTGAGTTAGCAATGTTGTTTTTATATAGCAAATAGAATGTGACTTAGTCTCAAAGAAAGAAACTACCTGACTTTTTTTCTTCGATGTCTCAACTAATTTTAAGATACTAGCTGAACAATGGTTTTGACATCTCTAATGTGCAATTTACTGTGCATCAGATGAGGACATTAAGAAGCAATCTCTGTTTTTGAGCAACTTATACTTAAAATATCTGTCATCAGGTTTTATAAATAGCCAATGAACAATTTCAGATACAAAGAGGGCACAGAGATCTTTGCCCAAAGACAGTATTCTATAGCTCTGAGTCATAAGTTCCACTCTAGCAAGCTCTCCCAAGATGGGTAATGCTGCACCATAACCAATGTCAGAAAGCAGCAAACAAAGTGTAATCCAGTGATAGGGTCAAAAGCAAACGTGACATTTTGGAAAACAACAAAAAGAATGCTAGGAATTGCTACTTGTTCATACTATGAGATACCAGAATTAAAAATCAGGCTACCCAACCAGTAGATAAAAAATATAGTGTAACCATATTTTCTTTAGGAAAAAATTGACATAAACTTGCAATGAACAAAAATACTTCTCAGCTATGCTTAGAATCTTTGTAATGTTTAAATTGTTTGTGAGTTAAATTGTCAGTTTAGTCAACAAACATTTATTAAGCACCTATTATATACCTGGGAAGTGCTAGGGATTCACAGAAAAGCAAAACAGTCTCTGTTTAAGGCATTTATATTCTAATGCGGATAGATACCATATAAATATCTAGGTAAATACAAGATAACAGAGTCTAGAAGACCTGAGAAGAGAAGGCATTAGCAGCTGAGGTGCCAGGAATAGCCTCCAGCAGAAGGTAGGATTTGAGCTGAGCCATAAAGGGAGCCAAGGAAACTAAAATGCTGGAGGTGAAGGGTCAGAGTGATGAGGAATGCATGACCCTTGTCCTTTTTCCTAAGTGAATTTGGGTGCTTACTTCTTGAGGGGGAGATGATGAGATTCAAATAGAGTGGCCAATGAAAAGTCCACTATCTCAAGTACCACTTAAAGCCACTTTAGAAGACAATGAGATTCAAGTAGGCTGGTCTAGGATATTTCCTAGCCCTAATGGGCTGAACAATGCAATAATAATGATACATAATGCCCCAAACTCAGAACTACTGCCCCTGGTTACTTTATCTCCCTGCCCATGACAGTTTTCCTCTATAAGAAATCCTAGCCTGTCCTGGCTAGTGGGCCTTCCTTAATGGATGGCCCCTTATTCTGCGGGGACCACAGGACCCCTTAGGCAGGGTCAGGCAGTAAGCCCAAGATGTGCTTCCTCAGCTCATTGCTTTCCTGGTTGCATAACCTTAGGAAGATCCATGTGGTAGCCTACGCTCACCCAAAGAACTCACAAACAGAGTGGGCAGAGGAAGGCATTTTATTATGCTTCTCAAGATGATGCAGGTGCAATGCTCACTAGGAACACCCACACTGACAGAGAAGCAGGAGTGAGGTTAACGACTTCTACCCTCCTTGTCTGAGTTAGGGTTAGTTTACGTTCTTCATTTCCCTACATTCCTGTCTTAATTTATACAGTTTACATAGGCATGGTAGTGAGGATACAGAAGCAAGAATAAGGTTAACAAGTTCTACCCCCTTTGCCTGAGTTAGAATTAGTTTACATTCCTCATTTCCCTACATTCCCTTCTTAATTTATGCAGATTACATAGGTGTGGTAGTGAGGATACTTGACCAGGACATAGTCCCTCAGGCTTGAACTGGCTGTCCTAGCCTAGACTTTCTAGTCCAACTGTCCAACTGATTTGTCTGGTTTCTAGTCCTCCTGATATCAGGATGGACATTGTCTTAGTAAGGGGAGCTTCCTCACAGCTATTGATTTTCTCCAAATAATTTCTGTGGGAGCAAAACAAGATACCATAATATCCCTTCTTACAGGCATCTCCCTTTAATGGTTATCCCCCTTAATAGGGCATCTCCCTTAATCGGGGGCATCCCCCTTAAAGTGCCATCTCCCTGAAGCAGCTGGCTCCCTTAGGGGAGCTGCCTCCATTTGGTGGGGCTACCTCCATTTGAAGGCTGCCACACTCTCCTTAAGCTGGGGTCTCCCTTAAGCTGCATCTCCCTTAAGAGGTAGAGGAGCCTGGTTATGTATTGTGTTACCCAACTAAACACCTTGAGTGAATTCTTTCAAGACAGCCTTGCACCCCAATATTTTGGGGTGCCCCTGAACCTCATAATTTCTGGTGCCCAGCTGAACCTCATCAATAGCATTCATGGCATAGGGGACAAGTAATATAAAGGCAATATATTTAAAGAAAACTGTGATAAAGGCTAGACTATAAAATAATGGCAAAAGAATTTTTGTTTGAGGCAAGAACAGTTGGAGGGGTGAGAGGTCATGGTGGAAGGGTTAGTACAGCAGACAATCCAACCAGGGCACAGTCACATCACAAGAGGGAGAGGCCCATCCCACAGGGAGTCTAATCCTTGCTCCCTTTGGGGTGAGGGAAGGATGGGCCTTGGGAGTATGGCACCATAATGATAGGATGTTGGTGGGGTGACTTGTGGGTAATTGCTGCATGGACTGGCAGAGGACCCAAAATGAGGTGTGGTAGGAAGAATGTTGCTCTTGATGTTGGCTCCCTGGGGTAAAGACCTTTTCAACTGGTATTACTAATGGCTGCAATTATAGGTAAACAAAAAATGAATTATAAACCAAGTTCTAGCTTCAAAGGATATCAAAAGAACCGCTACCTAAGCCCTTTCCTAAGAATAGCAGAAACCAGAAATAAACAAGATTCTTTTGCTAAGGTAATTAAAGGTACAGTAGGAAAAAAAGTTATGATATGATTAAATAGATGCTTGGTAAAAATACAGAAAGTTTTAATGCTGTAGAACAAGCTTAGAAGCTTGTTCCAACTCTGAGATATATTCAACAGGGCTCTTTTCTAAAAATAAAATGTGCTAAATGGGAAAAATATTTGCATTAAATATCACAAAATTCTGATATAAAGATACATAGGCAATTGACAAACTGATCAAGAGGCATTTCCCAAGAGATAAGAGGAAAATGAATATGGACAAAGTTTTCAAAGGAATCTCAAAATATCAACAGCCATATCAGAATATGCTCTAAGTCATTAGTAAGAGAAACAGAAAATAAAACGACTCTAGAGTTTTATCCTGTACCTTATGCATTTATAAAAAAATGAAAAAGTTAGTACTGTTGGGGGGGGGCAGCAGGGAGGCAGGAATGCTAATACAGTGTTGATTAAGCTGTGAACTGCCCCAACTGTTTTGGAAAACAGTTTGGAATTATGCAAGCAAACTGACTAAACTTTTCATACTCTATGACCCAGTATTCCTACCACTGGGTATATACTACAAGAAGATTCAAGACAGAAAAACAGGCACAGAGTATATTCTAAAAATTCAGAAGAAGTACTTTTTTTGTGGTATCAATGAAAGGGAAATAAAATGGGCATTTGTCAACTGCGGAATGACAACTGTGGTGAATGAAAATGATACTGTGCAATAAAGAATGATTAGTATGGGGAAATCAGAGAAATGTGGAAAAATCAGATGAGAAATAAAAGAAGGAACTCTGTTTCCGCAAGATTAAAACTACTCTCAGCTTTGAGTGATAACAGGATGTAAGTCAGAGGTGATTGGTTCTAGTTGGAGCTGTGACCTAGCAGAACCAGGCTTCTGATCACGTAAAAGGTCAGAAGCCGGTATGCATGCTTAGCAAGCTGTTTAATATTATCCAACACACCCCCAGGGTGGAGCAAGCTAATTTGAATGACTTGAAGAGGGAGGGGGAACACATCAAGGAGGAGAACAGGAAAGAGGCAGTTCAGGAAGTTGTGTCTAGCCAATGGGGAGCTAAGGGGGAAGTTTGAATTGAGAACAGGGCATAAATAGCTTTGCGTTTGTCTGAGTAAGCATACTCCATTAGGGAGTTACCCATTCACTAGGCATGTAAAATAAAAGTAAAATAAAATGAGAACTTTCCTGGCTTCAAAATGAGTATTGTTCTCTCTGGAGTGAACACATTTCTCACAATCAGTAGAAGTTTATGCAATGCAAGAAGTAAAATAAGAATAACTGTGGAAATTTTGACTGGTTTTCTTCGTTAGAAAGGAAGTTTCAAATAGTGGGTATGGGGAGAGTTAAGATCCAGGAGGAAAAAAAACCCTGTGATATTAAAATACAAAGCATCAAGAAAATGTATTTTTCAAACAACTAAAAACAAAACTTATGTTATTACCTAGGCCAGATGCTGGACAGTAGAATCAGAAATGCTTTCTTGCTGGGATGTGTGTGTGTGTTCATGCACGTGCGCATACACACACACACACACACACACGAGCTACATTGTTACTTTTAGTAGGGTGGATTGGTTAAGATATGAGAAGTCACATAATAGGAACTTATATACAACGTGTACTTTAAATACACAGTAGCACAATTTAAAAGTTAGTAAAGAGGGAAAAAGAACCCTAAACACTTCTACAAACATCTCACTTAAAGCATTTCCCACCTGAATCTGGAGGACGGCTATTTCCATGTCCAAAGTTCTCTTCAGTGGCAACATTTTCTGGGACACATAAATCTTTCTTTGCCTCTCAGCAATTTTCAGCTTCAGAAGTCTGAGTTTTTCTTCCAATACATGTAACTCAATATCTCCATTTCTCTTCATCATCTCTTGAATGTTTATTTTCTCATAGAAAATACACACCTCTTCCTCCCGTTCAATCAGCAAAACACCACTATGGTCAAATTCAAAATTTTGGATTATAGAGGTAGTAAGATTACCTGTGAATTAACTATCAGAGACTTTAAACAGAAATGGAATTTGGATTACTTCCAGGAGACAACTGGAATCTGACTAAGGGTGAGAGGAGAGAGGTAGGGCTGGAGATTAGGATCTCTGTCTCTGTCTCTGTCTCTGTCTCTGTCTCTGTCTCTGTCTCTGTCTCTGTCTCTCTCTCTCTCTCTGTCTCTCTCTGTCTCTCTCTGTCTCTCTCTCTCTCTCTCTCTCTTTCTCTCTCTCTCACTCATTTATAAATTTATTTATTAGCTCTTGGAATGGAAGAGAAAGGTCTGTTTCCTCTGAAGACTCTTTTTAGTGTCTTGGGATTGTGAAAATCTTTTGACTGGGACTAAATGTGGAGTTAGCCCAACTCTGATATATTAGTTATAAGTATGAGGACTTAGAATAATTTGTAAGACAGATAAATTCCAGTGAAATTCTGCCATTCTCTACAACAAGCATAATTAGGGCTGTAAGTTCCATGTTCTTTAATAACTGTTTTTATTATTTCTGTGCCCTCTCTTTTCATGTCTTCAATTCATTTTTCTCTATTCTCAAAGCAATTGTTTTTAATGCTTGCAAAATTACTTGTCATAATCTTTCTTTCCTTCTAGCTAACTCCATGTTATCGACATCTCCTTCCCCTTCCCATCTTTCTCCTGCCCCTTCCCCCATTTTTCCCAGTGCACTTTTGATGCTCATTAAGTTTTTTCATGACTTCTGAGGTCAGAGAACATCATTAGTCCCCCAGTGCCTAGCACAGGGTCTTATACGTAGTTGCGGCACAAGAGATTGTTGCTGTAGGTGATGATCTGAAATCTAGGTTCTATTATTATAGAGTATTACAATGTCATGTGTCAGATTTTTTTTTCCAGTTAAGAGGAAACTCCAAAGAGGCAGTGTAGTAGCATGGATGGAAAGATGACTTTGAAGGAGGATGGGTTCAAATCTTTCTTCTGATAGCTACAAACTTCATGAGAAGTTATTTGACTTTTAAGACTAGGAGTTGCAGATCAACATTAGGGAATGAAACTTTCACACTAGGAGTTACCTCATTAAAAAAATCATCACTTCGGTTCCTCTCACCCCCTCCTCCCATGAAAAGCCACTCTGTGGGAGTGATTTAGTATTTTTGGAAGCTGCTAAAATCTTGTCCTTCTGTTTATAGAGTTAAAGAAGGTGCCTAAAGTACCTAATTTCTTTCCAGAGAACGCAGGATGGGAGAATCTCTCAATAATGTTCACAGAAAATCCAGATCCACAAAAGTGGCACCAGAATCAAGGAAATGCTCATTGGTTTGTAGAACTGAGGTTAGGAACTGTCTTTTGCCTCTTTTTTATCCCCAATGCTTAGCATAGTGCCGGATACATAGTAGGCACTTAATAAATGCTTAATGGATTGAATTAACATCAGAGGAATTCTTAGTAAAAGCCCTGGAAAACAATATTTGCTTCCCAACTGAAATATTCTCAAACGCCTCTGTATTTCTCACCCTTCCCCCCACCCCCCCCAAAGAGCATTTGACCAAGATAGCCTGCTCCTTTTTACATTCAATCAACCTAGCATCAAAAGTACCAAAAGAAACTCATTTAAAAATGTGATGGTGCCTCAAGTTAACTTCAGGTAGAAAAACTGGAAGTCCCACAGTGCTTCGTTCAAATAACCAGGTTCTGTTTTACCTCTCATTTCGACTCTGAACAGCTTTCTCATATTTTTTCCGGAGCTGTACCATCTCTTCCTCAATGAATGTGACCACATTGGCAAGCCTTTCAATATTATTTAACTGTTCTTCTTTCTTCTCTCTCCTTTCTTGAAGTACTGCTATAACTTTGCACACATCATTTTCCATGCTCTCTTTGATTGTAAGGTTGTTGGACCGTTTCAGCAGGGAATTCTGTAGTTTTCTTTAAAAAATAATTAACAATGGGGCAAGGAATAAACTTAGATTCATTTTGTTAACAGATAATTTTCTGAAATAAGTAGACTGATAATATGTATTTCCTTTCTCATCAGGGGAATTATTTTGCTTTTGTGAAGGTTTAGTAAAGAAATAGTTTTGCAGAAATGTGACCAGTTTCATCTTATAAAGTTATGCAAAAATTTTAATAACGTCGCCCCATTTTCATAGCTCCTAAAATGATCTCAGTTACATAAAAATTAAGTTAAAATTATATCCTGCTTTTTCTTCTAAAATTCTTTTTGTGTTTTAGCTTCTACAATAACCAAGAGGCTATTTTCTCCCTGCTGTTGTTCAGTCGTGTCTGACTCTTCATGACCCCATTTGTGGTTTTCTTGGCAGAGATGTTGGAGAGGTCTGCCATTTCTTTCTCCAGCTCATTTTGCAGATGAGGAACAGAGGAAAACAGAGTCAAGTGACTTGTTACACAGCTAGCACGTGTCAGGCCAGATTTGAACTCGTGAAAATTAATCTTCCTGACTTCAGGCTTGGCACTTAATCCACTACACCACCTAGCTGCCCCATAAGAGACACTATTGTTGTTCAGTTGTGTCTTAGTCTTTGTGACCCCATTTGGGATATTCTTGGCAAAAACACTAGAGTGGTTTGCCATTTCCTTCTCTAGCTCATTTTGCAGATGAGGAAACTGAGGCAAACAGGGTTAAGTGACTTGTTCAGGGTTACACGAATAATAAGTGTCTCAGGACAGATTTGAACTCAGGAAGACTCTGTGTCCAGCACTCTGTCCACTGCAACATCTAAGTGCTTCTACCTTTTTGTTAAAGAAAATGTGAAATCATGGCATCCATATTACATAGGTGGAAATCAAGGAAATATTAGTTATCAGAGAAAACTGATATGATGGAAGGAAGACAGGATCAGGAATCAAAGGATGTGAGTTTGAATCATAATTTTGCCATTTACTAGCTATGTGACCTTAAATCATTTAACCTCTCCCTATCTCATATTTCCCATCTACAAAATGAGGATTATCTCCATGGTCCCTTCTTACTTTAAATTTTATGATGAATACAAATGTGTCAAATGTTCAGCCTTTTCTCCAATAAGATGACTGAAATCTCCTCTTGGTATAGACAACCTTATTTTAATTTCTCATCTACTTTTTTAAATAGTTTTATGAACAACACTAGTAACCTCATTGAGATTGTTAAATCATCACTATAAAAATAGAGGCATTGAAGTAGATGTTTTTTAAAGTTCCTTTCCCATTCTAAAATAGAATTCTATAATTGTATATATAAATTATTGCATTATATATAATACACATATGCATATATAAATACTAATGGTAAAACAGAATTAACTAAACTTCAGATAAACCAGAAGCTCTTGTTGCCTTGGAAGTAGCTGTTACAATGCTCACCTGTCTTGAAAGGCTGAGCTATTCCTTAAAATTTCCATTTCATTGATCGACATTTTGAGCTTTTCTTTTATTTCATAGACTCTCTGGTGAGTAGTATGAAGTAAGTTCACAAATTTGTTCCTTTCATTTCGTATGGTGTCATACAATTTGGAAAACTCCTTTAGTCTATAAAAATACAAATTGTTTGGGTGACTTTATTTGCTAAGAATCACATATATGTATTTACATTAAAATTAATGAGATTCTTTTACCTTCGATGAATTTCATGTTTTTTCTTCTTATATATCCTGAGTTCAACATCCTTTGATTTGATTTCTTTGATGATGTTGGTAAGTCTTTGCTGAAATATGAAGACATGTATATTCATAAATGTCTACAAATTGTACAATTCTCAAATTCAAAAAATAAGCTAAATGGAATTGCAGACCGGCATTGAAATAGGTCAGTGAGAGTTGGCCTAGTAGTATGTAGGCAGTGAAATTCATTTGTGGTCATGTGAAACCACTCTCAGAGGTAACAAGAGGAAATATGATTACAGAATCAAAGCAATTTAGGGCTGAGAGGCACTTTGAGTTCATATAGTCCAGTCCCAATAGTGGATATTATCTTTACCTACAGGGGAGACAAGGTGTTTGCCACCATTGAGGTCACTGAGTTGTCTATCTGTACATTTCAAACTTAGGAAAGTTTTCTTTTGGGGGAATAATCATGAGTCTCTCCAGCTTTATAAAAACCCCCTTAGATAACCTCTGATAAGAATTCACTATTTAATCTTAAGTAAGGTACTTTATAAACTTTGTACATAAAACACTCCTTAATTTATGCTATTATTATTATTTGTATAAGATTTATCGTAAGGACTTTCCATTAAATTTCTACTTTGATGTCTCATCGAGAAATGGAGGTGACCCCAGCTTCTTAGTTATGTTAGTACAATTTCTTGCAGTTCATACCAAGCTAGAAATGTCCCAAGTTCAGACTTGATGACAGCCTGTATGTCTGACGTTAAAGGATGGCCATAGTTTTTTGGCTATTGAACCTCTGGTGAAGGGTGTAACGTCAAATTTCATTTTGTAATTAGTCTAATGAGTTAGCTATTTTCCTGTTCCTGGGGAATATTTAAGCAAAAAGTGGATAGTTTAAGCAAAAAGTAGAGGGGAGCCAGGTTTCATGGAGGGTGTGGACTGAATGACTTCTAAAGTCTTCCAAACTTGAAGATTTCATAGAATGGGAAAAAGGAAAAAAGAAGCCTTAAGAGATTTAATTAAATATCAATAATAGTGGCCCAAAGAATAAAATGAGGCATACCTGATGTTTAATTAATTTTTCTGACTAGTAGATTGTTCTGGCATCAAATACTACTAAACTTATAGTACTAACTTTCCTTGCCCTCCTTGTGTGTGGGCATATGTGTAAGAAATGTCACTATAATCAAATTTTTTAAAATTTGTGGAAATTAGTGTTAATTATAGTCTTATTATATATGTTATAGCTAGTGTTCAGTAGCAGGCTGAATTTGCCTAACACCAGAAAATCTTTAGATATGAACAAATTTTAAATTTGGGATTTTTTCCCTTCCTGATTGACTTGATAAATTATTTATACCTCAAGGGGAAGAATTTTGCTCTGGTTTGATTTATATTCTTTCACAAAGTACTTGAAGTATCCAATATTGGTACATAATAAACACTGACTTGTTGCATAGCCTAATAGCAAACACTGACCTTCCCTAAGCCTTCTTCCTATACCTAATCTTAGATAGACGGATGCATGACCCTGACTTCTCAAGGGCCTATGTTAGCAGCAGAGTTCAAGCTCCTGGGAAGATCTTGTCGTACTTGTTCAGTTGTGTCTGACTCTTGTTGACCCTATGGACCACTAGGCTCCCTTCTATCCTCCACTATCTGTTGAAGTCTGTCCATGTTCATGTTTCTTGTTTCCATGATACTATCTATCCATCTCATCTGCTGCCATCCCCTTTTCCTTTTGCCTTCAACCTTTCCCAATTGAGTTTTTCCATTGGGTCCTGTCTTCTCACCATGTGGCCAAAGTGTTTAAGCTTCAGCTTCAGTATTTGACCTTCCAGTGGATATCCTGAATTAAATTTTTTTAAGTATTGACTGATTTGACTTCCTTGCTGCCCAAGTGATTCTCAAAGGTCTTCTCCAGTACCACAATTCAAAAGCATCAATTCTATGGCACTTAGCTTTCCTTATAGCCCAAGTCTCACAGCCATACGTTGCTACTAGAAAAAATGTAGCTTTGACTATATAGACCTTTGTTGGGAAGGTGATATCTTTGCTTTTTTAGTATGCTGTCTAGCTTTGCCATAGCTTTCCTTCTAAGGAGTGTCTTTTAATTTCACAGCTGCAATTGCCATCTAGTCATCTTTGAGCCCAAGATTATGAAATCTGACACTGCTTCCATTTCTTCTCCCTCTATTTGACAAGAAGTGATGGGACCAGTTACCAAGATCTTAGTTTTTTTGATGTTAAGTTTCAAGCCAGCTTTTATACTCTCCTCTTTCACCCTCATCAAGAGGAAAAGCTGTGAAAAAGTTCCAGGGACACATCTAGTCTGTTATTTGGGGACCAGCTTAGCAAAGGACAGAAAAGTTTGTTGTTACTTCTATGAGATGAATTCTTTGGTCATTTCAACTCCACGAAATCTTTGAAAAAAAAATTTTATTTAAAAGCAAAACACCAGAGTTCATAAAATGGAAAAATATCAAAAATTTTGTATAACATATAGACATACTTGTCTTTGCCTCTTTTGAATTTAGAAATAGAAACCAAAGGCACAACAGTGTATATCTCACACGCACACACTAATTAAATAGAAGGTAGTTTGGCAGGGAGGGCACTAGTAGTTGGGGAGAATGCTTAGAAATTCGTGACTGAGCTGCATCTGAAAGGAAGAGAGGGTGAGGTAGAGGAAAGAGGGGAATGTACTTCCAGAGTCCGGGGCAGCCAAGACAAAGGCAGGACCACAGGAAATGATGTGCAATGAATGAGGAATGAGAGAAGGTCAGTTTGACTGGATTGTTTTGTTAGAGTACGACCCACTGAGGCTGTAAAGATGAGGTGGCGGTAGGTCGTGCAGTTCAAATACTAATTTCCATATGCTAAGTTTTTGGACAAAATTTTAACACAGGAGTGGATAACAAGGAAGGATTTTCTCCCCAAGAGTGATTTCGACATTTATAACTGCTCACATTTACATACTGCTTTTATTCTTATAAAATATTTTTCTCATGACAGCCCTGTAAGGTAAATGATACAAATAGTATCATCTCCACTATAAAGATGAAAACAAACAAACAAACAAAAACCCAAAGCACATATAGTTTAGAGACTTGCCTAGGTTAACACAAATAGGAAGTCTCAGAAGAAAGATTCAAGCCTGTCACCTTAATCCAAGTCCACTGCTCTCCACAGATGCATGCCTCCCCATAATACTCATGAATTTCCCAAGAATAAGTATGAGGACATTTGGCTGTGGCAGCTGGAAGACACACTATGGTGGCTTGTAAAGAGGGTGGGGTCGAGTCACTCAGTGAGAAACCAGAGATTTCAGAGTGCTGCTTTTCTGGATTCTCTCCTTCATGACTCTTGCCATGAATTTCTCTGACCAATGTCGAATTATATTTACTTTCCCCATGGCTTTTGCTAATGCAAATTCAGCTTCCAGGTCCATTGCTTTATTGCATGCTTTTTCTGAATGCCAGTTAATTAAAATTACAATTATGAATTCCTAATATGTTAATGAAACCTCATCTTGTTAGGTGATACTCTACTTCCCATAGGACATGTTTTGTTGAATTTGAACATAAATGGAGTCCCCTGTTAGCTGTGAGTATTGTTTGTTTTAATAAGGATTAGGAAACCATCTAGTCCAGGAACTTGTAGCCTCCAGGCCAAATATGGCCTTCTAGGTCCTCAAGTGGAGCCCTTGGACTGAATCCAAACTTCACAGAACAAACTTCCTCAATAAAAGGATTTATTTTTTAAAACTCGGCCACATGTGGCCTCGAGGCCGCAGGTTCTCTACCCCTGATCTGAAGCAAAAAATCCTCCATTGATAAATTACATCCTTTCGTAGAAACAAAAAGGTAGGCCCAGAAATGCTTTTACCTGAGCTTTTATGTAATCTTTGGCTTTCTTTACTTTCTCTTCTGTTTTGATTTGTTGTAGACGGTTAAGATTATCTAATTGTTCTCGGAAGAACTCCTGCTCCTTAAAAAGCTTGCTTTCTTCTGCAATGAATTGTTCTAATAATCGAGTCTCCACATCTGATAGGATTTTCTGTTTTGAAACACAATGCAGTGACAATGATTCATCTTTGGGTAGGTGCAACATCTTAGGCTACCTAAGTCTATGAAAAATTTGTTAAAAACAAAATAACCTCAAAACTCAAATCCAAACCATTTCATTTTTGAATGCACAAATCAGTACATCTGTGGAACAGGAAAACATATATTCCATCATAAAATTTTTTCTTTCAAGTCATTAAAAAAAAAAACCCTCAAAATTTTAAAACTACTATGGCAGTGTCTTTAATAAATATGATTTTTTTTATTCTATTGTATGAAGACAGATTGAAATATCCATTAGTTACTTTATAAAGCAAATTTGTAAAAATTTTTAATAAATTATAAAATTTTAAAAATAATTTTAAAAATTAACGATACAATTTTATAAAAAAAATTACCAATAGTACTGTGTGTGTATGTGTGTCTCTCCTTGGTTTTAAAGTTTTTGGAGTTGTAGAGAATTCTCTTGTGTTGTTTTTCATATCCCACAAGGCTATTTTAATTTTTTTGGGGGGAGAGATAGATCAAGGAGTAGGATTCACTTGAGATTTAAAGATAGGAGGAAAAAGCCCACATTTTCTTTCAAAGGGTCCCTCTTGATGGGATTCTATGAAAACAATTAAAATGACTTCACATTAGCATCTGTAATGTAAAAGACCAAAGTTAAGAATTATCATTAACCTGCTGGGCCAAATTCCTTTTAGCTAATTCAACCTCTTTTTGGAGGTCTCTTCTCCTCTCCACAACAAACGAATCATCTTTAGGAATGCCTTCCATCTGAAAAAATTAAAGATTCATGCAAACAATTAAGTACGCTAAATGAAATGATCAATATCACATAGGTAACCCCCTAAAATACATTTTAAAAATCGTATCAGGAGTGTGTGCGTGTGCGTGTGTGTGCGTGTGCGTGTGTGCATGTGTGCGTGTATGTAAAATACATCTTGACTTCTGCTTTATGAGGTTTGCTAAGAGCTTTATGTTCATCATCTCACTGGAGTCTTACTGTAGGGAGGTAGGACTTACTATTCTCATTCTACAGATGGGCAAGCCGAGTCTAAGAGAGGCTGCATGACCTGCCCCAGAATCATGTAGCAATTCAGGATTGGAATTTATGTCTTCCTGACTTCAGGTCCAGCACTCTGTGAGAACCTAGCAGACATTTAAGATATCTGTTCTGTTTTAGTCTCATGGACTGAGAATATTTTCTTTGTGTCGAATTTAAAGATTGAAATATGAAGTTCTATAAGACATGAATAATTATCATTAACATAGGTAGGATGTGTCAAATGCTTTGTAAAATGTTAAACACTGTATCAATCATTGTTATTATTACTACAGGTAGCCTATATTTTAAGTGTAATTTTTAATCTGATGTCCTGACCAATAATGACATTTAATCAAGGCAGAAAAAGCCAAAGACTTACTTGCTCCACTCTCCAATCTGCTTTTCATGCTGTTGCAGAACAATATTTTTTACAATTAGACCTATTCATGTCCATCTTTTCAAAAATCTTCAGTGGCTCCCTACTACCTGTTCATATCATTTGATCATTTATCAATTGGGGAAATGACTTACATTTTTATAAATTTGACTCAGTCCTCTCTATATTTGAGAAATGAGGCCTTTATCAGAGACATTGCATCCTGGGCCATCACCAGTCCATTTTGACTTACACCGCATAATCATCACACTGTTTTTTTTCTTAGTCCAAAAATTGTTTATAACTTTTCATCATGTAATTGTCACATGGTATAATTCTATTTGTCATGCCGCTTAAGAGGTAAACAGCAGCAATGTATTCACCAGTGGCATATGAATATGCATTTATCTTGTGCATTGCAAGCTGTGAGCCTGTCAGTATATTTCTGAAAGCCAATTTGTGTGGTTTGTTTAGAGAGCTGCAGTACTAACGGTATTGTCGCTCAACCTAATAAAGAGCCACAGACACCAGGGAAGCGGGTGGTCAGGTGAAGCTTCCACAAGTAAGTCATGTGATATGGTAAGACTTGCATCTTCCCACACTAGCTAAACTGTATAGTTCATCTGCCAGTGATACAGTTTAGTGATAAATGATTTTAAAAGCTTCACATAATGGTTGCACCCCATTTTTTTACAAAAAAATTCAGCATAAAATTTGTGACAGTTATGCAGTCAAATATGGTATGTCTCACCACTGGACTCAGATGACTCTGGAGGAGCGAGTGAGGCTCATGACTGCACAGCTCTGCCTCACTTAAATCCAATTCACTTGCAAGTCAAGACATCACCCTGTTCATATCATTGGTTCTCTTTGAGAACAAAGGACAAACAGCAATTATTTACTATTTCATACACACACACACACACACACACACACACACACACACACACACACACACACACACAGAACAAGAGAGAATTCCTCCTAGTGTTCCACATCCAACTGTCCTGTGAAAATCCTCCAATCAACCACTCAATTCCTGGCGTTTAGAAACTTAAAATCTAGTTCCAGAGATGAATCAGTTGCATACATTTTTTAAAACTGTATATAACTAATGTTATAGATGAATGAAAACTATAGAAGCTTTGAGACAGAAGATGGGCCAAAGAAATCAAGGCAGATTTCATAGTGGAGGCAGACCAGTTGTAATTTCCAGGGAGTATATAAATTCCTTTCTAGAGCACCTTTTGCTCCTGTCTGATTCTTGATGTGACTCAGTATTAGCAACCTGCTGCCTGAAGTGAAGAACTGCAAGTGGGATTCATCATCTTTAGCTCCCCCCAATACCAAAGGTTCAGGAAAACTGGATGAATCAAGGAAAACAAGTAACGGCAATACAGAGACTGCTGGGGAAGTATGCCCATCATTTCTACCTTAACCAAGGTTCCCAGTCAGACTTTCTAGGCTCTGTGGAAAATAATAATAAAAACTAAGATTTATGTATTGCTTTAAGGTTTGCAAAGCACTTAACAAATATTATCTCATTTAATCTACAACAAGCCTGGGAAGTAGGTGAGTTTATTATCCATCTTACAGATGAGAAAACTGAGGCAGACAGAGGTTAAATGTCTTGTTGAGTGTCCCACAGCTTAGAGACGATTGAGGCCACGTTTTTTCTTTTCTTTTTTGGAGGAGGAAAGGCAAGGCAATTGGGGTTAAGTGACTTGCCCAAGGTCACACAGCTAGTGAATGTGTCAAGTGTTTGAGGCCGGATTTGAACTCAGGTCCTCCTGACCTCAGGGTTGGTGCTCTACTCACTGTGCCACCTAGCTGCCCCATGAGGCCACATTTGAACTTAGATCCTCCTGATTCCAGGTTTAGTGCTCTATCCACTGCACCACCTGGCTGCCAATGGAGGATGGTAGATTTGCTACAGACAGCAAGGACAGTCTTACCTGAAAAGAAAACATGCGCTACTTTCAAGATTAGGCCTACCTGGAGGCAAGTCTTGACCCAAAATATCACTTCTGCCACCCAGTCATGATAGGTCTGATTAGGCCCTCTTACACGGCCTAAAAATCTTATCATTTGGGCCATTCCTTTGGGTTAGGAAACAAAACTGGTAATATGATCTTCAGAAGGCTGTTATCTGAGATGAGAAGAATGCCTTAGGCGTCTCTCTAGCATTTTTCTATGACCACATTGGCTCCAAGAAAACCCCTGGATGCTCTTTTGAGCCATTCTTCAATTTCCCATTCAATCTAAGCACTTGAATTTTTCCTTATAGCAAATGTGGCTGGTGGGTAGAGGAGGTGCATATATTATTGTTCGAGATTGAGAAAATAGTGGACCAGGATATATGGTCCTCATCTGTACCTCCTTGTATGCAAGTAGATATAGTGGAAGGTTGAGGACCAGGAGCTCTTAGCTGTGCTTCTAGGCTAAATTTATTGGTATTCGTTGTCTTAGTAGCACAGTTAATAATTTTCCAGTAGAGAATTCTCCCTTTATGCCATTACAATAGAAATTCCCTCCTCTTGTGCTATATGATTCTTCATAGATGTAAAAAAGTGACACTTATTACTATATATGTGTCATGGTTCACCGAATCTCTATGGAGGAAGGGTGCCAGGATACTTCACTTATTTTTAAACTTTAACAATCATTTGATCTCTAATAATATTCAAAATGGGGAATGGCACAGGTATGTAATCATATGCTCGGATGTTATAGCACTTTTATCTTCTAATTGATTGAATTAGCCATATAGCCAAACTTCTGTTAATTGTGAATAGAGTTATTGTTTATGAATTTAATTCTAGCTCAAAATATGGCTGCAAGTTTCACTATATGCTCATGCTGCCCAAATATCTCTGACTTTCACCTTGACTATCTTGCGATATGTCGTTCACGTGTTTCCTTCCTTTACTGTATCTCTTTCGCCTATGGACCTGTCTCAGTTTGGGTGACCTTGGAGAATGCCCAAACATCATTTTATCTTGAGGATCTGAACCTAATAACACTGTGTCTTTCATCTGCTATTTGCTGCTGGTTTCCATAGCTATCCAGAGCATTACTGGAAGGCTATAGCAATGCCTACCCTAGTATTATACTGGGTCCATATTAAATTCATACAATATCGTGTGAGCTCTATAAAAGTAGGACAATCAACCAAGAGAAAAATTCACTAAAGCAATCTGGAGAAAAATAGGTAGGTAGAGGTTTCTACTAATCATAATGGGGTGGGGGAAGGAAGAGTCCATCAAATTCTAATTATGTAGTCTGAGAAGGATGAAGTAATCTATTAATATTCTCATCTTTGGCAGGGAACTGCGCAACAGACAAATCAACAATGCCTTGCAATTTTACTGTTGTAAACATCTTGATTATTTAATATTTGTGAACCATAGTTTCATGGAGACTGATCTGTTTCCAAACTATTCAACCTTTCATGAGTTTTGGTGCCTGCAGATCTGGAAGGGGCTATTCATTTTGGTCAGCAGCCATAAAAGCATCAAAGTTAACTGCACCTTGAGAGAAATAAGGGAAAGCAGCCCAATGACATGGCCTGTGTTTTGAAGATGTAGAACTGTTGGTTCTGGGTCTGGAAATCATGCTAATGCTGGAATTGGCTCTATTAGCTTATTTGGTCCCTAGTCACCGACTTTCAGCGTAGCCAAGGAATATGATGTCTGGACTTGGTGTAAATCAGCAATCTTCTAAGAGCAAAGGGAACTTATTAACACTTGAAAAGGATGACAAGTGGATTTTTCTTGAAATTAGTAAAGGAAAGAAATCATCATATAATACTTTTTGTTTTAATATTAAATTTATCCAGTTTCTAATTTTGTGAACCAAGTAAAAACCTTCAAATGGTTAGTAAAACACAGTCTCATCAATCTTTGTATTTACCACTCACTAAGCAAGTGCTATTCTGTCCTTTGATTATAACCTATTTAAAGTCAGAGACAATGTCCAGCACTGTTTTGTTTTTATTTCAAAATCTCTCTAGTCAGAGAGCCAAACTTCTAAAATTTCTTTAGTTGGATAGGCAAACTTTTGTGAATAGTTAGTATAGCATCTTAATTGTTAATAGAATTGTATAACACTTAAAAATAATAGCCAATAAACAACTGTTGATGACAATGATAAAGAATCTTTTGTGATCCTGATTGGGTTTAAGATTTTTTTCTTTTATAAATAAAATTTGCAAAAATGTTATTTTTTAAAAAAAATATGAAAAGATGAAGTTAATTTTCTTTTATCCTGGGAAATTTCAAAGCAATTGTTGAAAGTATATAACAGAGCTGTGATATATCTATATCTGGAACAACTTTGAGTGACTAAGGGGACATTGTCATGAAATACGCCCAGTAAAAGCAAAGAGGAACTAACTTGGGATTTAGCATTTCAGAAGAGCCAGGCTTTATTTAATCAATGTGGATAATTCCTTCACTGCTTCTTAAAGAAAATGCCTCCCCACCCTAGTAGGTGGTCTTTGTTAGCTATTAATGGCCAAAAAGTTTATAAGTTGGTGGTCACCTTCTGGTAAACCATTTCTCTAAACTTAGCTTGGCTGGTCCTGAGAAGACAGACACAGGGTCCACCACTAAATCTGTACTCCAAGTCTTTTCCTGGGGAAATGGCCCCTAGGACTGCCAGTGACTATATGTTTGTGAATGATCAATATGGAGATGGGGCAATGTGAATATGAGGGAAAAGGCTAGTGAGGAACACACTGCCCCCAGACTTGATAAATTACTACTTACCTGATGAATATTTGCTGACTAGTTTATAAGTAGAGCACAATATTGAAGGGAAGGGGAAGGAAAGTAGACCCTCAGAGGATGAAACCTAAAAGTTTTATTTTATTTATCTCAATGTTTTCTTAAACCCTGAAAGGTTTGAAAGCCAAGAAGGGAATTTTAGACTTGATGTAAAAGAAGCGTAGTAATGTGCATATACAATACTTTATTAGGAGCCAGTAGAAGTCATTTCTAGTCCCTGCTATAACCTTAATTAGCTTTAGCACCTCAGGTAAACCACTAGACTCAATTCCCTTATTTGTAAAATAAGGGGTCCCTTCTATCTCTGACGTTTTATGGAACAAAGAGCTTTTGAAAGGTTTTCAGTAGAGCAATTAGAATATAAAAATGATGTTTAAAGGATATGTGTTTGATAGATGTATGAAGGATGGATGGGAAGAGAGACACATTGGAAACAGAGGAGCCAGATAAGAAGCTACTACAGTAACACACGCTTAAATTGAAAAATGTCTTGACTGGGAAAGTAGCCAGGAAAATGCATAAGAAGGAGACAGTTTGAAGACAAAGCTAACAGGACTTGGTGACTGACTGAATGTGGTCCCTCACTTAAGGAAGAAAGCCTCATGCTGTTCCTGAACTTAGATTATTTAATGGTAGCTATTGAATCATTTCTTGGTCCCTGGAGGATGAGACTATGTTTAGTATACAGTTTTATTTGGTAGGTTTGAGTAGGCTGCAGCACATTACCAATGAGGATTTACAGGCTAGAAGCAGTCTAAAAGACAGACTCTATGAAACCTATATAGAGAAAAGGAGGTGAGTATCTCATGTGATAAGAATGTGGGATAAGGTGGTCAGTTTGAAAGAGGATATACAAATTATTAAATGACACAGAGGAAGACCCCCATACACATGTTATCATGTAACTTTTCCCCTTTTTCTCCTTCCTTCCCCCTCTTCCTACCCTAGAGATGGCTACCATTAGTGCGTGTGTATAAAATCATTCTATATGTTCTTCTATTTATCAATTCTTTTGCTGGATGCAGATAGCATCTTTCTTCATATCTACTTTGTAGTTAATTTGGGTATTTATATTAGTCAAAATGACTTAGTCACTCAAAATTGTTCTTAAAACAGTTTTGCTACTACCGTATACCGTGTTCTCTTGGTTCTCCTCATTTCACGCTTCACTATTTTCTACAAATCTATCTAAGATTGTTGAGCGTATCATTCCTTACAGCACAGTAATATTCCATCAAGATCATATACCACAACTTGTTCAGCCATTCCCCAATTGACAAGCATCCCTGCAATTTCCAGGTTTTTTTGCACCAAAAAGAGAGCTGCGATAAATATTTTAGAACATGTAGGTTCTTTTCCTTTTTCCCCAATCATCCTTGGAAATTAGCCTAGTATTATGGGGTCATTGGGTCAAAGAGTATAGGCAGTTTAATAACTCTTTGGATATAATTCCAGGCTGCTCTT
This sequence comes from Phalanger gymnotis, assembly GCA_028646595.1. NCBI lineage: Eukaryota > Metazoa > Chordata > Mammalia > Diprotodontia > Phalangeridae > Phalanger > Phalanger gymnotis. The sequence continues at coordinate 123,866,808 of CM053623.1, read as the reverse complement.
CAAAAAGGCTGGATCAGTTCAGTTCCACCAACAATGTATGTGTCCCAATTTTTCCACATCCTCTCCAACATTTGTCACTTTGCTCTTCTATCATTTTAGCCAATCTGATAGGTACAAGATGACGCCTCAAGGTTGTTTTAATTTGCATTGCCCTAATCAATAATGATTTGGAGTATTTTTTCATATGACTATAAATAGTTTTGACTTCTTCATCAAACAACATAATATATGTAGAGCATGCTGCAAACCTTAAATTGTTATTGACCTGCTAGCTATTGTTATTGTAATGCTTTTGTCCATTTCCTGGGTTGCCATGGCCAAAAAAACATAGTTTCTTGGGGCCATCTTTTGGTAATGAGTCTCTTGGTATTTAGAAAGGCTGGTTCTTGAATGCTGCATACAAAATATGGGTTCAGACTCAAAGCCTTTCCAGATTGCTTTTGTTATTGTTCAGTCATGTCCAACTCTTTGTGACTCCATTTGGGGTTTTCTTGGCAAAGATACTGGAGTGGTTTGTCATTTTCTTCTCCAATTCATTTTACTGATGAGGAAATTGAGGCAAACAGGGTTAAGTGACTTGCCTAGGGTCACATAGCTAGTAAATGTTTGAGGCCAGATCTGAACTCAGTAAGAAAGCTTCCTGACTCCAGGCCTGGCACTCTATTCTCTGAGACACTTAGCTGCTCTCTAATTTGCTGGGAATTGCCTCATGTTCTCCATTGGCATAGTCTTTGAGAACTCAGAATTATCTCCATGTTATGAGGAGGCATTGGAGGCTTTTTAAGGGGAGAAAAAAACCCTATACAATATTTTAAATAAACATTTAAGTAAATATTTATTGTTAAAAGTACTGTGATTGGTCACATTACCCTCAAGGAGGAAAAGCATCGGATACGTTTGACACATTAAAATGTGAATGGGTATTAAAATCATCTAACAAATGCAATGATGTCACCTTTTGTTTAATATTAAAAGTAAATAAAAATTATTTAATATTAAACTATATTTCTTTGGAAATAATAATTTATATTACTGTTGCAAAATGATTCCTTAAGAACATGTATGAAGTAACATACAGTAACAGAAGTTATTTGGTGGGTACTTATTCCCATTTGAATATTTTAAATGTTAATGTTTCATAATTGTTATAATCTTTGTAGGAAATACACGTCAAATGTTGAGTAAATAAGCATTTACCCAAAAGGGAATTTAAATATGCACTTCCCTTTCTAAAAAAAAGAAAAATATTCCTAAATATGAAATAAAAGAGTAACAAATAGTAAATAATTCAATTCTAAGTTCTATGGATTAATAATGTTGGTTGCAATTAGTCACAAAAAGTAGAAATTTCAGTACAGAACTCACCTCCAATTTGAATTAATTTATTATTTATATCATATAATTTTGTTGGTTATGGTGTCAAGACAAAGAGTACTCACACAGTCTTTGTGGGTGCACTAATGTTTTCTAAGGATTAGACTGAGATCTTTCTTAGTACTGGGGGAATTGTAGGAATTGAGTGAACCATAATGACTCCATCTTGTGACTAAATTCTGGACCTAGCTCCATTCCCTCTCTATTCAATTATAGGCCTAGTCCAATTTCGGTCTTGAGAGAAAACTTTATTCAGTTATGGGAATTGTGAGAAAACTTTACTGCACTGTTTGAACCCAGTGGTGGGATTCAAATAAATTAACAACCTATTCTCCACGGAACCAAGCAGAAGTGCCACCACAGCTGATGTGGCAGGAGCAGGCCCCATCCTGCTGAACAGCCAGTTCACTGAACTCAACCTAAAATTAGGTACTGGTTCTACTGAACCGGTGTGAACTGGCTGAATCTCACCACTAAGCTGGACCACCTCTAGCTGTTGCTTAGAGACCATTCACTAAGGACCTAGATTATGCTGACCACAAACCCAGTCCAATCCAAAGACTGATGCAAGAAGTTGTCTCACAATTATACCTCTCAAACAACCTGTATATCTTAGCCGAAAACTAGCCCCGCGGTGTCAAACAGTTATTGTTTCCTTGTTCCTCTGATTGGCACACCTTTGATTTCAGGGAGTTGTACTTGTTCCTTCTCCCCCTCCCAACTTGGAAAGCCTTTATTTGTCCTCTAATTAGAGATCAGATTACCTAATCATTTATCCTGATTTATATTCTGTTAGCCATTTTCTCTTAATGAATAAAAATCTGTCCCCCCCCATATTCAGGGTCCAGTTCTAAGCTGAGGAGGTCTGTTCCCAATTAGTTATGCAATTGGCATGCACTGCTTAATAAATCAATATACTTGGAAGCTCAAACCTTCATTTCCTCAGACAATCCACATGCCACGTTACTTAGATGGTTCTTATGCACTGATTATTGCCTATTTTTGACTTCAAGTTGTTTGTGTACTTATCTTCAATCAGACAGTAAGCTCTAGGAGGGCAGGAACCCTTCCTTACTTATCCTCGTGTTTTTTCCCCCAGGCCTATCACATATGAAACACTTGAACATGTGTTGAATAGTTCCTAGACTTACATTTTCTATCACACAATGTGACTACTTCTATATATGCTACTTGTAAATTTTCTGGTAGAAGCTATTTCAGTCAATGAACTGTTTCACTGACATAATTTTTTTAGGGTTAATCCTAATCTTTTACCCATGGATGACTTCCCTTGAGATCAATACGACAGTATCCAGACAACATATTTTGAAAAAACCAAATTTTGGAAACATATGAATTATCAAAGCAATTCTATTTATGCCATTTGATTCTCAACTTCAAAGGGTGTTGCTTTCTTGTCTGGCCATTAGAAACACATTTCAACAGAAAAGTTTTATTTACAAATTATTATAATTACTGAAAGAAGTTGCTAGATTTATATCATAAATTGAAAGCTACTCTAATGTTTTAATGAGTTGCTGTTTACAGAAATTTTCCTGAAGGATTAGCCTTCAGATACTTGGGATCTTTACAAATTACAAATCTCTAGTTAAAACACACCCAAGGTGTGTTTATGGAGAGTGCCCATCATCTGTTGATAGAGTCCAAGGTTGCCATGGAAGTTAACTGGCACAGTAACAGTGGTGGTGTATTGTTCATGTATTGAATGTATTGTTAAGGCAATGGGAAGATCTTTCTCATCCATTAATAGGCCCTGTTTAAGTCACATGGAAGCCTAAGTCACATAAGTTTGAGTCACATGGAGCCTGTGGTGGGAGAAGCTTGTTGAATGATGGAACAGGAAGGTATGGATCAGAACTGAGAGGAAACAAGACAGAGCAGTCAGAGCTGGGAGAGATAGAGATAGAGGAGCAGCGAGCGTGAGTGAGAGAGGGAGTGATTTTGCTCTTGTTGTGGGAAGGCCCTAATAGACGGAAGGCTTGGGGCTGGTGGTGCCCCCTGCATTGATAATGGGTGTAGACTTCTTTGTTGCTATGATAGATCTGGCTTTCTGGTGTTGGGATTTGGCTTTCCGGTGTTTGAATAAATGTTTTGGTTCTGTCTTCCATGTAGAGAGTCTGTTCTATTTTGCCATTCAGAACTACACCGGCATATGCATAGCTGCTGTAGATGCTGTGAATATCACATTGGCACAACGGGTGGCAAGAACTTAGAAAATTTATAAGTAAAATACAGAGAAGGAGTTAAATCATACACTATAAAAATCTGCATGTCGAGTGGTTCCTGCAAAAAACTGGAATTCTGGTTGTGCTCAATACCCTGTTGCCTAATTAGTGCTACACCCTTGTTTTCCTAAACCCTTTTGGGGGTAGAGAGGATGAGGGGTTTAAATATCTGAAATGTTATTGTATGGATCTATAATACTTATCCTTGGGTAAAATTAGGAATATTGAATTACAGGCAGTTACTGTGAGTCACATTTTGGCTTAATGAAGTACAATATGAAAAGCCTGCCCTGGGCTCAATACATATGCTTTTGAGAATTCATGGAAATCAGAGTTATGGATCTGGAAGGGACATTAGAGATAATCTAGCCTGATCCTTCTTGTTTTAAATTGGTAGCATGTGAGGCACAGACAGGTTTAGTTGGCCTGATGACAGTCACCCAGCAAAATAGTGAGAAAGCAGGGACTAGCACACTGTCCTTTCCTTCACTCCTTTTTCCATCATATCGCAATCTCTGGTTTAGAACAAGACAATCACCAGGACTGGTGTCTACCACAAAGAGGGTGCCAAAAAGACTATTATATTAGGTATGTGCTCAAAAAAAGGTCGTTGCATTTTTCTTTCTTTTTTAAAGTTATAAACTCAAAGCAGAAGTTCAAATATACAAACAAAAAGATGTACATGAAATCATAAAGTTCCATTTAAAAAGATAGAAATGTAGCAAGGACACGACTCCTTTGTGAAAGGGTTCTCTCAGTCTGTCTGAGCCACAGTTAAGGGTGGGGGCAAGGTGGGGAGGCAAGGGCCAGCTCTTGGTTCAAACCCTCTATCCCTGCTTTCCTTTGGAAATCTAGGGAGAAAGCTCAGAACCCCATCCTACCTGCCAGGGTAATCTGAACGGCCCAGCTCAGCTAATAAGAAATAGAAGGAGAAGAGAGAAGGAGAATTGATAAGCAAAAGGAGTCCTTAGGAGCCCGTAGAGGCAGCTACATGGCCTAGTGGATAGAGCACTGGGTTGGAGTAGGAAGGTTCCTCTTCCTGGGTTCAAATCTGGCCTCGGACACTTACTAGCTGTGTGACCCTGGGTAGGTCACTTACTATTGGCCTCAGTTTCCTCATCTGTAAAATGAGCTGCAGAAGGAAATGGCAAACCTCTCCAGTATCTTTGCCAAGAAAACCCCAAATGAAGTCACGAAGGACTGAGCAACAACAGTAACAGGAACCCAAAGGCTTAGTGAGATTTGCTAATGGAGTAAGAGGCACGCTTGCCTAGACTGAGAAATAGAAGACATGATTGGTTGGCACTCACTGTGAGTTGGTGCACAGTGGAAAAATAAACTAAAAATAGTTCTTGACATTTATATAGCACTTTAAGGTCTGCAAACACTTCCCATACATCATTTCACTATAACCATGAGAGAGAACTACTACAAGTATTATTATGTTTATCTTACAGATAATGAAACTGAAGAAGTGGCAAAATGAGTTGCTCGCAGTCACAGAGCTCCTTAGTGTCAGAGGTATGATTCGAACCCAGTTCTCTCCATGCTCTACATCCAATGCCCTTTCCATTTTCTGAGAAAATGATGCAGTAGCAAGAGGAAACTCCCCCAGCTGCTTGAGGAGGCTTTGAGTTTGACAAGAGGGGCTAAGAAGGAGCAGGAAGGTTGAAATAGGTCAGAGGCATTCTCTTTATCAGTGTGAAGGACCTGAGAGGAAGATACTTCTTCAGACCTTCCTGGGTGCTGAAAGCCAGGAGCCAGTGGAGAAGAGGCAAAGGCCAAAGGTTATCTACAGAAAAGAGAGTGAAGAGTGGGAAGAGCCTGCAGCTGAGAGGAAGCAGGGCCGCAGGGGCCAGCTTGGGAATTGGGAGGAGGCGAGGTGAGAGCAGTGACAAGGATGGCAAATCGAGCTCAATGCAGATTCAAGTCTACTATGCAGCAAGGCACAGTGGGAAGCTCTAGGGATAAAAGGGACAGAAATCATTCTTGGCCTCAAGGAATTTACACTCCATTGGAGAAATTCAACATATACATAGAGGAATAAATGATGATGGGCACTTTGAAAAAGGGAGAGCTTTAGCAACTGGAGCAGGAGGAGTGGAGATCAAGGAAGTTCTCATAGAAGAAATGCTTGTGCCAACTGAACCTGAAGGGAAGACAAGGATTCTGAGGGACTCAGAGCACGTATAACGGCTTGTGCAAATACGTGGAGAGGGGAAAAGGTATATCAGGTCCAGTAACGCCTAGTAGGTCAGGGTGCTTGGAATGAGGAGGTAATAGAGGGAGATAAAAGGGAAAAGGTAGATTGGAAGCAGGCTATCACAGGCCTTAAACCAGGCTGAGGAGTACGTATCTTATCTCAGAAGCAACAAGATACCACTGAAGGTTTTGGAGTGATTTGGTAGATTATTCTGGCAGCTGTATGGGGGATGAACTAGAGAGAATAGAGACTGAAAGCAGGGAGGTTAATTAGTGGGCCATTACTATAGTAGAAGTAATGAATTTATAACCAGTGTCTCTGACAAAGGCCTTATCTCTAAAATATACAGGGAACTGAGTCAAATTTATAAGAATACAAGTCATTCTCCAATTGATAAATGGTCAAAGGATATGAACAGGCAGTTTTCAGAGGAAGAAATTAAAGACATCTACAGGCATATGAAAAAATGCTCTAAATCACTATTGATTAGAGAAATGCAAATCAAAACAACTCTAACGTACCACATCTCTCCTGTCAGATTGGCCAACATGACAAAACAGGAAAATCATAAATGCTGGAGAGGATGCGGGAAAATTGGAACACTGTTACATTGTTGGTGGAGTTGCGAGCTAATCTAGCCATTCTGGAGAAAAATTTGGAACTACGCCCAAAGGGCTATAAAGATATGCCTACTCTTTGACCCAGCAATACTGCTTCTAAGGCTGTATCCCAAAGAGATCACGCAAATGGAAAATGGACCCGTATGTACAAAAATATTTATAGCAGCTCTTTTTGTGGTGGCAAAGAATTGGAAATCAAGGGGATGCCCATCAATTAGGGAATGGCTAAATAAGTTGTGGTATGTAAATGTAATGGAATACTATTGTGCTATAAGAAATGGGGAAGATACGGACTTCATAATAACCTGGAAAGACCTATGTGATCTGATGCCGAGTGAGGGGAGCAGAACCAGAAGAACATTATACATGATTACAGACACACAGTATCTGTGATGACTAACTTTGATAGACTTGGCTCTTCTCAGCAATACAAGGTTCAAAGACAGCTCCAAAAGACTCATGATGGGTATCCACATCCAGAGAAGGAATTATGGAATCTGAATGCAGATTGAGGCAAACTATTTGCTCTCTCTTTTTTTTCCTCCTTTTTGGTTTTGTTTCTTCTTTCTCATGATTCATTCCACTGGTTATAATTCTTTTTTTATGACTTGACTATTGTATAAATAAGTTTAATGCGAAGGTATATGTAAAATCTGTATCAGATTACATGCCGTCTTGGGGGGAAGAGGGGAGGGAAGGGAGGGGGAGAAAATTTGGAACTCAAAAACTTGTGAAACTGAGTATTGTAAACCAAAAAGAAAAAATAAATTAAAAAAGAGAAATAATGAATGAGGACTGGAATTAGGTTAGTGGCTTTGTAAGTGAAAACAAAAGGACAAATGCAAGAGGTATTATGGAAGCAGGACTCACAAGACTCGACAATTGGTTGAATGTTAGGGGGAAGGGAGAGGGTAGGAATTGAAGTCGATTCCAATGGAATGACCTAATAAATGGGAAGATGGTAATATCCTAACAGAAATAGGTAAATTAGGAGGAGAATCAGGTTGGGGGGAAGAGAATAAGTTCCATTTGGGATATACTGAATCTGAGGTGCTAATTGGATATCCAGGTAGAGATGTCTGGCATGATTTGAAAATGGTATTCAGGAGAGAGAGTAGGATTAAATATATACAGAGGGAGACTGGAACCAAGGAGAGGTTGGGTGAAAATGTATAGAGATTTTGGGGGTATGGAGTAGAGGAGAGGAGTGAGTCAAGATGGATTGGCCTCAATTTTCTCAGACAAGTAGAAGGGCAGACCTTCTACCTCAGTGGTCTTCCATAAGTCCTCCACAGAGTATTTACCCAATATCTATTCTATAGGGCTTTCTCTAGGTCTTGAAGAAAAAACATTCCTGGGTAGGAGTATAACCCTCATGCTATGTATTTATTATCCCTTGACAATTTGATATAACTAGTATATTTCTTTGATGATTTTTTGTTACTTATTTTGTGCAACAAATCTTTTATAATAGTCTTCTGTCTATTCACCCCTCCCTTGTGCCCCCTCGACTGACCTTTGGGACCCCAATTTTGGTTCCGTTGAGATTATGGTAATGTCTGTTTCATAGCCATAAAGCATCACTGGAAGAATATTTTTGTTAAGAGTTCAGTTTTACTGCCAGGGAGCAACTTGACATCATTAAAAGTGTTGCTGCTCTTAAAAATTTCAATCCAGCCTACTCTTCCTCTGATAATTTAATTCATTTTCTGTCCCAATTCTTTGTTGATCTTAGACTAAATCAAAGGACTGCCCATTCAACTGCATGTCATAACTGACCAGTAATTATTTTTCTTCCACTTGATTTTTCCTGCATCTGTTCTATTTTGAATGCCTGTATGTAGATTGCTTTAAGGAAGATCTGTAGTATTCTGGACCAGCTTCATGCAATGAGCACAAAATCATTTACAAAGATCATCGTCTTTAGAATTTAGAATCTTTTATTTGGAATTTGTGCTTCACATACTCTGTAAGAGTGACCAAGACCTTTAGTGGACATACATATCCCTCTTTTATCTTTTTCTTCATAATGATAATCAGAAGTTGCTGAAAAAAGATAGCTCAGTGGTTGCATCTGTTAAGAAATCTTATATAATTATAGCCATTAGAGACAATGTGGTGAGGTGCCTTTAAAATTGTATTTTGCTGTGGTGAATTAAACGCTTATTTTTGGTAACTAACAAGGGCTGACACTATTTCTTTTTCGTCTTGTGTACCCAGAACCTAGAACAATGACTAGCACATAGTAGGTTCTTAATATAATTTTGTTGAAATGAAGGGGTGGTCTGTTCAAGAAAATTATTAGAAAAAACCTGCCTGTTTCTTCTTCATATTTTGATTGAAGATGTCCTCAATATATACATAAAACTATTATTATTAAAATTTTGTTAAGCTGAGAAGAAAGTAGCTTCCCCAGGTGTTAATGAGTTCTTAGCAGCAGTGAGGTGGCACAGTGGACAAAGTGCTGAGTCTGAAGTTAGGAAGACTAGTTCAAATCTGGCCTCAGACACTTGCTAGCTGCATGACCCTGGGCAAGTCGCTTAACCCTGTCTGCCTCAGTTCCTCATCTGTGAAATAAACTGAAGAAGGAAATGGCAAATCACTACAATATCCTTGCCAAGAAAACCTCAAATGCAGTTGCAAAGAGTTGGACATACCTGAAACGTCCAAACAACAATAGCTACTACCACATGGAAGGAGGTGATTAAATTTTTTTAAAATATCTTCCCCTTTCTGAGGTATCTTAAAAACTGAGCCCTAATTGCCTTCAAAATTAGATCATCTCCAGCAAAAATTCCTTCTGTGTATACTTGGTCTTGTCCAATTACTTTTCTTAACTTCATTTAAAGGCTATTCTATATCAATTCAATTCAACGAGTATTTATTAAATGCCTGCTACATTTTTCTGTTTTTAACATTTGCTTAAAATTGTGGTAAGAGTGTGCATGTACTGGTTCCACTGTTATTAATGACAAGAAGATATTAGTTCAGAAAAACTCTAAAATCTGTTTTGTTCTCCTTCTGATGTCAATTTGTTCTTGAGATGAAATTGCTTTGTTGGCTCTCGAACTAGTTTTTATGAGGGTTTCTTTTCCTCCCTTCTGCTTTTCTTTGTTTTATGAGAGGATATCTTAAATGAACTCGACTCTGAACCAGTGTTGTTCCTGCCTGACATGTCTCTAATCTGCCTAGAAATCAAGTGCTCTCTGTATGAGGTGGTTTATAGACTTTTTTTTGGTAATTCTTTCATTATACTTCTCTAAGATGTTGATGATCAGAGTTATCGTCCTTGCCTTTTTGCCATTTTTTCAAAAGATTGTTCAGAGAGGTTCTAACTACTGTAACTGAGCAAAATATATTCTTATCTCTACACTTTCTTATAATTTATTGCTGATTTTGGCCCTTGCTCTGACTCATTGATAGCATAAATACAAAGACAGGAGATTATAAAAAGACTACTATGATAATAACCAGCTATTTCCTGTCTTAAAACATAATCACTTTCATTTTTGTGATATTATTTGGTTAACACGTCTGCTATTTTCTGGCTCTCTTCTTGGCATATAGTGTATATAGACATGAAGCTTCTGGGTAGCCTACAAGCCTTTTCACAATCCTAAACCATATTTTCCAACATATAGATATCTGTACATAGATATTTGCATGTATATATATATGTACATACACACATATATACACATATATATTACCTATTTATCTATCATCTATCCTTCCTTATTGAAGTCATTTAAATTAAGATATATGTCCATTTAACTTAATTCTTCATAGAATTTGTCTACTTCATCCTTTGCAATAGATGTTAGCGCATACACTTCAGTTATCTTCATGGCAGTCTTTTTGTTTTTCCTCATCATTAGTGCAGAAAAGGAATATTTCATGAAGTGGTATTTCTTGTTGCCTTTGGTACATGATGAAATCAAACTCCTCCAGCTCCTTAATTTTCCTCTTCCAAAAGGTACTACTTCCAACTAGTTATAATTTCCTTAGGTCTTCCGGTCCCTCTAGAATGTAAGCTCCTTTGAGGGCAGGGACAATTTTGTTTTTGTATACCCAGAGATTATCTCAATTCCTAGCTCGTTTTCTCTCCCAGCCTGTCAGGAGGGAAACTCCCTCTACCAATGACAATTGGCAACTGTTGCTTTGCTGAATAGGGCAAGGGAGGTGGGAAATAAGCATTTATTAAGCTCCTCCTCTTTGCTCAGCACTGTGTTAAGTACTTTACGAACATCTCAGTTGAATACTTTTGAATCCTATTGAATTAATACATAACAAGAAAGTAAGTATTGATGAGGTCCAGTTCTTCCGGCAATATATCAATTCATTGGTTATTGGACAAAGCTTATATTTAGAGCAATAATCATTATATTAATTCTTATACGTGTCCTAAAAACTGTGTTATCACCATCCATCCCCTTGTGTTGGTAAGCAAAATGGGCTCCTTAGCACTTAGTTCAACAAGTGCCCTTGAAGAGTTTGGCTTTTGTTTTTGTTGAGTAATTCAGTGTATTTCATTGAATCTTACTAAGTGCTAAGCCCCAGGCCCAAACCCCTATTAGGTGTAAAACCTATGTGGGTGTGGATTGGCAACTAAGGTGGGGCCCAAGGTGGGACTAACTCCAGGAAGGGCCTAGTTTACATGTCTGGGACAGCAGAGGCTCTTAGACCACGTGGGTTTAAGTCCACCTCTTTGTGACAATTTTAGGTCACGTGGGTGAGTCGCATGTGTGACTCACCCCTGACACTGACAAAGATATAAAAACCAGGGGTTGGCCTCCTCTTCTTTGGAATTCTTTGCTGCAGCAGTGGTGGCGCTCGTGACTCTGGGCCAGCCCTTGTTCTGAGCTCCTGGGCTGAACCTAGATGTTGGTAACTATGAATTATATTAGGTCTGTCTGTTGATGATTGTAATTTGTTTGTAATTTGCTCTGAAGTTCAGTGTGCTGGCTTTTTCCCCTGAACTAAGTGAATGATATTTGTGTGCTGAATTAAAGTAAGCTTGCCAGCCCCATTCACCTTGCTTTCCTTAGTTAAGCAGATCAAAAGAACCTGTGTTTTTGCGGCGTGCTGGTTGTGGGTGCTGGTTGTGGGTGCTGGCTGTGGGTGGATCTTACACCCCCACAGAAGCTGCTAGCCAGATTGTTGAAACACCCCTTTCCTGACTCTATGACATCACCATTGTGGAAATGGAAGGGGCTACAGAAGAATGAGAATCTATTTTGACTTGTTTCATCATTTGCCACAGTCAAAGAATTCCTTACCTAGTGGTCAAGTGGATGACCAGCTTCTTTATAGAACACTAGGCACACATTGTTGCCTAGACTATACTTAACATTATTCTAGCTTCTTAGAATTTTTCGGAGATTGTGCTCCAATGGTGTATATAGCTTTTGATGTCTTTGGGGTCACCTTCATAGCGCTATGAAACTTTGAAGTAGTGTAAATCAATTTCTTTTTTTTTCCAGAACTCTGCTAAGCACTAAGGATACAAAGAGAGGCAGAAGACAGTCCCTGCTCTCAAGGATCCCAGAGTTTAGTGGGGGAGACAACATGCAAAAAAACTATGTACAGACAAGCTAACAGGAAGGATAGGTTTCAGCTAATCCACAAAGGGAAGGCACTTGCACTAATGGGGACTGGGAAAGGCTTCTTGCAGAAGGGAGGATTTAGCTGGGACTTGAAGGAAGCCAGGGAAGCCAAGAGATGGAGATGAGGAGGGAGACAATCACAGACATGAAAGACAGCCAGTGAAAATGTCCAGGGGCAAAAGATGGGCAGTCCTGTGAGAGGAATAGCAAGTGGTGCTTTGTCATTGGATTGCAGAGCATCTGGGGGCAAGTGAGAAGACTGGAAAGCTGTGTTCTTCTGACTCCAAATCCAGTGATCTTTCCATTGCTCTCCACTGGTTCTTAATCCTCTTGTAAGTGTGGTTATCCCCCAGAGGTGCGCTGATCATGGTTAAGAATCTAGCTCTTTGGGGTGGGGGAAATCTGTATTGTTACTATTTTCTCCGTCTCTTTGTTAATACTAGAAAATGATAAACGAAGCTCTGATTTGTAGTGTGTTCTGGTTTCTGAGGTGTAAGCTGGCTGCGGAGCATTCCTGGAATATCACATGTCTCCCACCAGTGAGAGATGGTGTGATTTCCCCTAGCTGCCCTCACTTCATACACACCCTAGACTAAGGGTCAATTTGATTTCTCCTTTTTGAAAAAGTAGTGGCTTCCGTTTTATTGTTGTAGGCAGCGAGGTGGTTAAGCGCATAAAGTGTTGTGCCTGTGGTCAGGAAGACCTGAGTTCAAGTGTGACCTCTGACATTTACTAGCTGTGTGACTCTAGGCAAATAACAACCTGTTTCCTCATCTATAAGATGGGGATAATGATAGCATCAACCTTGCAGGGTTGTTGTGAGGATCAAATTATGTAGTAATTAGAAAGCACTCAGCACAGTGTCTGACACGCCAGAAACTTTGCATAAATGTTGGCTAGTTATTGGGCAGGTAGGTGGCAGAGCAGATAGAGTTCTGGGCCTGATGTCAAGAAGAACCCGAGTTTAAATTAAAAATACACAGTTACTGGCTATGTGACCCTGGGCAAGTTACTTAACCTGTTTCCTCATTTGCAAAAATGAGTTACAGAAGGAAATGGAAAGCCACTCCAGTATTTTTGCCAAGAAAATCCCCAAAGGAGTTACAAAGAGTTGGGCACAACTGAAAATGACTAAACAACAAATTGTTATTATTAATATATAGTAGCACAATTGATCGAATATCAGCTAAAGATACTTCATTTTCAGCTCTCCTTTTCTCTGATCTCTTCTTTCTCTTTTGCCTTTTCCCTTCTTTATTGCTTGTTAAGCAAATACACAAAACCCTCACAACGAACTTACTTAAATATGTTTATTTTATGATCCAGTGCTGAACTCAAACACCCAATCCTAATGAACAGCACATACCTCTAACGTGAGTCGCTGATGCTGCGTCTGAATTTGAGCCAGTGAATCCATGCTCACTTTCAAGAGCAGCTCCATCTTTTTTAAATTTCTGATGTCCCGATCTTTCTCTCTCTGCTTTCGAGTGACCTCGTCGTGAAACTGATGCTTGTCAATGAGGCAGTTACGTAAGTTGAGCTCCACAATCCCTCTAGGAAAGGAAATTTAAAAACAGCAACGACCCAAACATCAGCTCTCTGGGGACTTCTATTCCTTTTCTGTTACAGCTATTCATTGATACTCATTAGTTCATGGCACGTAGACATCTTCCACATAAGTGTATGGAGATACTCCATCGCGATCCCCGAATCACAGTGAACAGTGCCACTGTAGCTTAAGGTTTGACTGCAGTTAATGTCATTGTAACCTAAGAGTTAGTCTAAGATGATAATGTGAGGCAGAAACATCTGAATAGTCTGACACCTAACTGAAAATGGAAAGTATATACACCTCCAGTGCATACTGGTATGGAGGAGATGGTTCTTGCTGGAAAAAAGTCTCAATTACTCTTGAAATATCATTCGTTGGTTTGGAAATTCCCTAAATAACGGCAAGTTCTGGTGTTTCAAATCAGCTGTGTAATTCAGGAATTTTAAAAATATAGTAGATTGTGTTTTTTTAAGATCTGAGTGCTATACAGTTTGCTGATGTAGGAAGATAAAAAAGAATGAAAACATTAGGTATGTTCCAGTTAGGTTTTTTACAAGAATTTATTCAAGTGGTACACATAGCTTTCTTATTTGTAGAACTCACATGAAGTTAATACTTTATTCTGAAAGAGGGAGAGAAGGAGTGCAGTGGGAAAGAGGAGTAAGAAATGGAGGGAGAGGGGAACAGAAGGAGGGAGAGGAGGAGAAAAAGAGGAAAAGAGAGGGCGAAGGGGAGGAATTGAGGGAAGGAGAGAGAGAGAGAAAGAGAATTCTGCATCCTGTGATACCACAATCTGGCAGATACAGCAAAGATAAAGTCTCATATGTACAAAAGATATCTACCACTTTCTGTGGTAGCCCAAACTGGAAACAAAGCGGGTGCCAGTCAATTGGGGAGCGATAAAGCAAATCGTGGTATGTGTAATGTAACGTAATATTTAAAAGGCTGCATGCCATAGTGGAAGGCTCACTAGCCTTGGAGTCAGGGTATCTGAGTTTACATCCTGCCTCTCGTGGTAATTATTCATATGACACTGGACAGATCACTCAAATCCTTGGGCCTCAGACTGAAAAGAAAAACCCAACAACAAGAGTCATACATCCTCAGACATGGCTGGTGTGTTTGGTTTGCTTTGCTTTGCTTTGCTTAAGTTGCAAAGAGAAAGTTCTCTTGATGAAGTTGGTTGGAGGTAGAGTACCTGTAAACTATTTGAGGGTAGGGACTCTCTATCTCCTGTGCCTACAACAGTGCCTGAAACATAACAGGCACTTAACTAAATTCTGAAGGAATTAAATTAATTTGAATGGGAAGTGATAGTAATATAAACAGAAAAAAACAATAAAAAGGAAAAAAATGACACTGTAGCCCTATTCAAAAACATAGTGATAGCTTTTTAAAACATTTTTTAATATTTTTGAGTCTTTAAAAATCACAAGAAAATCATATCCTAGTATCATACTACTAACCTTTCAGTCAGTAAGCTGGCTTCATTCTCTTTGGTTAATTCCAATAATTTTGACAGTTGGTTAAATTCTCTTTCTTTGATTTCCAGTAGGGCTCTCTTCCCTTCCACTTCTTTTACCACCTCCTCCTTCTCTGTCAATAAACTATTAACTTTGGTTTCTGATTTCTTGAGTGTTTCACTTATTTCATTTACTTGGTCTACCAAAATTGCTCTTTTCTTCTCGGTTTCTCTAAGGGAAAAGTTTGTAAATGGTAATTTTTTCACAGTCAAAGGAAGCCATCCTATCTTCCCACTTCCTTACACTAGACTGTCATCTCTGTATAGTTTTGGTTGAAAACCTGGGCCCTTGAGCCAACTGCTCCTGCCAGGCTTGTCTCAGAACTATTTTGGAAGCAGTGGCTTGGATCATTTTGACTTCTGAAAGCTTAGAAGAATAGACAAGGTGAGAAGTGGAAAAGTGGGGTCTGGTGGGTATGCTTTAAATCTACTAGTTCCTGAAGCTCTTCAGAAACAGGGTTGGTGAGAAAAAAAATTCAACAGCAGGGGAGAGGTCACTAAGAAAAGATGGAAGAGAGGACCAAAGTGGACAGTTCAGGGACAAAAGACTATCAATGGAGAAGGATGAAGGGGTAGGCGGCTGACATGATAATAACTTGATTCTTTGGCATAGTCAGGGACTGAGGCAGCCTTGACAACTGCACTTTCTACATAACTGAAAGTGCATGCACTAGCACCGGAAGGCCCAGAATTTACATTTACGGTACGAGAATACCTCGAAGGACCAAGCTGTGTCAGTTGATGTAGTGCTTTTTTTTAATACCTAAAGAAAAGAAAATGGATAGAATGAAAATATTTATTTCAAAGTAAAATTATAATAAATTTTTCCGTCAGTTGACACTCTTGGTCCTTCTAGTATTAAAGGTCTCCAAAATGTTTTTCATAATTTTTCATTGTGACTTTGCCAAATGTATTTGCTTACTTTTGATTCAATAAACAGGGATTTTGTTTTGGTTTTTTGTGGGTACGTTGTTTTTTGTTGTTTTTTTTCCCAATCAGACCCATGGTTTCTTGGTACAGGAAAATCCTGATGAGGATATTCCCTTTCTCGGTGCAGATGAGCACCTGATCTGCAGGCATAAGCATAGAGCATATTGAATGTAATTTGATCTTTTTCTAAGGACTCAGAGTTGGGATGAATACCCCTAGTTACTACTTTCGGAGACTGTTAGCATGTGTAAGACTGTTTATTTCCCCACTTCATAGTCTCTATTTGTTCTTCTCTTCTTAGTGTGGCTCAGTGATGGTCTTGGGCCCATTGAGATGTATTGAGCTGTTTACCCCTATAATGCATGCCTACTAGGTGGATGTATTGTTCTAATTGGCATTTCTTTTCTCTTTTCCGTCACATTGTCTGCTCTTTGCTTATTCCTTCTCTTGAAAATCAGTGATCCCTTTCTTACCCCTCCCATCACTGCTTCTGTCATCTACTACTTTTTCCTCCCTTTTTCCTGCCGTCTTTCTTGTCTCAAATCCTTCATTTCCCTGCTGCTTCTCTCACTCTCTTAGGATCTCCTGCCAGAAGCAGTTTTATTCCTCTGCCCTTGAACTTCAGCTGCATGGGTACAATGACTTATCTGCTCCCACCTGCAGGCCCTGGCTAAGCTGTGTTGGGATTTGTTCTAGCCAGAGAAGAAGCACATAAAAGTCTTCCCTAGCCAGAGAAGAAGTATATAAAAGTCAAGAGTCCAGGGCAGGAAACTACCCTGAGTAATGTCTTCTTGATGGGAGAGGCAGCTAGAGGCATGGTGGATACAGCGATGGGCCTGGAATCAGGAAGACTCATCTTCATGGGTTCAAATCTGGCCTCAGACACTTATTATTATTTGCAACCCCGGGCAAGTCACTTAACCCTGTTTGCCTTAGTTTCCTCATCTGTAAAATGAGCTGGAAAAGAAAATGGCAAACCACTCGAGTATCTTTGCCAAGAAAACCCCAAATGGGGTCACAGAGAATAGAACATGACTGAACAATAACTACCACCAAATCCTAATTCCAGACACTAGCTTGACCAACGACCACCTCTAACTGACAACATCTGATGTGCTTCTATGTGATTCCATCTCTGTGGGTCTGCTTTTTCTACCAACCGGTGACAGAATTTCTTTCTTTCTTCTGGTTAGCAAAAAGATCAGTCACAGGGCTACTTCTTCAAGTCTTCAGATCTTACTTTGTTCTTTTTCCCTATAGCAAATGCTTTGGAGGCCATTTTATTTACTATATGACTATTTCAGGCAATTGAGGGAGCTATATAATTGTGGCTTATAGTTACCTGGAATAACTAGATTCTTACTACTCTATACCAACTTCACATTTCATATGTAGATATAGATAGATATACTTTGTCAAAAGAGGAGTCTTGAATTAGAAAGAAAATCTGGCCCCATAAAAGTTGCATATAGATATATGCATGTATATATGTATTAAAGTAATAATTTGCTATACTAATAAAAATCCTTTCTTTTAACGTACTTGATATTTGGCACTCAATTGAAAGAAATTCTAAAGCTATGCCAGCAATTTGATGGATTTTACAAAAAAAATTCTTATATATCTAGATTTACTTTCTTATTTTATGGTATACATTTATTACTGTGGAAAAATATTTTAAATAAAGATTTAAATCATACAGTAGTTTTCGGTATATTTTTTCTATTTCTTTTCCAATTTGCAAAGGGATGTTTTGATGGCGGACCACTTCATCCTGGTAAAGAAAGGAAAACATTAAATTAAGTTGTATGAATAACATCTAATTCATACTTTTCTGAGAAATAAATTGTTTTGTTAATTTTTCTTTGATTTAGCATCTATATATTAACATACATAACATTTACATATGTGCTATATTATCAATACCATCTAGGCCAATGTTTCTTATCTCTAGTTTTAGCTTAGGAGGGCTTGCAAAATATTAAATATGGAATTAATTTTAATTTATTTTAAAAACATAAGCATATGCCACATAATACTTTTAGGACGAGGCGATATTGTGATTTTGAGGCTACTGTCAATCTATAGCGTCAGTGTAAAGAAAAAACTATATGCATGAAGCTCATTCCTAACACTGAGAAATAATAATATGAGAATGAAATAATAAACATATTAAAATATCATCACATTTTATGAACTCACAGGTGACAAATCTCCATACTGCAAGTACAAGCATGAAAATATCTTTGAGAACTACCACTACACTGGATTGGAACTGAAGCATTTCTATTGACTCAATTGTTGCCTACAATTGCCCAGATAGAACAGATCCATGAAAACTTGAGATAGTTTTAAATAGATAATAATAATTAATAATAATAATAATAACATATGCTGATATCAGATTGGCACTGGATTTGTCAAATGTAACTGACAATGAGTTACCTCTGTATGGGCCTTTAAAATGACTAAGATGCAAAATTGGAATCACAATGCCCTCTGTGAGCAATATCCCCATGAACTCGGGCAACAATACATAAAAAAGAGAAGCATCACTGAAATGACCAAGAAATGAGAATTTGTAAAAACAGGAAGGCTAACGATGGCAATTCAGGACCAGGTCAATGCCACTAGAAACTATCCTTAAGCCTGTACTTTGTGACCTACGTAGATCATGTAAGAAAAGGTACAACACGTTACCGCAGGCTGTAAAAATTTAGCCTCTACTAAGTACCTAGTAAGACATAACCCGCTGGCTAGATTATACATAAAAATTCATTATATTTTATATACTTACAGACAGGAAATCCCTCTACTACAAAAACAGACTAAAATATCCTGAATAGTTCAAACAATAAATCATATTATAACAGGACCATTATTATAGACCACTACCATGGATTGCCTACAATCTCCTGGACATACCATCGATCCATAAAAACTTAAGGAATTTATTTCAAATCATTGTCACCATTCCAAAACACTCATAATCTCCAACCTGAATGAAACAAAAAGGTTTCTTCTGTAGCAGAAGAGACCAAATTACGTGGGAACACAATGAGATACAGATGATCCCTGACATCTTATCCACTACTGGAACCATACTGAAGATACTCTCAGTGGACCTACAGAGGGCAAGTGTGCAACCTAATACTTTTATCCACTATGAAAGGCAGTTATTGTATACACTTGTGCATCTCCATAGAGCCCTGAATATAAAGGAGTCAGAGCAGGATAGCAACTTGTCCTAGGACCACTGTTCTCTGAATGCCATTGAAAAAGGTGGGAAGAATGAATAATATCTTATATTAATATGTCTTTTTATCACCCATCAAGCCCTTTTACATTTGCTCTATTGGGAGGATCAAATGGATTCCTTGTGAAAACCCTGTAAAATAGGCAGGCATTATCATCCATTTTATAGATGAAGAAGCTGAGACTCAGAAAGGCTAAGCAACTTGTACAAGGGAAGAGAGTTGGGAGAGTTGGGATTAGAACCAAGGTATTCTCAATATTACACTTTCTACTTCATCTTGCTAGAGCAGGTCCTCTCCCTCCAGAAACAAGAGTTCTGGGTTTTAAACTATAGATCAACTGCTATGCATAAAGCATTATTTTGTGAACATTAGAGTATCAGCTTATGCCTAAATATAATAATTCATCAGGTAAATATTGATGTTAAGAAGATTTTTTTTTATTTCAGCATCAAATAATTTAGGATCATTGATAGTAGTGAACAGTGTTCTAAAATGACTTAGCCCAATTTCCTCCTATTCAATTCTAGGCCCAGATTGTTGTCCATCTACAGACAGCACTTGTTCAAAGCAGGTCACTCAACTCCTGATGGATTCACTCTGGGCTTCCCACCCAATTATATATAAAAATTTGGGTAATAAGTTTTTAAAATTTCCTTTGTAGCTGCTTGATTTAGTGGAATAATTAAACTTTATCAGGGATAATTAGCACTTTATCAGGGATGACTTGCATGCAGTAAATGGTCTAAAACACCTGGTCAAGAACACGTATGACCAAAAAGAGACATAGGTGATCACGTGACGAGAAGGAACGGTAATCAATAGAAATCCTGAATAATTATACTTATACCCTTGAAACATGGAAAGAACAAGAGAAAGGTCTCTAATATCTAGGGTCAAATGAAATGAATACATATGTATATATACATACATATATACACATATACACACATACATATATATAAGACACTTAGCAAATCTTAATGAATTATATTGGTTTATTTATCTGTTATTAATATGATGATTGGATCAGTCCTGTACAGATGATCTATGTAGGACTGAGTAGTGTACAAGAAAGTGCTCTCAACGTAGAGCCTTAGAGATGTGGGTTCAAATTCCTCTTCAGAAACTTATTAGTTATATGACCATGGACAAGTCACTTTACCTTACAAGGCTTCAGTTTACTCTTTTCCTTATGGGAGATGACGGTACTTGCACTACCTACTAACAGGTTTTATTGTTAAGGAAAGTACTTTGTGAACCTTAAAATGCTATATAAATGTGAGTTATAATTGTTATCATCATCATTATCATCATTAGTGAAAAGAGAGGGGTACAAGAGGTACATAGGATGGGAAAGCTCTGAGCAGCTGTGACCTTCACTACAAAGAGAGAGGACAGATGAGGAGGCTTTCTGTCTACCTCCACTCAGAGAGGTGATGGAATGTGACATGTTTCGAGGGGACATAGCCAATAAGAGAATTTGTTTTGCTTGACTATGAATATTTATTACAAAGAATTTGTTTTTCTCTCTTTTTGTCCCCTGGTAAGTGTGGGGAAATATGAGGGAGAGAAAATAGAATTTTTGTTAATTTTTTAAAAATGAAACTTTATAAAAAAAGAGGGAGATCATGAAATTTAGAACTAGAAAGGGAAATTGAGAACGTAGAGATCACCTACAGAGATGGGGAACCTACAGCCTTGAGACCACATGTGGCCTTCTAGGTCCTCAAGCATGGCCCTTTGACTGAATCCAAACTTTACAGAATAAGGTCCACAGGTGAGGTCTTAGGGGATCATATGTGGCATCGAGGCTGCAGGTTCCCCACCCCTCATCTAAGATAGTCCTCTGATTTTACAAATAGGGAAGGAAAATTTCCACATGGATGAAATCACGGTCCAATAAAAAATTCCAATATAACAATTCCCAAAGCAGAAAAGGCACTTCAGAGCATATTTCTATGTAGCTACAGACAGGGCCTTCTTGGTCAAGCCCACCTCCGCTCATTGTGTAAGGAACAGTGTGGCATAGAAAGGGTCCTGGATTTGGGAGTCAAAAGATCTCTCCAAGTTCAAGTCCTGGCTCTAAAAAAATCACCTGTGTGGGTTTCTCAGCCACCTTGTACCTGTGAGCAAGTCATTTAACCTCTGGGCACCTTGGTTTCTCCATCTGCAAAAAGGAGTTAATACTTATACTGCCTATCTCAGAGGGGAGTTAGGTGATGCAATGGGCTTGGAGTCAGGAAAATCTGAATTCAAATTCAGTCTAAGACACTTATGAGCTGTGTGACTCTGGGCAAGTCACTTAACCCCTATTTGTCTCAGTTCCTCATCAATAAAATCGGGGCACATTGGAGAAGGAAATAGCAAACCACTCCAATATCTTTGCCAAGAAAACCCCACAGATATAGCCTATGGGGCGAAAAGTGTGGGACCTGACTGAACAACTGAACGATAACCTATCAGCTGTGAGGGAGATAAATTGAAAGGTGCTATCTAAACATAAGCTCTTATTGTTGTCATAAGGATCGCTGTTTTCCTGTGTGCGTACAACATTTATTTAGTTTAACTACTATACCTTCAAGTTATCTTCTTCTTCTAAAAAATCATTTAGTTCTTTTTCATCCTTTAGTGACAGTTTTTGCTTGTATTGCAGATCTTCCTTTAAGTTTTTAATTTCTAGTTTCTTTTGGATTACTTCTTTACGTAAGTCTTCACAACTTTCTTTCAATACTTTCACCTTCTTCTCCATTTCCTTTAAAATTCACATAAAAATAAGATCTTGTTCTTGAATATGGAAAAAATCACTGCAGCATTTTTAAAACTACTGAATTTTTCTAAAAGTACTTGTAAAGTGATTTTGGTTCAAAGATCATGGCAATTTAAAAAAAATTCAAATGTGTTATAGGGGCATGACAATTACAAGGCATGCTCTTATGGGGCATGTCAGATTGGGATTTCTTTTGTTACTGTTAAAATGATCAGCATTGCTATTTTCTATTCTAATATTCGATATGTTTTCCTTTTTCAGATAGACTTTGATTTCATGTTAAGCATCTAAATTGTGAATGACAAATTTTTTGTGCTTTTATAATCTGACAACATCATTTACAGATATTTTGCTCAATAAACTGCCCACACATGCAAATAATTGACCAGAGTCTCTCTGGATGACTCTCATCCTAGTCTCACCTCTGATGGGTGGAATTGTTCTTTGCTCCAATAATGCAGAATATCTGCAGAGCGGTTGATCAGGGAGATCTTTCGTTAAATAGATATACAAGTATCTCCTCTTTTTTTTCGATGTGAAAATTGCAGTTGCCCAGGATTACCTATCATTTTGACTTCTAGCTTTGCTTGCCACTGCAGGGAAACAGGGGCATTATAGTGTTCTGGACACCCTAGGCTATAATTCAGAATGCATTTTCTCCTGGAAACAATTTTACACTAAATAATAGCTAAGTTTCATCGCAATAGACTTATACTATTATCGCTATGTTTCATTATAACACTTATACCATACTTCAGGTACGTTATACAACTTAGCTACCATTTTTAGCATTGTTTTGATTGGGAGATGTGTTCTGAAAGACAACTAAGTAACACAACACCCTTTTGTTATTAGTTGCCAATTGTGTATTCTATGCAAATGAATGATTTCCTTGCTATTCCTATCATTCCCCATGTTTCCTTTAATAAACTTGAGCTCTTCGAAAAATCATAATGCACTCATATGGATCAATAGCACGGTTATTTTGAGTGCCAATAATAGGACTATTTTTGCAGTACACAAAGTGGACACTATCCGACAGAGCCCATTTGGGAGAAAATCAAGATCCCTAGGAGGCCTTATACACTACTTTAAGGCTCTGCTTGATTTCAGATCTTTTTTGAAAACATACATTTGGCAACCCAAATGCATGTTTATTCAACAAGTCACACAGATTTTATTGTGAATACCACTCAGAGTGAAATCCTTTGGACTTTTCCAGGTTCTCTAAGATATTATCTATCATAATTTTGATAACTAGGTTTATTTGCACCCAAATGTACTCAGTAAACTCTATATAATCTCACTTACTCCAGGTTTAGGTATCTTGTCAAATTCCTTTTGTATGAGTATTTTTTCTTCTTTTAAGCTGTAGAAACATCAATAAAATTTAGCAGTGCAAATGAATAAGATATTTCAAAAACAGTATTTCACTAGGGAGTCCCTTTTACAGTTTGAGTCCTATTTGATGTAATTTATTTAGGACTGTCTATGTACTGATGGAGCTCATACAACTGCATACAGTCCCTTCAGAAAAGATAACTAATTAAATCAAAATCATTAGCCCAGATGTTGGAGAGAAGGTTCTTGAAAATCCTAGGAAGGATGAACTCCACTATTTTCCATAGGAGTTGATTAAATGCTTCCTCCACGCTTTCCTGTGCTATGCTGCTATGTAATGCCATTTTGCAAGAGTGTCATATCCGATATAGAACCCCATTTGGGAATATGGTCCAGGCAGATCAGGAAGTGCAGGAAGACCCTGAAGTGACCTAATATAATGGAAAGAACATGAGAGTGAGGAGACCTGCGCTTTCATCCAACTGCCACATATATTCCTTTATATGTAACAGAAGGTATTGGGAGTAAGTCATCTCTATGTCTCTTTACAACTCAGCCATATTCTATTTAAATTTTATTCCTTTTGGATGACACTGTATATCTTGCCGCACTTATTCTACCCTCTAGATTCCACATTGTTTCTTTTCTCCGTAAATTTAAAAAAACAAAATGAAAAAATACAAATTGCAGACAGAATTCATAAGAGGTTTTGAGCTTCAACACAATCTGTGCATTGGCCGAGCCAGGATGGTGATCTCCCAGTCAGTTGGGTTTAGCACAATCGGTTGTCAACATATTTTCCTTCTCTCTCACATACTCTCTAAAGCAAAACAAACTCATCAAAATTATATTCTTCTGATTCTATATGACCACAGCTTATGGAATACAATTATCACTGAATAATAATCAAAATTGCAAGCCACCCAATTCAATGTAAGTGGACCAAAACAGACTGGCATATTACCATTTATGACTTAGGTTTAAGAAACAGAATAAAAGGCATCATTCAAGAGATATGTAACAGGAAAAGGAGGCACATAACTCTTGTTAACATAAATAAATAAAATATGATAAATAGGCATCCCCTGGTTGCACTGGTATCCAAAGGACCATGAGAAGAGCTATCGGTATATAGGTTGGGTGGACTTTTTATGGTGTAATTAAGGGAGGACATAGACAAGAGTCCCACAAAATTAGAAGTTATGTTTGGATTATGATATGTACCATCCGTTGGCATCATAGATCTAATGATGAAGTTGGGGTCTACAATGCAAAATAATTTTGGTAAGGAGTGTAAGTACCACCATGTTCATTTTGTGTAGGAGAAAGCAGAGGCTAAAGAAAGATTATGTGATTTACCCATGATAACACAATTAAGATGTTTTGGATTTGGATCTCAAAAACCTCTCTCAAGTACAGTGTTAGTTCCATGAAAATTACATGGAAAAAGTATTGAAAGCAGAGACTGGAAGGGGCAGCAACTCTCTCTTCAACTTAGGCAAAAGCTTAATTAGCTCATAAAAGGTAGGAGGGTACAGAGGAAGCAAACCCTCTGGGTGACTGAGAAATGTGGTAGCACAATCCAGCAAAACCTCTGGTTTGGAGGGCTATTATCTTTCTCTGACAGACAGTCTCTGCCCTAATTGTGCCCCACCTTCTCCTACCTGGCAACTCCCTTCTCCCTTCCTTTCCTGAAATTCCCATGAAACCCAGTTGATTGGCCCCTTCTCCCTAGACATCAGAGATGGAGAAACCACCCTTCCCTATAAAATATTCGATCTTATTTAGGTTCTCTGAGCTGCTGTGATGCATGGCATGAAAATAGTTTGGTGTAATAGTACTCTGAGTCTAAGGGGCAGACTCTGGCACCTCCAACCTGTATTGTCTCCTAGTTTAGCCCCCCAAATTTGAATGGATTCTTGTTCTATCGGTGACTGCAACTGGACTCTGTGAACCCTTCCCTCTCTAGGTCCTGGGAGTACACTCATCTCCACTTTGTCATGACCTTGACAGTTCCTAAATGTGCCAAATAAAAGACCTACTGATTTCAGCCTTGAAAGCATTTAATTCAACTCCAAAGCCCTCTTTAAGGCCCAAAATATGTTTTTCCCAAGGAGGGGAAAGGGCCTCTCACATGTGTTCATTTCTCAACACAAACAAAAATAGAAAACTATGAAGATTTTATGTTTGTATGAAAAACGTTTTCCTTGTAATTTAAATGTTTAAGAGATATTTGAAATGAAATTGGAAACAAACCATGAAAGGTTTACCATAATTTCAGCATAAGAAGAAGTTGCCAAGATTCTAGAGCAAGGATGAAAATATGTAAATTAGGATGGAATCACAAAATAAAACTCTAGGCAGGATCTTCAGTTTTCTGAGAAAAGGTGTTTTAGGCACACCAGTTAAGTGTTTCATTGGGCAGAATCCCAGGACCTCAGACTCATTACTGTCTTTTGTTTTTGTGTATGTATGTGTGGGTAGAGGAAAACGGGTTTTATGGAATGGTACCTTTTATTTCTTTTTAAATCTCATTAAATGCGAAAGTATTCTCCTAATAAGCAGAAATTGCATTGCCTATCTCTAGTTGTTATATCTAGGTGATCAGGGAACAAGTCTTCGGTAGACTAATGAAATCCCAGAGATGGAAGAGACCCTAAAGGTCATCTACTCTGACCTCTTCATTTTATAGATGCAGACATTGAGGGCAAGAGAGGTGTCAGTCCAGGGAGCTAAAGTATTAAGAAGCTATTTGAGATGAAAGAGGAAAGGAAATAATCAGAAAAAATTGTTGCAACAAGTTTCTCTGTTAAAGATCTCATTTCCAAGAATACAAGGAATTAATTCAAATTTGTAAGAATAAGAGCCATTCCCCAGTCGATAAACGATCCAAGGCTATGAATTCAAGGGAAGAAAGCCAGGATATTTATAGTCATATAGAAAAATGCTTCAAATCATTACTAATTAGAGAAATGCAATTTAAAAGTTATGAGTTCCACTTCATAACAATGAAAGTTTCAAAGATGACAAAATTTTTAAAAAATGATAAATTTTGGAGGGACTATAGGAAAATAGGCACATTGATGTACTGCTGGTGGGTCTGTGAAGAAGTATAACCAATTTGGAATTATTCACAAAAAGTTACTAAACAGTGTATTACATCTGATCTGGCTATACCACTACTAGGCCTGAAAGAGGAATGTTTTACAAATTAAAGGTAATCTTGAGAGTACCTCGATGACTCAAATTTTATTTCCACTCCATAATATAATTGAATTATTATAATCTGAACCATATGGAAACTCAATGGGTATAACTGTTATATTTCTGTTCCTGAATTATATGACTGAATTTCCATATATGTAGCTAGTAGAAATCAATGTTAAAGTTGATATAATTTTAAAAGCACTGAGGGATCAATTTTCAAGATATTCTGAGAGAAAGGAAGATACCAAATGATTTTGGGGAAAAAAAACCATGAGTGTTATTCTCCTAAATCAATAGGACATTAGCAACTAATGGCCCATGTACCACATTTCTCATCTCTACAAAGTCTTTATGAGAAATCACTACATATATGTTGAAGGGATCCTTACTATATTAAAAGGAATCAGGCACTTTTTTAATATTAGCCAAGGTTTTATTAAATATTAATATTAATGCGAGCAAGGGCTACAATTTTTTTAAATTTATTTTTGACATGTTTGGTTTTCAGCATTGATTTTCACAGGCGTTTGAATTACCAATTTTCTCCCCATTTCCTCCCCCCCCACTCCAAGATGGCGTACACTCTGGTTGCCCTGTTCCCAGTCTGCCCTCCCC
>CM053623.1:123819516-123839068 GCA_028646595.1 Phalanger gymnotis | reverse complement strand
CTATGACTTTGTTAACTTCTTCTGACTGTATGTTTTGGTCTTCTTTGTCCCCAAAGAAGGATTCCAGAGTCTGAGACTGAATCTGGGTGTGTTTTCGCTGCCTGGCCATGTTCCCATCCAACTTACTTGACCCTTGAGTTTTTCAGCAGGGTATGACTGCTTGTAGAGTAGAGAGTTCTATGTTCCACGCTTGAGCAGATGTGCTGCCTCACCAGCACTCCTCCTTCCCCAAGAACCCCCTTCCCGGACTGGGCTTAGATCTTCAGCAGGCTCTTCACTCCTGCTCTGATCAGCCACTTAATTCCTCCCACCAGGTGGGCCTGGGGCCAGAAGCAACTGCAGCTGTAGTTCTGTAGCTCCCCCACCTCCACTGCCCAAGGGCGGTAGCCAAACTGCAAATTCCATCCCCAGCAGCTTCTCCCACTAACCTTCTCTGTTGTCTTTTGTGTTTGTGGGTTGAGTGGTCTGGCAAATGCCACAGCTCACTAATTCAGGGCGCTAGAGCACGCTCCACCCGGCTCCTGTTCTCCTTGGTCCACACTGCCCACGCTGGGCTCTCCTCTGCTCAGCTCCGCTCCCTTCAGCTCCCAGCTCCGTGTGGGATAGACCTTACCCAGAGACCATCCAGGCTGTCCTGGGCTGGAGCCCTGCTTCCCTCTGCCACTTTGTGGGTTCTGCAGTTTTAGAATTGGTTCAGAGCCATTTTTTATAGGTTTTTGGAGGGACTTGGTGGGGAGCTTACGCTAGTCCCTGCTTTCCAGCCGCCATCTTGGCTCTGCCCCCCCCCAAAGCATATGTATTGTACCAAAATTTGGCCATAAAAAAGTATCCAAAATCTTACTCAGTACTTGAATAGAAAGCCTTTATTGGCATTAAACTTGAAATTATAGATGCATGCTACAAGAGTGTCACTCAAGACAGTGGAGGGCATTTATTATATACAAAAATATCAGCTTGTCAAAAATTGTACTACACAATGAATGTTTCTATGATTCAGCATAAAACAATAAAATTGCAGCAGAACTACTAAGGTAATAAATCCTTGAAAAATTACTGTGGGAAAACACAAATGAATGCTGGAAACTTAAGGTTGGCCCCAAAGAGGAGATATGAAAAGACACCTTCCGCCACGCTTCTTTGCCACATAGGAGTGGAGTATTACATATATTGGAAGATTGTATCTATGTATTGATCACTGATTATTTTGTATATTGATTTTTGCCCCTCTTCTTCTCTCTTTTTTAACTTTCTTATAAGTGATGGCTCTCTGAGATGGGGAAAAGTGGGTTATACAGAGAACAGTTGGGCAATATAAAAATAAAATATGTGAATAAAATTTCTTCCTCCCATTCTCCTTTCCTTCCTCCCTTCCTCCCTCCCTTCCTTCCTTCCTTCCTTCCTTCCTTCCTTCCTTCCTCAAAGTCTCTTCCATGTCTCCCATTCCTGTTAAGATTGTACAAGATTACTTGATTGTAATAACATTTATATCATGCTCTAAGTTTTACAAAAACATGTTCATATATAATTTGATCTCACAACAACCTAGAGGTAAGTACTAAATGGCATGTTATAGCCACACAGAGGAAGAAGCTGAGCATCAAAGAGGTTTAGTGCGTTTCCCAGAGAAGTGACAGAGATGGAATTTTAACAGTTATTCCCGGTTGGAAGTCCAGCTCAGCTACTACCCCATGATGCCAGCTGAAACAAGTAGAGAAAAATACCAAGACAATGTTCGTTTTCATGTAAAAAAGCATTGAGAAGATAGAAAGTAAGAGGATTATTCCTGTGGGCTTTGGGGAACTATTTCTTAAAGATGCATTTAAAAGATATGGGCCACGAGCAAACCCAAACACTTCATTCATCTCATTGGTCGTGCTTCCTTTATACCAAAGTGAAAAAAAATACTGCCAGATGAATTATTTATCCCCAACAGGGGACATGGGTCATGACTTGTTTATATTTCCTCCATGGTTTGTTGCACATAGGTGGTGAATAATACATATTTCAAAGGTTCATAGATTTAGAGTGTAGTAGGATCTCAGAGATCACATTCAAGCTACTCATTTTACAAATGAGGAAACTGAGGCACAGAAAGACTAAATGACCTGCCCAAGGTCACATAGCTGATAAGGGTCTGGGGCAGAATTTAAATCCAACTTTTCCTTATTCCAGGTTCAGTGCCTCTGCATCACTATGCCTTTCATTTTATTTGTTGAATGAATGGACAAATAAATTAAAATGCTGAGAAATCCTGCTGATTCTCAAAACCTAAGTGTATGGGAAGAGACACAAGGGAAAAAATGATGTTTCTGTCCTTATCACTTTCCTCCTCTTTGTTCTACCATATCAGTACAGAAAATTCAGATGAATCAATTTTAGTCATACCCAAAGTTCATTATTTAGTACATAAATCTATTCTAGCATTTTGAATAAAATGGAACCTGTACCCAGTAACTTAATAAGGACTGATAAAGAGCTCAATTAAAAAAAATAGTTTGGAGTCACCCCTTCCAGTCATGCAATCTTATATAATTATAAAGAGGAAAACGTTTTTATATAGCATAGCACCTACTATGTGCCAGGCACTGTACTAAGAGGGGTTTTTGTTTTTTTTTTTTACAAATGTTATTTCATCCTCACAACAACTCTGTATAGTAGGAGATTATTTTATAGTTGTGGAAACTGAGGCAAGCATAGGCTAAGTTATTTCCCCAGGGTTACACAGCTGGGAAGTGTCTTGAGGCCAAATTTAAACTCACGTCTTCCTGAAACCATACCTAGCACTCTATTTACTGTGGCACCAACTGCATCTACAAAGAAATATAAATACCATACCCAAGTATTTGTATAACTGAAAAGGATTTTGACATGTATTAGCATCAGGGTTTGCTTTTCTTAAAAGTATTTGTACTCCAGAAAGCAATATCGAACATATTTTTCCTAAAAGCTTATAAGCATCACATATTTTTATTCTGATTTCTTTTAAAACTTTTTCTCATCATAGCTAATTACTCATGCTTTTGTTAATTACAACAAAATGTCAAAATGAATATATTCTGAGACATTGCAGCAACTGTTTACAAAAATGGATAAGAGTTTTTTATTGTTTCCCAATCATCTGTTTGCCTGAATATTGCTGAACAGAAGGTAATACTTATGTAACAGAGATAAAGCATAAACAGAAAGAAAAGCCAGCACTTTCTCTCCCTGGGAGCCAGTCACAGCTGCAAACTGACATAAAAAACGAGAGAGAAAAAGTATGAAGCTTTAGGGAGCAGACACTTTGGATTAAGGCAAATGGTTTATTTCAATTGTCAATGAACATATTACACAAAAGAAATCATTGATAGTCTATTTGCACCATTACTGGCATATCAGAGATAAGATGCCAGCATCTGAGATTGTTTTAAATGTGCTTAGCTTGCACTTTTTAAACCAAAAAGATGAATACTAAAGGGGTGGGACTCACTGGCTTCCTGCTTGTTTTCTTCAATAACCTTATTTTGAACTCTGTTTTGCCTACCAGATGAAAAATGTCTTCCAGAAGTCTAAATGTCCAGTTTTTCTCTTTCCTTTTTATTCTGAGTGTAATAGCTAATTATGAAATGCCAGAGATCACAAATTTTCCAGATGCAACGGTCGCAAACTTTAATTTGCAATCCCATTCTAAAAAATGGGGTGGCGGTGGTAGGAGAGATATTTATAGTAGAAGACTTTTAGGCAGGAGGAAGATTATGTTAACTTTTGAAAGAAACGCTTTCTGGTAAGAGTGGATGAATCTCCTGGTTATAATTTTATACAATATAAAAGAATAAAAAGCTTAATTTTAAAAATGAAAGCATCCTTGCAAATACTGGTGAGGCTAAATTAACTATATTTTGGGGGGGGAATATTGTTGGGATCACAAGGAGACAATGCCTTTTTCATATAATATTATAACTTTTTTATATAAGCATCACGAAGTTGTTTTGATGCCTTTCATTTTTTAGGTCCAGCTTTTGGGGCTGATTTCCTCTTCTTAGTTAACTGTCTTTGCACTCTGGTATGCTACCATCAGACTGTCAGCTCCTTGAGGGCAGGAACTGTCTTTTGCCTCTTTCTGTATTCCAAGTACTTAGTACAGTGCCTGGCTCATAGTAGGCACTTAGTAAATGCTTCTTGACTGACTACCACCACATAGTGGTACAGCCCGGATTACAGGCTGCATGCTTTCTCCGAGAGTCAAAATACTGATTACCTCTCAACATAACAAGAACTTAAGTTTGAATCAAATAATATATCTTTACTATCTAGCCAAACTTAAGCAGACTTAAAGCAGGTGATTCTTTGGAATTGTTTGTCGTTCATTCTCAAAAAGGACTGATGAAATTAGGAACAAGATGTGTTGACTTGCAGGTGAATTGAATTTAAGTAAGGCAGTGCTGCACAAATTCACCAGCCAAACTCTCCTCTCTGGTTCCCATGCCAAGACATATATCAGGATGACCGGAGATGGCCCTGGGTGCAGTGGGAGACCTTGGTCTCTTTCAAGTCTTTAGAATATAGTTTTAGGAAGAAATATATTCTATAATCTTTTCTCACAACTTCTTAGGTTTTCTTTCTACTGCTTACTTTAATCCTAATCCTAACAGATCTTTATTAGAAAGCTGGCCTTTACAATTTACACTGAGTATTAACGTAGGGCTGGCAGTAGGTAAATAACAGTTTGTCCTTGATTTTTTTCAGGTTTGGGGGTTACTCCGCATATAAACCCTTTAGCAAGACAGCTCCAAAACTGCTTTTGAGTTTCCCTTTAGAGAGTACCGTAATAGGGTCTTAGACTACCCCGCAAGTAGGAAGCCCTCATTAGGAATCCTGGAAATTGTAGTATCCATTGTTCTGACAGGGATATACTGGTGCCAGCTTAAGCCAGCTAGCAAGCTCACAATAGTGATTGCTAAATTTTCAGTGAGAGCAGTTAAACCTCAGAAATTAGAAAATGCTACAAAGTAGGACTTGATTTGTTGTTCACATGATTGTCTAGACTTAAATGCTAGAGAACATATTAATATTAAGATTAAAGTTAAAAGTGCACTGTGCAACCTTTTTTCTTCTGGGGGGCCAGTTGTTAAATGTTGACCAGCACAACCACACGGTCATGCCCTTCGAGTTGAGCTGTTGGATAGATTTCCTATTATGGCAGGAGCTTTTGAATGCGTCTGTAAGAGAGCTGAGGTAGAGGCAGTCTATGTTTGGGAGAGAGACAGTGTTATGGGGATCAAGTCTCTGAGAATGTCTTACAATGTGTGTTCCAGGGCTAAGGTCCAAGGGTGCCATGGTGGCCTCTGGGCCAAGCCTATGCTTTATGGAACAAAACTGGAACAGAACTTGTTAGATGTGGTTGTTTCTTTTAGAACAGAGGAAAAGTAGCACATCTACACTTTGTCTCCATTACTGTTTTCCTAACAGGCACTGCTATATGATTTTTCTTGCTATTCCTCTAAGCTATTCCTTTTTTTCTGATTTTGTTTCATATAAATTATCTATGTTTGGTCCTGAATTCTTATAATGTGTGTCTGTTTATTGGCTGCATAAAGAGAGTACAAACAGAAGGAGGCCAGTGGCTAGCTTGAAATATACAAAATTAAAATAGAGTAGAGATCAAAATATCTATCTAAAAGTCAGGGATTTTCCTATTTAGAGGCTTGATGAGCTAAGTGTGAGAGCATTTTATGGTTATGATTCTACTAACAATTTTAAAGAAAACTTCCTAAAAGCATTATTTTTGTCCCTAGGCTAAAGCGATGAACTTTTTGTTGTAGTTAGGTAGGGTTGCTTTGAATAGGGAGCCTCAAATCTCCAAGTGAAGGGCAAAAGGCTATGGGGAATAGAAGAAAGATCACACCCTCTGGCGTGACCCAGATTTAGGAGAAAGGTATGGTCTGGGAAGAATGAGCTCCTCTCCCTTCTTCTGTTAGGAGGAGAAGAATAAAGACCAAGTAAAGCCAAACTGCTCCACAGTAACACCTAATGAAAAGATAACCTTTCAAATTCCAACCTGCCTCCTACCCTACCTTGGCCCAAATCATTCTTTCCTATTTTCCACAAAGAAGAGATAAAAATGTCTTCATCTGGAAAATTAAAAACCAGCAAAATAATTCTCCTTTTTCTCTAACAAGAGAGATTCATTTTCCCATGAACTAGATGTTCTAAAAAAAGGAATGGAGTGGCTGCTGCTGCTACTATTTCTGTTTCTCCTCTTGCTTTTTCTGTTCCTGCTCTTCCTTCTTCTCTAGGGATAGTAACCAAGGTTAACTGACTATTTAACAATAGTCCTGCTTTGTTGGCTAGAAATATTAAAGTTACAGAAGCACTTGGGCAATTTAAAAGGGTGAACAAATATACATAAAATATATTTTACATATGATATATTTACACAAACTTACACAGAAAAAATTCTGATTTTGTTGATCCTATCTTATATAACACATACTCTATTCATTCTGCTTTAACTGTAAGTTCTTTTAAGGAAGGGACTCTGATTTATTATATCCCTATAATGTTTTGCACACACACTTGTGCAAACTAATTGGGATAAAGTAAAATAATTAAATTTATTAACTTGTACAATAAACCTTACAGATTTTTATATCATTAAATTGCTTTCAATACATCATCTATCCTCATTTTGCTGTAATTATTTGTTTTTTAACATTTGGAATTATGTTTGAAAGACTAAAACATTAATCTTTGATAAACTGCACTACTTTGGATACTAAGCATTAGTTCACTTTTTTCAAGCCTACACTTGATAATAGCCTGTATGTTTAAATTAGGTCAGGCCATTTAAACATGTTTATCTCTATCTCTTGGATGATTTTCTTAATGTTTTGTGATGTATAGAATGGTACAAGGTCATGCTGAAGTATTCCATATTGATTTGGGAATTTCTATAATTGTGGGAGAATTCTGCTTCTCATTATGTATACAGCTATCAGATGTCATTATTCCATCACTGTGGTCAAGACTTCCAGGCCCAATGGAAGTAGAAAACATTCCAAAAACTTTTTTTGGATAGATATTTGTGTCTGTAAGGCAAAATGGGCTCCATGGGCTCCTTAGCACTTCAGGAGTTTGGCTTTTGTTTACTTTGAGTGAAAGTACTTTCAGCTGTTAAGTGCTAAGCCCCAGGCCCAAAGCCCTATCAGGTGTGAAACCTGTGTGGGTGTAGATTAATGACTTAAGAGGGGCCAACTCTGGAACCAATGGTCTCTAGTCATTGAGGCAGGGCTTGAGAATGCCAGAGGCCCGGCTGCTGCGAGGAAAAGAGAGCCAAGAGACAACTACAGGGGAAGCAGAAGCTGCGGAAGCAGGAAGCTGCGGAAGCAGAGCTGACTTGTGTGTAGACCCAGGAGTGCGAGCAAGGACTTGAGGCCAGTAAATATGATTTGGCTAAACACTATCTTGTTTTTCTGTGGCCTCCTGGTTACTCTTGTGAGATGGGCTTTCTGGGCCTGGAGTCTTTTTGTCGACATGTCAGAATGGGGAGGCTGGTTCACGGATCTGCTGCGGTGGGGCCTAAATAAATGTTTTGTTGTGTTCTGCTTAGAGAATCTCTCATACCTTGCGATTTCGAACCATTCAAACATATACATGATTATATTTGAGATTATAAATTCGGCCTTCCTACTACAATATTTTATAGTATGATGAAGATGACCAGATCTTACAGACTACACTTCTAAACAATAGTTTTGGGTTAACCCTGAATTTAAAAGTGAGTTTCACCAGTAAAAACAAACATTTTACAATACTTGCTACTCAGATTTTTTTAATGTTGATCATAATAAGTTTTTTCTTCATAGCAACAATTAGCACCTTTTTTCCCACTAGTCTTCTCCCTGTTCTTTCAACTTTGAGAAGACTATGTTGTACTAAAGAGGAATCAATAACATTCTCTCTGACTTTCAGGTTTCTTTGATGCTCTTTGTTTGTATTATGAGGATGAATTAAGCTATTTCACAGCAAGAGTCTGTCCATCCTGGGCAATGGTTTTTGTTTTTTGTCGTATTTTAAACTTTCTGCCTCCCTGTTACTGATCCTGCTTCTTTGCAGATGTGAGTGATCCTTGAATGCTTGACTTCCACACAGCCACCATTAGTGAAATATCTCTGCCATCGAAAGTGCATTTTTTAGAGAGCTACAACTCTTTGCATCTTTTCTTAGTATACTATCGTATTCTTTTTTTACATGTTAAAACATCTTTTTTAACTTTCGAAAAAAAAGTTTTGAGTTCTGAATTCTATCCCTTCTTTCCTCTCTCTCCTTCCCCCTCTCTGAGACAGTAAGCAATCCAATATAAAATCCATTTTTAAAAACTACAGAATTAAAAACTCAACCCAAGAGAGCAATGAAATACTTGCAGTGGCATGAAATCTAGTGCTCATCTGACAGAGAACTAACTAAAGATGGAAAACCATAGCTTAATCAGGTTTCATTGGGCTCCTTTGGCCTCCTTGCTACAGTGACTGCTTTATACTGGTTAAACTCCAAAACAGTGTCTTCCAGTTTAATGTGAGTTTGACCTTTGCTCTATCTTGTCAGTCATCTGACTACACACAGACCTGAGCATGTATAGGGATGGGATAAGGACTGCACCTAGGATTTCACTGGTATCAGGAGCTCCTGGGTAAGGAAACTTCTGCAGCCAATGATGTTAGCACCTTCTCTGCAATTAGAGAAAGCAGGTACAGACTATATGAGATTCTGCAGTGGTATTTTTAATCCTTCAGTGGAAAAATTTAACTGGTCACTTGGCATTATGCACATAAAATAATCAATTTACCAATTTTTACTTTTTAAATGTTGTTGTGGCATGATATAAATCAGGCCATACTATGGCCTGATGTGTCATTACACTCCACATCCCCATCCCAGCCTGAGGAAAGGACAAGAAGAGCTTCCACAAAAAGGCTAACGAGCTCTTGGGGCATAGCGAAAAAGACTCAGTCACTTCTCTAACGACCAGATTCCTCTATCAAGTTACATAACTTACATTGAAACAATGGTTTTGATCCCATTCTTGCCCAGTATCATTTCTGGCCTATATCATTAGGCTTTGGCTCTCTGCTTGACTGACAGTTCCCATCATTTTTTTTTTGGTTTTTGATATGAGGCACCCTTACTTTCTCTCCTTACTTAGGAGTTTGGCTTGACTTGATGCTACCTTTTTTCCACCCATATATTAAGTACATGCAGGCAGTGACTAACTTTTAATAAAAATGTCCAGTTTTCCTTTTCTGCAAATTTTGTTTTTAATCTTGATCCAGATGGTCCAGTCTTTCCTACTCTATTTACAAAAGGTAAGAAATGGACACAAATTATTACCACATAACAATTTTTCAAGACCACATGAGATTATAATTACCAATACTAGTATTAAGTACTCAGGATATTATTTTCGTGGAGAACATGAGGAAACTATTTAGCATAACCAAATAAACTCCTGGTTATCAGGAATAGCTGGGAAATAGGATCTGGTTAGTGAATGTTTGGATTGAGGGAACATTATATGCTACATGTGACTTGCAAATTTTCACAATATTAGAATATAATGAAACAGATATGTCAAACTATTATTGGAGGTTTTGTTGTTCGAACTATTTTGCATCTTCTGAATTAGCACGTAAAGAAAAATCTGGTTATCTGAGTTACTGGATATTTAGATTCTGAATAAATAAGACTACTATACTGTTGGACTATGTCTGCATACAAAGATAAACAACTTTACCTGTTTGGTTCAGTTTCTTCAACTATACAACACCTACTTTTCTACAGGTATTAAAGGATTTATTATTCATAGGTGACTTTTGTTTTTGGTCCAGGTATCAGAATGGGGAATTCTCAGTGTAGAAGCTCTCTTCACCAATGCAGACTAACACCTCCTCTAACTTAGAATCTCAGAGTTATGAGGCGTATGAAGAGGTTAATTACCCATGGTCACACAGCCATTGTGTGTCGAAGGCAGGACTCGGAACCCAAGTCTTTCTGACTCCAAGCCCTACCTTCCATCGATTTGCCATGATGCCTTTCAATGTATGGTTACATTGGGCCAGATAAAATAAATTACTTGGTAAACATTCTTGACTTTTAAAATAAACCAAAACTATTTTGATAAAAATGAACTTTCTACATGGTGATATTTAAGGACTATGTACTAAGCTAGTATGACCATAAATTCTGCAAAATATGAACTTTTCCAAAATATTTCTGCAAACAAAACATCTTAGAAATGAACATTAGAATCTGCTATAGTCAAAGTATGGTTTTCTACACATCTATAGTCTCCACGAACAATCTGCCTGTATCATTTTACCTAGAAGACAAAACTTTTTTGTTTTTCTCAAGAGAAGTTGGAAATTTCAAGCCATCTAAAGAGCAAGTGACTTATGCTCGCTCATTTTACCCTTTCACTAAAATGTCAGGCATTCACATTTCCACCACTAATGAACAACCAGCAATTGTTTTAATTTCATTATTTTCCACACTGAAGGACTGCTTACAGAACACAGAAAAAGCTATGCTTTCTTTTTATAGATTTTATTGGTAAGGCTGAAATAGTTTTAGCTGGAAAGTCAAAAAACAATTCAGTTGTTTGCCTTTGCTTCTTCCCTGCTGTATTCTAGGGAAACACAACAGGCACTCAATAAATACCTATTTAATAAAAGCTAAATAAATTTCATTTTTCTAAATGATGATAAAACATTTGAGTTTTCTAAATCTTAAAAATGTTGAGGTTTGATATAAATCACAGTGGGATTTGATAAGCCAAGTTCTTCTAGTGTATAAAGTATTTCCAAGAGATAAGTTGGGCAATTTGAGAAACTACATCTGCTCTTTGGGTAAATTACAGATCTGGTGTACTCACTGGTACTGCAGAGACCAAGATGAGCTTCACCAAGCTATTCTGAGTCCTATGGAATGACTGCTGTAACAGGA
Source organism: Phalanger gymnotis (assembly GCA_028646595.1). NCBI lineage: Eukaryota > Metazoa > Chordata > Mammalia > Diprotodontia > Phalangeridae > Phalanger > Phalanger gymnotis. The sequence goes on along the minus strand of CM053623.1, from coordinate 123,828,091 downwards.
GATTAAGACTGTCTGTACATAGATAGATAAAGGTGAGGTTCCTATATTCAAAGAATTCCAGGAGCTAAATTCTCTCCCTGGACCCTTGTGTAGGAATAATGGGAAGTTTCTAGAGGAAAGCATGTGCATGCATGCACGCGCATGTGCATGCATGCGTGTGTGTGTGTGTGTGTGTGTGTGTGTGTGTGTGTGTGCATGCTTCCTGCTTTTGTCTCTATTCTGTATCTCGAGCATAGGGAGACATAATATTGAATTGATTTGTTTGACTTGTATAAACAGAAGTACACATTTACTCACAGAGAAAGCATTACTCTCCTGGTAAGTATAAAGACCATGATCGTTTATATTATAAACTTGTTTGTAATTTTCTTTAGAGCCCAAGGTTACATAGGAATTAAGAAGCAGAGTCAGAATTTGAACCCAAGTCTCCTGACTCCAAATCCAGGGCTCTTTCCACTATACAACAGTGCCTTATGTACAGAATACATTCCTTGCATACCATTACCCCCACCTCTGTTGGTGTAGTAATCTTGCTAATACAGTATCTTAGCATAGCGATGTAAGGGTGAACTGAAAGCCTTTTCAAGCTTTGCTGCTATCTTTCTATGTTCAGGTCAAGCATATGGCGGCTGGATAGAAGAAACAATGATCTTGAGGCTTAGCTTTGAGCCTGGGCCTCTTCCTGCTTCTCTGTATAGGGGAATATAAGGAAGAGGCTTGGAATTGAAGAATCTCCAAACCTGAAGCTCTTTGGCTGCCACTGGGTAAATTACACTTGTATGGATAGTGACTAAGTGTGGTCAAGGTTTCAGAGATATCCCCGTGAAACACTTGAATTTGGTTGCTGTTGTTGTTCAGTTATTTTCAGTCGTGTCTGACTCTCTGTGACCCCATTTGGTGTTTTCTTGGCAAAGACACTGGAGTGGTTTGCCATTTCCTTTTCCAGCTCATTTGACAGATGAGGAAACTGAGGCAAACAGGGTGAAGTGACTTGCCCAGGGTCACACATCTAGTAAGAGTGTGAGGCCAGATTTGAGGCTCAGGAAGATGAGTCTTCCTGACTTCAGGCCCAAGGCTCTATCCAGTGCACTACTGAATCTGTTGTAACAAACACTGGTACTACATAGGGTATATCCCACCACTGTGATGGTGAGGGGTTTACTGTTCTTTCTGCCAGGTTTCAGGCAGGCCTATCAGCACGGAGGTTATGAGAGGAAAGCCAGACTTGGTCCCTTCTAGTCAAAGGCTCCCCGAAGGGACAGTGATAGTCATTGCTTTGGTCATATCCAGCTACCCCAAGCAGTCAATAGAACCTGTGATGTTCAAGATGAATACATGAAAAACCACCAAGGAAGAAATCATGTTTTGTGAGGAAGATAATTTTTGGTGACAAAATTCTATAGTCGGGCTGCCCAGTCACCCTGATAGTAAGATGTGTAGCAACAGGGATAATATGCCAGGGTTTGGTCTGTGCTCCTGGTTTGACTCGGGGGTGATATGTCATAGGTAAATCTTTACTTGGATGAGTATGAACAATGTAGTTCTGAAGGGTGAGGAAGAAGATCTAGAGGTAGAAAAACCCCTCAGGCACTGGTAAATGGTCTTGGCCACAGTGGAAGGCCCAGCCCAGGGGAGGAAATAAGCCACTTTGGTCAGAGTCTCTACTGCCACTAAGATAGCATCATGCTTTTGGGGTAAGGGAAGCTCTTTGAAAAAAAAAATCCAAATATTCTACCAATCCAGGAATATATGGGCAGGGAGTGGAGGAGATAAGAATGGTACACATACCGATTATAAATTACAGCAAACTTGACTGGTTCCTTAGTCCCATATAATTGACATGATCAGATATGATCGCCAAAGTTGTATTGCACTCATGGCTGCTAAAATTCACAGACAAGTTTGTATAAAATGCTAAATAGGGCCCTGTGGTCCACTGCCAGGCTGTCATGGGAATATGGGTGGTAGAAGGGTGCTGCCCATCAACCTTTGGCAAGAGGAATATATAGGCCTGAGTGGAGCTGTAGGAGCCCATATAAAACCAGTCCTCCCTTGGGTGAGAGTGTTGTGGGGGCTTTGATGGCAGATAACTAGGTCTGAGTATAACCATATCATGCCTGCTGAAGGTAGATTAATAATAATAATTTTTAAATCCAGTATTTATATAGCTCTTAAAGCTTTGCAAAGAGCATTACATATTTTCTTATTTTATCCTTGTGAAAACCCTATGTGGTAGATGTTGTGTCATCCCCATTTTATAGATAAGAAAATTGAGGCTAAAAGAAGTTGAAGTGACAGTTTCAGGGTCACATAGATATTAAATTTATCTGAAGGATCATTTTAACACAGGGCTTTCTGGTTCTAGATCCAGTGTTCTATCCACTGCACTACCTAGTTCCCTAGATTAATTCTAATAGAGACGAAACAGGTTTAACGGCTGCACAGTTTATAGTCTGTAGAAAGGTCTGTTGGTATGATTGGTCCATTAGGCATTCAAATTCTGTTTTTTACAACAGTGTAAAAAACACATCACTGTGATGTCTGGGAACACAGGGAGCAGTTAAGTTGAAACTATGTCAAGTTGAAAAATAATTCCTAGTGGCTATGACATTGACTGAACTGTTGGGCTTCTAAAGTTGGTTTAAGTTCTTAGGGTCAGTGTGGACAATGATGAGCTCCCTCAATATGGTGCCCCCATCCTTCAAATGTAGTTCTGACTCTGTTTCATCTCCCAAACTACACAGATGGCTCTTTTTCCCCATGAGTCACCTTGGGGGAGAAGTATGAGGAGAGCCAGGTGGAAGCCAGGGTAGTTAAAGAAGAGGAGCCCCAGGATAAAGTTGGATGTACCAGTCTTCCAAGTGAGTTACTTCTGTGGAAATAATTATATCAAAATAGGGGTTGAAGTGAAATGGTTTTCCATATCGTTATGTGTAATTTCACCCTTAGAAAGCCCAAAGTCTATCAGAAAGCCTTGGAAAATGCTTCAGCAGATGAGTGAAAGGTACCTTCTTCAGGGCAGAGAACCTGGGGATAAAACTCTTCACACACAATGAAGCTAAGAAAGCTTTTACTGTAGAGCTTTCATGGAGATGGAGGTGGGAAGCATGCAATGCATCCTGTGTGACTATAATGATTCCTTATGGGACAATTTTGCATCAAGAGCTCTATTTCCTCCTTAAATGGGCACTTTCCTAATTTGGCAACCAATTTAGCATACTGAGAAGAATTATGGGGAGTAGCTGTAGATATTTGAGATAAACTATCACTTCCTGGGATGGATACAGCAGGTCTTGAGATACCAATTCACGAATCTCTGAAAAACTATAAAAGCAATGCCATAAACCAGATGACAATACCAAGCCTTCACAGAGGTTGAACTGTTCATTGTCCCCTTTGTATCAGGCATATATATGTTTCAGGCTTCTTGGAGATCCAGTTTGGTGAAAATCACCACTCTAGTCAACAGGTCCATCAAGCTAGGCATAAAGGGTAATAGGTACTGGTCCCAGATGGTGATGACATTCAGGATTCTATTAGCATGGCAGAATTATGATTCTCCACATAAAAACAAAACAAAAAACAAAAGACAGATAGCTAACACTTAGACAAGGGAAGCGGAGGACTAGATGACCTGATCTTTTGATTCTTTTCTAAGAACTGTCACTGGGTTGACATCTCTGGGCCTGGTCAATGAATAGATCCAGTCAGATAGGACTAAAAATCCTAGAACTATGTTAATCACCTAATTATGAGGTTATGAGGGGTCAATATATAACTGCAACCACTCTAAACGTACCCTAAAAGTTCAGACCCCATAGTTGGAAGGGTAATCAAGAAATGTATCTAAAAACACCAAGAGCAGAAGATGGTTCTTGGTGATGGGGAGGCAGGGATTATATATGTAGTGACTGAATTAAGTAGTATTAGACACTCAATTCTTAATATTTCTTGAGAGTGGGTTAAATTTAAGCTCTGTTGTTGAGTCTTTTTCAGTCATGTATGACTTTTCATGATCCCTCTGGAGTTTTCTTGGCAAAGATACTTGAGTAGTTTGCCATTTCCTTCTCCAGCTCATTTCTGAGGAAACCATATCTCATGATATTTCTCCAGTCGGACACACAAGGGCTTGGTTTCCTGCATTACTTCACCAGAATGTCAGTTTCAAATTGTTTTAACTATCAGAATGGCACAATATCTAAGTGCATTCATTTTGTCTTTAAAAAAATTTATCTTCTGTTCTACATCATCTTCCTTTCTAAATATATTCCTCTCCCTTCTCTCCTTAGGGTCACCCTTTGTAGCAAAGAATAAATGCAATGAGGAGAGCGGCCTTTGAGGGTTGAGGTTTTAGACCATGCTCAGATTTGTCCTTCCTGCTGAGTTATACAGAGCACACAAAGATCTATTCCCTGCCTGGTTTCAAACTCACATGTGGAACAACTTTGTAAGGTTGTTTCTATCCATGCATGATTGAATGAGTGGTTCCACGTGATGATAAAAATCTTTTCATTGGCTGTGGAGCCTGAAGAACCAATGACTCAAGTGTTGCTGAGCTGGAACTGAGGATGAATGTGAAAACCATGACATGAGAATCTCTCAATCTCTTTTCCTTCCTGCTAGTGAGGCAAGAAATAGACTGAGTTGCTGCGTGGAAAGAAGGGTTGCTGCCCTATCTGCCACCCAGCCTCTGTGTGTCATTGAGTATATCATACCTCCGTTTCTTTTGTGTTCATTCTTTCCTGATTTTGAGTGAGAGAGTGCTTAGATAATTATGTGAGTTCAGAAGACCCATCAGAGTCATTGGGAGTTCCACTGCCAATCACAGACAGAAGCAGAGTGCCCAGAGGCAAGGGCAGTAAATACTGGGAGGGTAGAGGCTAAATACAGTGAATACCTACAAATAGATGTGGAAAGATAGTCACTTCAGGATCACACCAACTTCAGGGAATGTGACCCCTCATAATGGAGAGAAGGGTAGGGATTGATTCTTGGAGCCCCTTAGAAAGATACATCTACAGGGATTCTCATGAAGACTCCACAAATAGAAAGACTTTTAGGGGCAGGAGTTGGGATATATCACTTTGTCACATGTGTCCTCTACACATGTACCTCACTACCAATGGACAGACTTTGCATGTATAGGAGAGTACCACTCCCCCACATTGTTTTCTAGCTGCTGTTCTTTCTAAACCCTCTCCATAATTCTCTCAAAGGGGAATGTTTTTGTACCCATTGTTCTTAGTATATGACCACAGTAGATGTCCTTTGCTAAACAATAGTTAAAGTTACTGGCTGATTGATAACAAGGAGCACACTAGTGGAGGCTTAGAAACAATAGCACTAGAAACCTTTGCCCCTCAAGGTAACCGCTAGACTGCTGAGATGAGAAGAAATCATTGCCTGAGAAGCCAAATTACCAGAGATTGTGTGAGTTAGGGAAGTAGTCCAAGAGGGGTTACTACATAAAAAAGAGGAGTAGGGAAGTAATTCAGGACAACCAACCAACACATTGACCAAATTTGTGAGTGCATGCAATGTTCTTCAACTACAATCCTCTACCTCTGCAAATAAAAGAGGAAGGCACATTTAAAAAAATAATCTCCTCTTCAGGCCTAGTGGGAGTTGGTATAATTATAATTAATGTTCAATTCATTATCTTAGATACAAGTCCATAAAAGTTTGCAAAGTGTTTTCCTCACTACAGCATATTACGGTAAATATTATCTCAGTTTTATAGAATAAACCACCCTGGTGAAGGTCTTCATCAACTCACAATTGGACTAATGCAACAGTCTGCTGGTGGGGCTGCCTGACTCAAATCTCTCACCACTACAATCCATCCTCCATTAGCCACCAAATGATTCTCTTAAAGCACAGGCCTGACCATGTCACTCCCCTACTCAAGAAACACCAGTGGCTCCCCATCACCTCAGGATCAAATATAAAATCCTCTGTTTGGTGTCTAGAGCTCTTCTTCTCCTAATCCTCCCTACCCCCGACCTTTCCAATCTTTTCACACATTCCCCCCCCCCCCCCCCCCGTACTTTTCAATCCAAGGACATGGGTCTCCTGGCTCTCCCACAAACAAGACTCCATCTCTGTGTTTCAGGCACTTCTCTGGCTATTCCCTGTGCCTGTGATGCTGCCCTTCCTCATCTCTTACCTCCCGGCTTCCCTGGCTTCCTCCAAGTTCCAACTAAAATGACAATGCCTTTAAACTCAAATCATTCTGGCTCTCACCAATGGCCAGTAATAGATCCCAGCCCATGCCTCACTTGCTCATTGTTTGGGTACTGTTGGCTCACAGTGAATGTAAATAGCATTGTTTCTGTTCTGGCCAGAAACTCAGAAGGTCTTCCCTTCCCAGACTGATTCTTTTGCGAAGGCAAACTAGGCCACCTTTTGCCTAGTTCTTACCCAGCATTTAATTATTGAATGGGTGTTGCCTCAAACAAACTGAGACCTGGGAAAGACTTTAACTTAAAAAGGCCAAGGTCTCTCACCACATCCGGTGAGATTACCATTACCAAGTGTCCTGACCCATCTTTCACACCTGGACTCAGATGACACTGGAGGAGAGAGTGAGTCTGACAACTTTGCACAGCTCTTCCTTGCAAGTCAAGACATCACTCTGTAGTAGCAATTAGATATGAAGATCTTTCCCACCCATTAATAGGCCATGTGACCTGCTTCCATCATGGGAAGCCTAAGTTATATGGTGGGAGGAGATTTCTGACAGGAAAAGGAAGTTAAGTCACAGAATATATATATATATATATATATATATATATATATATATATATATATATATATAGAGAGAGAGAGAGAGAGAGAGAGAGAGAGAGAGAGAGAGAGAGAGAGAGAAAGACATTATGGCTGCTGGCGGCTGCTAATGGCTGCCCTCATGATTGCTAGAACTGAACAGGCTCACTTAGCTGTACTATGAGTTTGTCTTGGGGAAGACCCCAGCAGGAGTTCAGAGAGGTTTTGGGATGTTGAGGCTCCATGTTGTGATATTCTGTATTGAATGTTTTGGGTTCCTTGCTGTTATGATGAAGTGGACTGACTGGCTGTGGGAGCTGAGCATTTGCTTAGGGGATATGGTTTTCTAGTGTTTGAATAAATGGTTTACTTCTTCTACCTTCTATGTGGAGAGTCTCATATACTTTGTCATACACATAGGCATTTTAACAATTATCATCTACATTGTTATTATTGCCTAAGTGTTTCACACCCTCTTGAAGTCATTGGTTCTCTTTGGGAACAAATGATGAACAACAAGAACAAAATGCCACCTTCTACAGCAGAAGTGCTGAACAACTCATGTGTGAGCCACATGCAATTGGCAACACTTCCAAGGTGAGCCCAAACCAGATTTAAAATATAATTGAAAAATATTTAACAAAATAAATTAAAATATAATAAAACACAAACAACACTACATTTTAAAACTAAGACAATATGCAGCCTACTGGGGTCATTATGAATTGTTTGGTGGCTCCACTTTTTGAGTCTGATACTACTTTTCTAAAAGAAGCCTTTCCGAGTCCCTCTTAATTCTGATTCCTTCATCCATTAATTATTTCCTATTTTTCCTGTACTTAGCTTGTTTGTACATATTTGTTTGTTGTCTCTCCCATTAGATTGCATGCTCCTTGATTCTGGAGAAGATGGCGGCTGGAAAACAGAATTGCTTAACGTCTCCCTCAGGTCCCTCCAAACGTCTGTAAAAAATGGCTCTCAACAAATTCTAGAGCTGCAGAACCCACAATATAAGAGAGGCAAGCATGGCTCCAGGCCAGGAAAGCCTAGATGATCCTTGGGAAGGGTCTATCGCAAGGAGCTGGGAGCAGAACGGAGAACAGCCTAGCATGGGCACCACCAGGACCAACCAGACCAGAACCAGACCAGGTGGAATAGGTTGTAGCACCCTGAATCAGTGAGCTGTGGCAGGTACTAGACTTCTCAGCCCACAAACACCAAAGGCAACAGAGAAGGTTACTGGGAAAAGTTGCTGAAACAGGGTGAAAGGAGTGTGCTATTGGCCCCAGCCCCAGGGGCATGGAAGTGGTGCAGCTCTGAGGCTGCTTCCAGAGCTCCACCTGCAGTCACTTCCAGGCCCAGACCCACCTGGTAGGAGGAATTCAGTGGCAGAACACAGCAGGAGTGCAGAGCCTGCTTGGATCTGGCTCACAGTCCAGGTTGGTGGTTCTTGGAGGAGGAGGAGCACTGGTGTGGCAGAGCTTGCTGTGTAGAAGTAGCTCCGAAAACAGCAGCACAGCCCTTCAAGCTTGGGACAAAGTATTCTCTACTCTACAAGCAGTCATACTTTGACAAAAAGCTCAAGGGTCAAATAGTTGGCTGGGAACAGGAAGAGGCAGTAAAAACGGACCCAAATTCAGACTCAGACTTTGGAATCTTTTTTTGGTGATAAAGAAGACTAAAACATACAGTCAGAAGAAGTCAACAAAGTCAAAGAGCCTACATCAAAAGCCTCCAAGAAAAATATGAATTGGTCTCAGGTGATGGAAGAGCTCGAAAAGGATTTGGAAAAGCAAGTTAGAGAAGTAGA
>CM053623.1:123802040-123819016 GCA_028646595.1 Phalanger gymnotis | reverse complement strand
GTAAGGGAAAGGGGGATGGGAGGGGAATGGGGGGATGGAGAGGAGGGCAGACTGGGGAAAAGGGCAACCAGAGTGTACGCCATCTTGGAGTGGGGGGGTGGAAATGGGGAGAAAATCTGTAATTCAAACACATGTGAAAATCAATGGTGAAAACTAAATATATTAAAAATAAATTAAAATTTAAAAAAAAATAAAAACGAATGGTAGACACGAACTTAATTTGGACAGTGACGCCCAAGTATTTTTAGATGAGCCAAAGTACTACATGAGAAACTTTTTTTATTTTGTGGCTGAATTAAAGGGAGCATTACCAGATATGCTAAGCAAGTCGGAACTCAATTCAGACAGCACTAAGAGGAATTAGTCACTTTATAAAAACAACACAGAGAAAGGAAGCACTCAGGGAAGTAACAAGCATTTATTAAGTGCTTACTAAGATCCAGGTTTGTGCTGAGCAACAAGGGGGTGCAACAGATAAAACACCAGGCCTGGAATCAGGAAGATTTGAATTCAAATTTGGCTTCATACGCTTACTAGCTGTGTAACCTGGGCGAGTCATTTAACCTGTTTGCACAGTTTTCTCATCTGTAAAATGAGCTGGAGAAGGAAATGGCAAATCACTCCAGCATCTTTGTCAGGAAAAACCCAAATGGGGTCACAAAGAGTCAGACATGACTGAAATGACTGACAACAAAAACTGTGTTAAGCACTGAGAAATGTATAAAAAAAGGCAAAATCAATCTCTGTTCTCAAAATACTTACATTCTGAAAGAGGAAACATGTATAGGGGTGGGGAGGCAGGCACATATAAAGGCCTCCTGCAGAAGGTGGGATTTGAGCTGCTCCTTGAATGAAGTCAGGGAAGGTAGTGATGTGGGGTTAGGAAGGAGATCTTCCAGGCATGCAGATGAAATATGATTATCTTAAACTATGTGATCATCTTGCATAAGTGATTGAAAGTGCTTTGACCAAAATCATTCTTTGGATTTTAACTATGCTGCTGAGTCTTTGAGGGGCCACCATATTTAATTCATATTTATCAAATCATTGTGATTTTAAATGGTTAAAAAGCTTTCTAAAAGAGGTTATAAAGGTCAAAGGGCATGGTAGGCATGCAAAAATCTTATGTGAAACAGTGTTAGAGTTGAGGAATGTTTGAGTTCAAATGTTAACATTTTCCTAAGAAATGCCACTGTTTTTTGCTTTAGATATGAACTGAAATGTCCCCACTAATAGAATTCAGCAATGTTAAATACAGTGTTATAACTTTCTTATTCTGTTGTTAAGATAACTTAAAACTCTTAAGTATTTTATCTGTTATCATAGTTTCTGCTGTACATGAATGCGTTTCTTTATACTGTTGCCCATTAACGCTCCACAAAATGCTCAAGGTGTTATGGAGGTGACCCTGGGTACTTGAGGCTAGGCTGGTGGAGGGCATGTTTTGGCAGCTTCAGTCGCCAGTCAAGGCGAGCATGAAGAGGCTCATCACTCCCCAGATTAGACACTTGGTGCAGAAGTCTTTGTCAATCTATGAAACCAAAAAAGTCCAAATGGTGCTCATTCTTGTGCGCTTTCCCTTCCATTTCTGAAGTGACTGACAGAGGGCCAGAAAGGGGGCTGTGAGTATTAACAATCATGCAATTGATAGTCCAGCTGTGAGCATGAGCTTTGTTACAAAATTACTCTAAATCTGAGAGCTTCGACCACTGACCAATGAAGTTCTGGAGGAAATGAGGCATAGCAATCTTTATGCTCTTGCTATAAACAAAAATAGAATGTAAAAAGGAAGCAGTTGACTCAGATGGGCAAATGAGAGAGTAGCTAATGTGGTTTTATCTTGTATCAAAATCACCAAGAAACTGAAGAGAGGAAGGAAGGGAGGGAAGGAGGGAGACAGAGACAGAGAGAGGGAGAGGCTACTGCTTACATTATTATTTCTTCTGTGCATATGAATACTTGATTTCTTTATAGAGCAATATTCTAATAACATGTATAGCATTAGCTACAGAATGGTGCCCTTCTATTTCCACTTCCAAAAGCCAGTATTATGAAAGACAATGACACTCACTTTTTTTCAGAATGAAGTTAATCATAAAAACATTCTTTTTTAAGAGAACAGAAACTCAAAGATTTCGACTTGAACTTCTCCATTGATACTGTAAGATGGAAGCTTAGGAACAGAAGATGAGGATGTTTGCGTTTCTACCCTTGCTAACTTTACTTGCCTAGGAAAACACTCACTGGGTCTAAATTCTAACCTTGCAAGGTGACCCTTGAACAAATTATTTAACTTTATGTACTAAAATTATTAGAATAAAAGCAGTTATTGAACTTGATGTACCATATAATCTTAAGTAAATGTAAGTTACATTATTAAACATGATATGAGTATGGTGACATACTCATCACATTATGTCAAGGAAGAGGCAACATTTTGTTAGCAGTGGAAACAAACACTGGATTGAGAGTTAATAATAATAATAGCAGGCGTTTATATAGTGCAAAATTTGCAAAATTCCTTCCTTATATTATCTTATTTGTTTCTCATATCCCTATTTTACGGAGAAGGAAACTGGAGCTGAGAGAAGTTATTAAATGACATACGCAAGGCCACACAACTACTAAGTGTCCAAAGCAGAATTTGAACTCAGATCTTCCTGACTCCAAGTCTAGCATTTCACCCACTGTACCATCTAGTTCTGAGTTCTAATATTGACTGACTTCTAATATTGACTCACCAACTCATTTTGTGATTTTGGAAGAGTCATTTTATCTCTTTGGATCTCACTTTCCTTAACTGTAAAACTGGATGCCATGATTCCGTGATATATTTACATATAAAATTAAAATTAAATCTATGAGTTTTGTCCCAATAGATGTAAGCATTAGGATTCAAAATAAACAGACATTCCTAAGCATATCTGAAAATTTGTTTCTGAAAATCATGCTATGGAGGTGGACACGTCATTCTGTGCATGGCCTTGTGAATATTCACCTTATTAAATGTGTTGTGCAATGGAATGGTCGCCCTTGCAACCTCTCGCAAAGGCACTAAAGTCTCTGCTGTCATTGCCATGTTCTGTGCCACTAGAACTCTCCTGTGCTGTCACTAAAGCCCCCACCCATAATTACTGCCACCCAGGGCTTACTGGCAGACTCCAGGGGCCCAAACCCCTTTTACACTGCTTCTGCTTCTGGATCCTGCCTTTGTTGTTGTTCAGTCATTCAGTCTTGTCAGATTCTTTGTGACCCAGTGGACCATGATGACCATGGACAAGCTTTCTTGGCAAAGACACTGGCATGGTTCCCCATTCCCTTTACCAGGACATTAAGGCAAACAGAGGTTAAAGAGATTTGCTCTAGGTAACACAGCTAGTAAGCGTCTAAGGCTAGATTTGAACGCAGGTCTTCACCTAGTAAGTGTCTAAGGCAGAATTTGATCTCAGGTTGACTCCATGCCAACTGCTCTATCCACAGCCACCTTGCTACTTTGGATCCTGTTTTAGTGCTATTAGAACGACTCAGAACCCACTTTCCTCCTCTTTCCTTAGAACTCAGACCTCAAAAGAGATTACTATAAATACCATACACCAATTCAGTTATATTATGAATTAAATCAACTTTTGTGGGATTGTCTAGGAATCTAACCATCATTTATATAAAATTTCTATTAGAAATGTTTTCTAAGTTCAAAAAAATAATTTACAAAAACTTTGGGATGAAGCAATCTATTTGTTGGCCAAAGTCTATTACTGTTTTAGTAAATTAGATATTAAATGGCAACTGACCAAATGTTTAAACATTCCTTGTATATGATTTTCCTTTCAGTATTATGCATAAGACAGCAGCCTTTGTGTATTTTCTGTTTATTTTTTAAACATTTACATGTCTTTAGCATTATTTCATTATTTTCTTGTCAATCTGATATACATACTCACCTTGCCAATCCTCAGCCCCAGGCAAATTCTACTATTAACTTTATCTGTTTTAGCTCCCAAGCTTCTGAGGGGTTATGGAACAGTCACAAAACCAAATTCATGTGATATGACCTCAGCAGGGACCTCAATACTGCTGAGCTTCTCAGAATGAGAGGCCACAGTGTGATGTGTTAGAAAAAAGTATTGGGTGCCTATGCATTTGCAAGCACCATTGGAAAGATCGTCCATAGGGAAATTCCTCTCTTGGATACAGTAAAGATCCATTAGAGAAAAATGAGCATTTAACAATTCTTTTGTTTTAGACTGTAATTGGACAGTTTTATGAGACCAGTAACCCTTGATTTAACTTTTACATAATTAAATGCTTAAATACTAATGTCTGTTGTATAAATGTATCCTTTAAGAGTGTAAAAGCTGATATAAACAAGATTAACAGCAAGAATCAAGCATTTATCAAGTGCCTACTATGTATCAGGCACTGCGTTAAGTGCTGTAATACAAAGAAAGTCAAGAAAAGAAAAGCATCTCTAGGATTCTAGTGTCTAGAACACATTATGGGAGTTCATTTATATTCATTTTTTTTCCTTTTAAGCAGACCTAGACTTAATGTGACCATGTCCAGACAGCTTATCTGAGATCCTTATAGTAAAGCAAGCCAAGAAACATTTATTAAGAAATTTTGATCTTCCAGGGCAAATTCAAGCAAAAAAAAAAAAAGGAACTAACATTCTAATGGGGAAAACAACACCTACTTGCTTTTCCTACTTCTTGTGGTTGCTATGAAAAACAGTATTTTGTAAACCTTACAGCACTCAATAAACATGTTGTTATTATTTTGTTATGGCAGCAAGACTTCTGATTTCACTAATGAGGAAAGTGGTTAGGAAATTCACTTTACCAGTGCAGAGTGGCAAGACTTCTGCAACTAAATGCATAGGAGAGTTGTCTGGTGCATTTAGAGCTTAAGTGGTTTGACCAAGATCACGTAACAGCCAATATGCGAGGTAGGATTTGAATCCCTTTCTTCTGAGGTCAACTGTTATTCACTGTATCTCATTGCTTCTCTAGCTATCATTGATAGCCAAATTCTAAATTTATTCAGTCTTGTAATTTCCTGTTGAGAGAGCTGGCCTTGGGTCCAGAAGAATTAAAATCAGGGCCTGCTTCAAAACACAATTGGCTGTGTGCCTCTGGCCGAGACTCTAAGACACAGACAAGTTGGTGGAGAGGATTATATACTAGGTGCTCTCTATACCAGTGAAACCACAGGTTTGGATAAAAACAAACATCCTTTAGCCCTCATTTAATAGGCCATTCAGGAATTTCTTTAGAAAACAATGGCATACAGCAGGAGGCTCTTAGCCACAGCACAAATCAGCAACTGAAGCCCCATGGTTTGGGCTTAGCACACCAATGGCACAGCAGGAAGGCCTCCAGCCTCAGTGCAGCTGGGAAACTGCTAGGCCCTGAACCCAGGGCACATATGCAACTAGGCCGGGCTACCTTAGCATAGTAGGCAAGCTGCTAGCCCCAGATGCTCTGGTGCAGAAAGCCAATGACCAGGCTCCAGGTCCCCAGTGGAAAAAGCTTGAGACAGTGCCTCCTGTACCCTAGGTGCAGAGCTCAACTTTTTAAAAAGAGCAAAAAACAAGCAAAAGCCCTAAGCATAGAGAGCTATGATGGCAAGAGGTAAGATCAAAACAAATTCAGAAGAGAACAACAATGTCAAATGCCTACATGTGAAGCTGCAAAGGGGAATATAAATTGGTCTCAAGTCCAAAAAGTCCTCTTAGAAGAGTTCAAAAAGGATTTTAAAAATCAAGTAAGAGAGGTAGCAGAAAAATTTGGGAAAAGAAATGAGAGTTAAGTAAGAAAATTATGAAAAAAAGAGTCAATAGCTTGGAAAAGGAAGCATAAAAATTGACTAAAGAAAACATTTACTTAAAAAATGGGATTGGCCGATAGGAAAAAAACAACCCATTGATGAAAACAACTCCTTTAAAAGTAGGATTGTCCAAATGGAAAAGGAGGTACAAAAGCTAATTGAAGAAAACAATTCCTTAAAAATTAGAGTTGGGCAAGTGGAAACTAATGACTCTATGAAACATTAAGAATCAGTGAAACAAAATCAAAAGAATGCAAAAATAGAAGAAAATGTAAAATACTTCATTGGAAAAACAACTGACCTGGAAAATGGATCTAGAAGAGAAAATTTAAGAATTATTGGATGACCTGAAAGTCATGATCAAAAAAAAAGAGCATGGACAGTATCTTTTAAGGAATTATCAAGGAAAAATACCTTGATATCTTAGAACCAGAAGGTAAAATGGTCATTGAAAGAATCCACTAATCACTTCTTGAAAGAGATCCTAAATTGAAAACTCCAAGGAATATTGCAGCCAAATTCCAGAACTCTCAGAGGGTCAAGGAAAAAATGCCAGCAGCCAGAAAGAAAAAATTCAAATATCAAGGAGCCACAGTCCAGATTACATAGGATTTAGCAGCTTCTACATTAAAGGATCAGAAGGCTTGGAATATGATATTCCAGAAGTCAAAAAGAGTTTGGATCACAAACAAGAATCAACTACCCAGCAAAACTGAGCATAATCTTTCAGGGGAAAAGATGGACATTCAATGAAATAGGGAACTTTCAAACTTTACTAATGAAAAGACCAGAGCTGAACAGAAAATTTTATCTTAAAATACAAGACTGAAGAGAAACATAAGAAGCATAAACCAGAAAGAAGAAAAAACATGTTATTCGATAAGGTTAAACTGTTTATAGCCCTATAAGAGAAGATGATACTTGTAACTCTTAAGAATTGTATCTCTATTAGGGCAGTTAGGAGTATACTTAGAGGATGTGGGTATAAGTTGACTTTGATGTGATAATAAAAAAATTGAGAGGTGAAAAAAAGGATTGTACTAGGAAAACAGGAAAGGGGGAGGAGAATAGGGTAAATTATATCACATGAAAAGGCATAAAAGACCTATTACAATAGAGGGAAAGAAGGGAGGGAGGGAGCATTGTTTGAACCTTAATGCTCATCAGATTTGGCTTAGAGAGGGAATAACATACACCCTCAGTTGGGTAGAGAAATCTATCTTACCCTAGATGGAAGTAGGAGGGGAAAGATGAAAGAAAAAGGAGGGTGGATGATAGAAGGGAGAGCAGATTGGGAGAGATGGTAGTCAGGAACAAAACACTGGTGAGGATGGACAGGGTGAAGGAGAGAAAAAATATCAAAGGGGGGAAAAAGATAATGGAGGGAAATACACAGTTAATAATCACAACTGTGAAAGTGAATGGGATGAACTCTGTCATGAAATGAAAGTGAATAGCAGGGTGGATTAAAAAACATAATCCTATAATATATTGCTTACAATAAACACATCTGAAGCAGAGAGACACACACAGAGTAAAGGTAAAAAGAGCGGAGCAAAATATATTATGCTTCAGCTGAAGTCAAAAAAATGAAGCAAAACAAAACAAAACAAAAAAAAAACCAGGGGTAGCAATCCTGATTTCAGATAAAGCAAAAGCAAAAATAGGACTAATTAAAAGAGACAAGGAAGGCAACTACATCTTGCTAAAAGGTACCATAGACAATGAAGTAACATCTATACTAAACATATGTGCACCAAATGGCATAGCATCCAAATTCTTAGAGGAGGAGTTAAGTGAGTTACAGGAAGAAATAGTGAGCAAAATTATACTAGTGGAGGACCTCAACCTCCACCTCTCAGAACTAGATATATTTAACCAAAAAATAAATAAGTAGTTAAGGAGGTGAATAGAATTTTGGAAAAGTTAGATATGATAGACCTCTGGAGAAAATTGAATGGGGACAAAAAGGCATATACCTTTTCCTCAGCAATACATAGTATCTACACAAAAACTGACCATGTTTTAGGGCATAAAAACCTCACAACCAAATGCAGAAAGGCAGGAATATTAAATGCATCCTTTTCAGATCACGATGCAATACAAATTACATACAATAAGGGGCCATGGAAAGATAGATTGAAAATTAATTTTAATTGGAAACTAAATAATCTAATCCTAAAGATTGAGTGAGTCAAGCAACAAATCATAGAAACAATAATTTCATTGAAGAGAATGACAATAATGAGACAACATACCAAAACTTATGCAATTCAGCCAAAGAAGTTCTTAGAGGAAATTTTACACTTCTAAGTGCTTACATGAATAAAATAGAGAAAGAACAGACCAATGAACTGGCATTCAATTAAAAGAGCTACAAAAACAACAAATTAAAAATCCCTAATTAAATACTGAATTAGAAATTCTGAAAATCAAAGGAGAAATCAATAAAACTGAAAGAAAAGTATTGAACTAATAATTAAAACTAAGAGCTGGTTAAACCATCAAAATAGACAAACCTTTGGTTAATTTGATTAAAAAAGAAAACCAAAGTACCAGTGTCAAAAACAAAAAGGGGGAATTCACCACCAGTGAAGTGGAAATTAAAGCCATTAGGAGCTATTTTGTCCAACCGTATGCCAATAAATTTGACAATCTAAGTGAAATGGATGAATACTTACAAAAATATAAGTTGCCCAGATTAAGAGAAGAGGAAATAAAATATTTAAATAACTCTGTTTTAGAAAAAGTATTGAACAAGCCATCAATGAACTCCTTAACAAAAAAAAATCTCCAGGGCCAGATGGATTTACAAGTGAATTCTACCAAACATTCAAAGAACAATTAATTCCAATACTATATAAACTATTTGGAAGAATAGGCAGAGTTCTACCAAATTCCTTTTATGACAGAAATATAAACCAGGAAGAGCCAAAACAGAGAAAGAAAATTATAGACTAATGAATATTGATGCAAAAATATTAAATAAAATATTAGCAAAGAAATTACAGCAATTTATCATGAGGTTAATATACTATGACCAGGTGGGATTTATACCAGAAATGAAAGGCTGGTTCGATATTAGGGAAACTATTAGCATAATTGACCATATCAATAACAAAACAAACAGAAACCATATGATTATCTCAATAGAAGCATAAAAAACCTTTGACTAAATATAGCACTGATTCCTATTAAAAAAAACACTGGAGAGTATAGGAATAAATGGAGCTTTCCTTAAAATAATAAGTAGCACTTTCTAAAACCATCAGCAAGCATTATCTGTAATGGGGATAAGCTAGAAGCCTTCCCAATAAGACCAGGGGTGAAACAAAGATACCCATTATTACCACTAATATTCAATATTGTACTAGAAATGGTAGCTTTAGCAGGAAGAGAAGAAAAAGAAATTGAAGGAATTAGACTAGGCAGTAAGGAGACAAAACTATCACTCTTTGCAGATGATATGATAGTATTCTAGAGAATCCTAGAGAATCAACTAAAAAATTACTTGAAACAATGAGCAACTTTAGCAAAGTTGCACGATATAAAATGAGCCCACAAAAATTACAAGCATTTCTATATATTACCAACAAAGCTCAACAAGAGATAGAAAGAGAAATTCCTTTTAAAATAACCGTACACAATAGGTCTTTGTACCTCTTCATGTGATACAATGTACCCTTTTCTGCCTCCTCCTTTCTTCTTCTCCAAGTACAATCCCTTTTTTTCCATCCCTTAAATTTTATCATCACATCAAAGTCAACTTATACCCATACCCTGTGTCTGTGTATACCCCTTCTAAAAGCCATAATAAAAATACAGTTCTCAAGAGTTACAACTATTATCTTTCTGTGAAGGGATATAAACAGTTTAATCTTATTGAATAACATGTTTTTTTTTCCCATTCCTGTTTACCTTTTTATGCTTCTCTTGAGTCTTGTATTTAAAGATCAAATTTTCTGTTCAGCTCTGGTTTTTTAATCAGGAATAACTGACATTCCCCTATTTCATTGAATATCCATATTTTCCCCCTAAAAGATTATGCTGAATTTTGCTAGGTAGTTGATTCTTGATTGTAATCCAAGCTCCTTTGCCTTCCAGAATATCATATTCCAAGCCCTCTGATCCTTTAATGTAGAAGCTGCTAAGCCCTATGTAATCCTGACTGTGGTTCCATGATATTTCAATTGTTTCTTTCTGACTAGCCATGACAATTATATACTCACACATATGTTAAGAGATGGAACTAGTGTGGGGTGATAGAGGTTTTGTCCCAGGGTGTGAAAATTAAAGAGTTAATGATAAAACTTATAAGGGAAAAAGTTAGGGCAGAGCTGGTAGTGGGAAGAGCCAGGGAGAAGACTGACAGCAAGAAAGGAAAAAGTATTCAGCTCTTTCTCCAGTTCTTTATCACAGCATTCCTAGGGATTGAGAGTGGGGGGGAACGGTTGGGGCCACCTGTACATGAGCTCCTGTGTAGCTTCAGGGTGGGGAGGAGGAAAGCCCTACCTTTGGACCTGGACCAACGAACCATCCCTTCAGTTTCACCAGCAGTAATCCTTACGGGGCTACTCTCAGCATGGTCTGTCTACTGAGAGTGGGGCACTCTGGTCGGGCAAGTATGAAGAAATCATGGGCCATATATTACTTAGTGATCAAAAATAAGTAGTCAAAATAAAGACACTATCAGGGGGTCTGCATACTGGAGTGTTGGGGAGTTGTGTATGAATAACGGACAATTCCTCCTTCAGTGGCATCATTATAGCCCCTAAATCTCTATATTCTTCCATGAGGTAGTGTCCACCCATGTCTCCCTCCTTACCATTGCCCAACCTAATGCTGCCTTTTGAGTGGTCCTTGCTACAGGTGCAAAAATTCCTAGTTATAGCTCTGTGAAGTATGGACTTTCTTAACATTTTCTGAGACTTTTTTTAACAATGGCTGATCCTCAAGTATAAGAGAAATTAAGAAAATTAAAATTGGAGAAAATAATCAGTTCCAACAAAATACTTCATGAACACAGCTGTTTCTAGTTCTCTCAGCTGACTCTTACACAGATATTTTAAAATATATTTTCTGGCAAAAATAAATAGGCTCATTTTCCAAATTTCATGCAAATGATGCATTTCCAGTAATTATTAATGGGTCATAACAAGTTCTTGGACCAGACTTATGACTTTGGGACTTGCAGTGAGGAAATTCCCTCCATAATACACATCAGCACCTACTGTGCCACTCATTGTCTTAGAAAGTTGCCTGGAGGCCCTAGGAAGCTAAGTGACTTGCCCAGGATCACATGGCCAATATATGTCAGAGGCAGAATTTTAAATCAGATATTCCTAAGTCTAATGTCTGCCCACTATGAAACACTGCCTCTCATAATAGTTTAAGAGTGTATCCAAGTTACTAGCAGTGTGTATATCTTCATTAAACAGTGGTGCAGAAGAGAATTAGAAGGAAAAATAACATTTAACCCCTTGAGAAATATAAGGCCGAATATAACCACAATAGGATATTTCATATTTCTTTTTTCCATTTTTAACAGCTTAGGTCATGAAAGAAAATATGATTTACAAAGTAACTTTCTCTTGTATAAAACTACAAATATATTAAAGGGTAATTAAAAACAAATCAACCATATAAAATGCTTTTGTTGACTGAGATAATCTATTACATGTTTCATCTACCCAGCAACTGTTACCTACCCTAATAAGTGTGTGAGCTTTCTGACAAGCAAAGGCTGTCTTTTTATTCTATTTTTATTTAAAACACTTGGTGCCATACTTGAATAGTAGGTGCCTAATATATGCTTATTCATCCATCCATCCATCCATCCATCCATCCATCCATCCATCCATCCATCCATCCATCTATCCTTGTCTTGGACTAGTGGCTCATTTAGTTGCTTAGATGTTTGCCTTTCCCTTCATCTAAGATTGAAAACACCTGAAGATAGGCAAAAAATGATGTTTTGTCCATCCTCAGAAGTTCTGAAAGACTTACCTATTTTAATGAAGTAGAACTTTTTGGAAAGAGTATATAAATGCATGTTTAGTAGCTAATTCCTTAATGAATAAATAACAGAATTTTATATTATTTGAGATGTTGATACAAGTTCAAATTTGGCAGAATTATCATTAATTTAAAGGAAGTTAGTTTTTTTAAAAGATATAAGGTATATATATATATATATGATATAAAAGATATAAAAGAACATTAATATGTGACAAAATTAGTAGTGACTAAAAAGTATGTGATAGCTAAATTTTTTTTAAGAGGCTAAAAAACAGGAAACATGCAGGTAACATTAGCAGAGTTATCAACACATGCTATCTTGGTAGTGATGCTCAATTTGGCTTAGTGGCTCATGAGCTCTGACCAGAAAGGAAATTGTTTTTTGTAAAGGAAGTTGGGTTAAGTATGGACAGTTTTCCCTTCCAGTAACTTTAGTCACGTTTAGTTGGGCCAAATAGGAAAGTGAACATCCAGGAAAGAAATCAAATGAGGACATTTTTTTCTAGTCAAATAATACATAAGTGTGTGGGTTTTTAAAGTGAAATCATCTGGACAAAAATTAACTCCTGAAATTTCATGTTTTATCCTAATTTTGGTATCAAAAAGAGTAATATAACAACAACAATAATAACAACAATAAAAGTAGTAATAGCTGGCATTTATTTAATACTAAGGTGTACAAAGTGTTTTACATATGTTAACTAATTTGATCCTCACAACTCCAAAATAGGTATTATTATCCTCACTTTACAGATGAGGAAATGGAGGCACAGAGACATTAAGTGATTTGTCTGGGATCACACAGGTAGTGTTAGGCAGGATTGGATCTCAGGGTCATCCCAACTCTAGGCCCAGTGCTCTACCCTAGGTGTACTGCAGCGGCATTTAGAGCTTAAGTGACTTGCCTAAGGTCACACAACCAGCATGTGACTGAGGCAGAATGTGAACACGACTCTTTATGACTCCATCCACCATACTATGCTGCATCTCTTGCTGTGGTGAAAGATTGTTAAAGGGAAACCTCTTCTGACTCTGTGACCTTATCAATGTGCTAAAGGCTCTGGGGGAACTTACAAAAGAGAACTTAAACGAGTGTTCTGAGCATTAGCAGCCTCATTGAAATGAGTGGACATATTCTCAAGTCAACGACTTTGAAGGAGACAACACTTATTTAGATGTTTAACTCCTAGTGTGTACAAAAAAAGCAACAACAGCCATTTGAGTACTTCTGAACCCCATCTCACTGCTGTGGAAATGCTATGCTTTTCACCTTTCCTTCCCTTTACATCAATCCATCAATACTTGGAGCTGGACTGATAAGAGTACATTGCAAATTCCAACAGAAATATGCAACAGTTCCATACACAGCACACAAAAGGCCCATGATGCTGAGATGAAGGAAATGAAGGAGTCCCTCAAGTTCTAGCACAAGTGGTTCATCATGGCATGGAAGCAACCCAGGGATCTTGAAGGTGACGTCACTGGAACAAAAGCTCTGATTTCCTATCAAGCTAGATAGGCTTCGAGTACAGCCTGGGGATGTGCAGATAAATATACAATAACTAAAGACTGAAAAAAGAGGAATGAGACCTATATGTCTCTGAATATCCTCTTGTTGTACTCTTCTTGACCCCATTTGGGGTTTTCTTGGCAAAAATACTGGAGTGTTTGCCATTTCCTTCTCCTGCTCATTTTACAGATGATGAAACAGAGGCAAACAGGGTTCAGTGACCTGCCCAGGGTCATATAGCTAGTTAAGTGTTTGAGGCCAGATTTGGACTCAGGAAGATGGGTCTTCCTGACTCCAAACCTGGCACTCTATTCACTGCAACACCTGGGTACCCTCTGAATATCTTATTAAGTGAAGATGTGTGCCATAATTATATCACGTGACGTACAATACTTGTTAGTTTTTATGTATATTGAATCTTTTAGTTAGTGTTTTAAATAGTCAGAACATATGGTTTAATTCTGAAGGTTTCTGGCTCCTTTAGACTACTATCTGCACAAGCCGACTGGAAATCCCAGCGTTGTACAGACCAGAGGAGATTCTGAAATTTGGATCTGTACCCTGGTTATTCTGGAATCAAGCCATGCATCTAGCTGAATGGAAGTGCATGGCTCTAGCCTCTCAATTGTTATTTCAGTTTTCACCAGAATGAAATTTGTCAGGCTGCTTTTTCCCTCTCCATGGACTGCTGAAATCACCAATGAAATCAAGTCTTTGTTTCAAGTTTTTCTGTGGAAAGAATTACAACTAAACTGGAAAGCAGGCTCAATATATTCAAAGATGAATAACTTGAAAGTACATTTTATCAGTTTTAAGAACCTACAACAGCAATTAAGACATATATTGTCATAGTAATAAATTGCTTTAAAATTAAAAATTAATGTTATTTAATCAGCAAAGTACATTTTATGCAATAAAAACTGTCTTAAAAACAAGATGTCTAAATGTAATAAAAAAGCAACTAAGCATTTTAGATGAAGAGTATTCTCTCAAAGGAGGTAATCATGCCTTTTTGTAAATATTGTTCCATAATGTCAACTTCCTTATTTTCTTTTTTTTTTTGGATTCTATTAATAAAAATGAAATTTTATTCCAAGACCTTGATCCAAAGTATGTATCAATTTTCTCCTGTATATATATTTTAATATTGTCTATAGAGAAAAAGAACTAAACAAGGTATAACTGAAGCAATGAGACAAGGTTTCATGTGCTCCTTGTGGAAAACAGGTTCATTACTTTTATGGCCACAGTAGGTAGGTGGGGCTGTTAAATAATTTGTAAAGGTATTCAAGAGGACTTCAACAAGTGCTACTGTTAGACTGCTTTATTTTCAGGGCAAAGAGACTGTACTAGGTGAGTCAGACATACCCACATATGTGCAACAGCAGTAACTGAGGGCAAACACACATATTGGGAATCATACTAAATCAGGACTCAGGGACAAATGTTTAGCTGACAATAGGACATGTATAGATATGAGAGTGAGGAGTAAGTGATAAATGTCAAGAGTCAGCATAGGCTATGTGTCAGAGAACCAGAAAGTCATTCCACAAATAAGGGGTCAGGCACAAGAATAGTGCCCAGTTTTTAAGGCAATCAGTACATGAGAAGTTCTTTCCCGCCCATTTGAATAGGCTTAAGGTGTGGCCCCTGGTGGGCCCGACTAATGGAGAGGGGCCAGCTAAGAAGATCTGATTAGATCTTTGCTCCTAAGTTTGCCCCAAACCCTTAATTACTAGGTGCTAAGCCTATGTGGGCATGAAGCTCCCAGGATCCTAAAGGGAGGTGCTAAAACCAGAGCCAATCATAGGAGCTTAAGTTCTGGTCACTTAGACGATGCTTGACATCTAAAACTGTATAAGAGGAGAGAACACAGCTTGGAGATTGAGACTTGTTGGAGCCAGCGACAGCAACAGTGACACAACAGCGACAGCCAAAGCTGAAGCCAAAGCCAAAGGAGCTGAAGAAGCAGGCACTGCGGGTAGCAGGCCTGACCCACATGCGGACTGGGGAGCGCTGAACAAGGGCTTGAGGCCAGTGGGTAATCTTCTTACCAGAGGGGGGAAGCACAAATATTATTTGGTTTAATGTCATCATATTTTTCTGTAACCTCCTGGTTACTCTTGTGAGGCAGACTTATTGGGCCTGGAAGCTTTTGGCCAGGATATCGAACTGGGGAGACTGGTTCTTGGGTCTGCTACTCTGGAGCTTGAATAAATGCTTTAATTCTTCTGCCTTCTACTTAGAGAATCCCTTACATCCTGCAGTTCTGAACCATTCAGGCATATACATGACTTTCTTTGAAATCATGAATGCTGCCTTCATAATATACCAGTACAGGACAAATAGCTCTATAGAGCTGATGACTCTATAGAGTTGAAAGGTCAAGTCAACCACAAAGGGGAATGTATATCACTGTACATGTGCCTAGATCACTTAATCAACTTTCTTTCCTTGTATCTGGGCTCTTCTATGAGTATCATGAGAAAGCAGGAAATACCAAAAAAAAAAAAAGACTGTCTCTCATAGTTAGGAAAAAGTAGATTAGTCAGCAATACCTGGCTAAGGTGGGTAGTATAAGTAAGACCTGAACAGTAGCTTCTGGTGAGCAAATTCCTGGAAAGTGTTTAAAATGCCAAGAAATTAAAAGAATTCATGCCCAAAGGGCTATAAAACTGTGAATACTCTTTGATCTAGAATTACCACTACAAGATCTATATCCTGGAGGGGCAGGAGCCAAGATGGCAGCTGGAAAGCAGAGACTTGCCTAAAGCTCTCCCCTAGGACCCTCTGAACACTTATAAAAGTGGCTCTGAATAAATTCTAGACCTGCAGAACCCACAAAATAGCAGAGGGAAACAGGGCTTCAGCCCAGGACAGCCTGGATGGTTGCTGGGTAAGGTCTACCGTGCACGGAGCTGGGAGCAGAGCTGAGCAGAGCCCACTGTAAGCTGTGCCTGGACCAACCAGACCTGGGAGCCTGGCCGTAGCACCCTGAATCCATGATCTGTGACAGGTACTAGACTTCTCAACCCACAAACACCAAAGACAACAGAGAAGGTTAGTAGGAAAAACTTCAGAGACAGAGTGAAAGGGGTTCATGGTTTGGCCACTGCCCCAGGAGCTGTGGAGGTGGTACAGCTCTGAGACTGCTTACAGACCTACAGCTGCAGTTGCTTCTGGCCCCAGGCCCACCTAGTGGGAAGAATTGAGTGGCAGATCAGAGTAGCAGTGTAGAGCCAGCTTAGATCTGAGTTGTGGTCCAGGTTGGGGGTTCTTGGGGGAGGAGGAGCCCTGGTGTGGCAGATCTTGCTGTGCAGAAATAGCTCTGAAAACAACAGTGCAGCCCCTCAAGCTTGGGACAAAGTACTCTCTACTCTATAAACAATCATACTCTGCTGAAAAATTCAAGGGTCAAGTACTTGGTTGGGAACATGAACAGACAGTGAAAAACAGATTCAGATTCAGTCTCATACTTTGGAATCTTTCTTTGGTGACAAAGAAGACAAAAACATACAGCCAGAAGAAGTCAACAAAGTCAAAGAGCCTACCACAAAAGCCTCCAAGAAAAACATGAACTGGTTTCAGGCCATGGAAAAGCTCAAAAAGGATTTGGAAAAGC
>CM053623.1:123772762-123801540 GCA_028646595.1 Phalanger gymnotis | reverse complement strand
AGACTGGACTTAGATCTTCAGCAGGCTCTTCACTCCTCCTCTGATCTGCCACTTAATTCCTCCCACCAGGTGGGCCTGGGGCCAGAAGCAACTACAGCTATAGTTCTAAAGCTGCCCCACTTCCACTGCCCCAGGGGTGGTGGCCTAACTGCAAACTCCCTGTCCCCAGCAGCTTTTCCCACTAACCTTCTCTGTTGTCTTTGCTGTTTGTGGGTTGAGAAGTCTGGTAACTGCCACAGCTCACTGATTCAGGGTGATAGGGCACACTCTGCCCGGCTCCTGGTCTGGTTGGTCCGCGCCGCCCACGCTGGGCTCTGCTCTGCTCCGCTCCCAGCTCCACGCGGGATAGACCTTACCCAGAGACCATCCAGGCTGTCCTGGGCTGGAGCCCTGCTTCTCTCTCCTATTTCATGGTTTCTGCAGTTGTAGAATTGGTTGAGAGCCATTTTTTATAGGTTTTTGGAGGGACTTGGCGGGGAGCTCACGCTAGTCCCTGTTTTCCAGCCACCATCTTGTCTCTGCCCCCCACCTTAGAATCTTTTTGCATCAAGTTTCCATTCAGACATCACCCTCTACCTGAAAATTTACTTGATCCTCTCCCCAAGCTCCTCATGCCCTCCTCCCCAAAATTATCTTGTATTTTTTGTATATATTCCACATATGCGTATTTATGTATATTTGTTTCACCCAAAAGAATGTAAGCTCCTTGAGGTTAGGGATTATTAAGTTTAAGAAGACTTGATAAGACTTGTGGGAATTCAGAGAAGGAAAAAGACTAGTAAAGAATAAAAGATGATTCCAAGATTCTAAGGTTATTGACATAGGTAAGTGTGGAAAGGCAGCTGGTTTTGGCAAAAGACTCAAGTTTTTTGCTAGATTTCAAACAAAGTTTTACTATGTTATTCTGTAATGAGAATAGTGAGTAAAACTCAAAAGTTATTTGCCATGGCATAGAAGATAAAGCTTTGAAAGTTCCCATACTACCTCAAACACTTACCATCTGTGTGGTTCTGATCAAGTCACTCTTTCAGGCTTAGTTTCCTTATCTGTACAATGGGGATAAAAGTTGTGACCACCTCAAAGGGTTGTTGTGAGGCGTAGATGAAGGGACGCATGCAAATTGCTTTGACGAACCTTTATGGTACTATATGTGTGTGTGTGTGTGTGTGTGTGTGTGTGTGTGTGTGTACACATCTGATATATGTCTATGTGTAAATACAACATATACAGTACATATATAATATATATAGTATATATGCAGCATATATGAGTGTGTGTGTGTGTGTGTGTGTGGTGTACTATTAAGGTTCACTTGCCTTTTTTTTTTGGAGGGGGGGAAGGCAGGGCAATTGGCGTTAAGTGACTTGCCCAAGGTCACACAGCTAGTAAGCGTGTCAAGTGTCTGAAGCCAGATTTGAACTCAGGTCCTCTTGACTCCAGGGCTGGTACTCTACTCACTACGCCACCTAGCTGCCCCACTTGCCTTTTTTAATGGATGAAATGAAAGCTTATTGCGAAGGTCATTAATTGTGGTATTTAAAAAAATTAGAAAGTATTTAGAAGTTTTGCTTGAAAGGGCAATACAAAAGAAAATGACAACGTACCTTCCTCAGAAGGAAAAAAAGGGCTGCATCCATCCTCCTGAAATTCATGTTGTGTTTCAAGCCATCTAGTTTACTAACACATTTTTTCATGAATTGTTTTTATTTCTAAAAAAAATGCACTGAGGTGCAACCTAATTCAATGATTGCTTCCAAACTATTTTAAGTCACTTCTTAAAGCCCAAGAATTTTATTTGACTTCACACTATCAAACATAAAAGTAAAGTGTAATTATTATTCATGGGTAGCAAAGCAAGTGCAGTGTGTGAGAGACAAACCACTTTGGCTGAGGATGAGGAGTAATCACATTGATAGATTATGCTTGGTGAGGACTAGCTACTTTCCCTCTGCTGTTAATGTTTCTGAGAGTTGTGATGCAAGTACTCCCACCCTTTTCTGAGAACACGGAAAGCTCTGACTCAGTCTGCTACCTCACAGGCAGCTGCCTGTATTAAAGTTGCTCCAGTCTGCACACTTCCCTATCGGGTGAGTTCCTCTGCAAAGATGAAGTTAGTTTACTTTTACTTGCTGAGCTCAATTGTACCAGCTTTTCCTAATGCTGGGGCAGTGGAAGATAAAACAGAGAAAACAAAAGATGAAAAATTTGCTGCTGCTTGTCCTGTGAGGCTGGAAGCAAGTGAACAATGTAAGGAAGGAGAAGAGTGTTCTTACCAGATGAACCTGCCTTCCCTGACCATTCAGCTACCCAGGTCATTTAGCATGATTGAACAGGTATTCAAAGAAGTTCAGAATCTCAAGGAAACTGTAAATAATCTGAAAAAATCTTGCCAAGAATGCAAACTGCAAGCTGATGATAACCAAGAAATGGGAAGAAATGAACCACTGCAGCCTAACACAAAAGCTCCTGAAAAGGAGAGTGATAACAGAATTAAGGAATTAGAGAGTGACGTTAATAGACTGTTTTCCAATCTGAAGGATACAAAAGATGAAATTAACTCACTTCATGGTCGCCTGGAGAATCTCAACCTGGTAAATATGAACAACATAGAAAATTATGTTGACAGAAAAGTGGCTAATCTGACATCTGTGGTGAACAGTTTGGATGGTCAGTGTTCATCTAGGTGTTCAAACCAGTCGGGACAGCAATTTACTTCTGGTACGTGAAATGTGTATTGTTATCATTTATTTTTGCATATTAAGTCATCTGAAAGTAAGTGACATTTTGAAAAGAAAAACTAGAAGTGAAACTGTAAGAAGGTAAATCATATAAAGCTTTTTGTATGTGTCTACAAAGTTAACATAGAAAAACTAATGTAATGTTGAGAATAAGAACAGAGATATAATTTGTTCATGAAATCATACTGAATTTTATTAGCTCCACAAGAGAAACTTTCAATTTCACTTCTGTTTCAAGATCTGTACAGAATTCTCACTAACACATTATTGCTAAGATCATATAAAAGCAGATGAAAAACATCCACAGATATAGTGTGATTACATGATGAATTTTTTCCAATATATTTAATCAACCTGGTTAATCAAAATCTACTTGAAATTCACATCAACGTTTAAAATTTTGTTTAACAGGTTAGAAACATTTCATGGATTTTGAGTACCAATTACTAAACTCTCTAAGTAAGTAGAATCAAGGATCCATGAAAAATGTTCATTTTTCAGTTCAAAATTACATAACCACAAGTATCAAGAGGAAAAGAGATTTAGAATAAAAACAATTATGTGGGTTCATAACTATGCAAGTCTTTCCATATTAACATTTCCTAATGGCATATAATCCTTTTAGGTAGAGATTTTTGGCAAGCAGCTAATAATTTTACAATGAAAAATAAGACTCTTGGACTAACATGTGTTTTGATTTCTTTATCCATTCTCTATCTCTTTTGTGGAAGTCAGAACTATGGCATTTTAAAAGGAAAAAAATCTTTTGCTAGAATCAATTTAGAGAAACACAACTGGAAGATTGCATTATACAAAAAAATTAACTTAAGCTTGAAATTGATACTATACTTTACCTTGTAATTTTGATGTCACAACTAAATTTCCTTTTAAATCACTTAATAGAAGTCAAAATAGAAGTATTTGGAATTGTATCAGGAAAACTACAGGATTAACTATTAAGTACAATTCTATGAATTACAAGCTTTGTGCAAGCCAAATAAAAGTTTTAAAAAAACTGTGCAGGAAAGATGGGGGTGAAGGGACATATGAAGCAGGAGCCTTTTAACCACATCTAATATTCAGTCTTTTACCATTATCTTTGTACAGTAGCTTGTCATCACAAGGCCTTTATTATTACTCCGATTTTACAGGTATGGAAAGTAAGCAAGGTTTGAGACTTGCCCCAAAGTTACTCTTAAAGTGGTTGTGAAATCAGTATTATTATCCAGGTTTTCTATTCATAGGTCACTTCTTTCCACAGTTCTAACTTTTCAGAAGAAAGTAAGATTCCTGAACATTTAGAAAGAATACACTGGAGTCTTAAGTATACAAATACAGACATGTGCACATATATATGGCACATGTAACATTGCTTCTTGAAGTATGTTTACAATACCATCTATTAGATGAAATTTTCTTATAATAAGAATTATTTACTACTTTAACAGCAAAAAGACTCTCTTTTATTTTAATTTTTCTCTATCATAGTTATAAGCCAAAAATATTTTATAACAAATATACAGGAAAGTAATCTAACATACCTAAAAACCTCAGAGGATGCTAGCTCTAGGATCTCTTTCTGCAATAAAAAACTCTTACGAAGTATTCTGGCTTTTTTCTACATTTAAGAAGAATTTTCCAAAGTGAACAGCATCTCTATGTAAAAACAATAGTTTAAATGAAATCAAGTTAAAACTTGGCTACAACTTGGTGATTGATAGTTTTGCTAAACCATAACCTTAAATCTATACTTATCAATTATACCTACTATCTAGGGTGATCCTATGTTTCAAGTTATAGTCTGAATCAGAAGAACTAGACAATTAAGGTAACTTTCTCATTTAAGTTTAGTAAGCACAAGAGCCTTTAATTTTACAGAATAAAATACCTCTTCATCCCACTCCCAGATACATAGGTTACTCAGTGTTTATTTTTAAACAGCATCACATATTTTTAAATTTGAATTTATAAAACACCATTTAAAGAGTGATTTTTCATTTTCTAAAGCCATTATTCATATTTTTCTTTAAAAAATGATTTCCTTACATAGTTATTTCCTCTAATATAGTTACACTTTTCTTTGGCTTATAGAACTTCTTCCAAGCAGACATGTCAGCCCCCTTTAGGAAAGTTACCATCATTGTTGGTAACTGTGGCTGCCAGTCTTTGTGATACTAGAATCACTAAAAATGAATGCAGAACACCTTACACCCATACTCTAGCAGTCTTATGCCTAACAGTAGACCTCTTGAAGTTGGTGGCATTGGTTCTCCTGGGGATTCTGGTTTCATGCCTGAGTTCTGAGACTACCACAGATGACAGTTCTGGTAGCTCCTGAAAATTCTGATGGCAGCTGGTAGCTGTAGCTCTACTGTGAGCCCCCAAAAGAGGGCCAGCAGGCTAGATACCCTTAGGGTTCATGTGTGTCCACGTAATGTTTTGGGGTCCCTGCCAAAGGCAGTCCCTGTATATTCCTTGGGGAAAGTTTCAGTAAGGGGATTCCTGAGAATGGGGTCTAAGAGCTATTAAGCCAGAAACACAGGAACCAGTAGGATCCTTTAAGTTATTGTTTCAGAAGCTTGAGGGATGTGTCTGGGTGCACAATTCTATTGGAAATGACATTGCAACACATGACATTACAATGAGGTTCTAATCTATAACAATTCAGATTGTAATTGAATTACTACTAGAGGATTTCTGTCTTTGAATATATGTATATATAGATAGATGAATGTGTATATGTATATATACATATACATGTATGTATATATATATATATTATTTAGCTCTAAAAGAACATTCATAGCATGCTTATGCACTTGACAAAAACTTTATCCATTTTCTAAAGCCATCAATTTTCAAAAAATTGGCTGATAGTGAATTTCTTTCACCAGTTTCCAACATAATCCAATTAATCCAGGACATCAGGCTACTCTTGATTATGTCGCACCAGAAAAGTTAAAGAATTTCACCCAAAGAACAGTTTATTCTATAATTAGTCTTACTTATTAGTTGATCGGTTAATTACTATATGCCTTTTATGTAATATAAGAATTTTATTCTTGTCCTATCAATACATAGTCAGGGCTTGAAACATTTACAAGCGATTTAGTCAGCAGTGTTAAAAAACAAAAAGAAAAAACATAAAGGTTGAAATTATCTGAACTCTTTAAACTCCCGCTAAACAACTGAAGTCAATTTGCATGATCCTAGGCTACAAGGCAAGGTTGTCAGAGGATGAGACCACGAGGAGGAGAGGTCATGGAGTGTGGTACCCAGGGACTGACTAAAAACAAAGTGAATAAAGGAAATCCAATAAATGTGAAATCCAGGGATCATCTGGACAATACCACCATGAGTAGTTTGTGTACTATTCATAGGGTTCCTGTACTTCTGTCCCTACGACTTAGTAAAATTATGCTATACGAATCTCTGGGTGCCGTATCTCATGAGTTCTCCTCCTGGTGGTCTCATTTCCTGACAACTTTAGTAACCTAAACATAAAATTTCCCAGCCCATGCATTCACCGTCTGTCCCTGGTGATATCTGTCTTCAGTGATTACAAACTGGAGATCATTTGCAGCCATAGCAATGGGCCTGTGCGATGGAATTAGGTGCCTAACCGTGTTTTGTTACAAGATTGGCAGCACACCTGGATTTAGAGTCCTGGCTGCTGCATTGCTGACACCCCACCAGATTAAAGGGAGGCAGCCTGATGCTCTTCTATGCAGATTTCAGCTCCATCAACCCTAGAAAAGCTGGGATCACACAGTTTACAAGACTTCAGAATAAAAAACAAGTGTGTGTCAAAGAACCTAATTCTGTTCCCTGATCTTATCATCAAAACCTAGAACTTAGTCACAAGTCGATTGAGTTATCTGTCAAATGAGCTGGGGAAGGAAATGGCAAACCACTCCAGTATCTTTGCTAAGAAAACCCCAAATGGGGCCATGAAGAGTTGGACACGACTGAAATGACTGAACAACAACAACAATTAGAAAAGAGCTTTACAGAATTAAGATAAATCAATTTGAGTCAGTTTAACAAAGGAATGTAGAAATTTCATTTTTCCTATTACTCTTTAATTACTATTTAGTTTTTATATCAAACTATGTTCTTGTACCTTTAAATTCTTTTTACCCATAATTCTTTGTCACTATAATTTGTACTCGTCAATGAAATAAATGATCTTTTCCCTCCTGCCCCTCCAGCTGCTATTCAACAACACCTAATATACAAAGACTGTTGGGATTATTATGGGAAAGGCAGAAAGAGCAATGGAATCTACAAAGTTACACCTGATCCAAGAAATAAGAGCTTTGACGTCTACTGTGACATGGAAACCATGGGTGGAGGATGGACAGTAATACAGAAGCGTCTGGATGGAAGCACTAACTTCAACAGAACATGGGAAGACTACAAAAAAGGCTTTGGAAACCTTAGCAAGGAGTTCTGGTTAGGTAATGATAACATCCACCTTCTGACCAAGAGTAAGGAAATGGTCCTTAGAGTTGATCTTGAAGATTTTAATGGTGTCGAATTATATGCTCTGTATGATCAGTTCTATGTGGCCAATGAATATCTCAAATACCGTTTACATATTGGTAATTACAGTGGTACTGCCGGAAATGCTCTGCATTTCAACAGACATTATAACCATGACCTTAAATTTTTCACTACCCCAGACAAAGACCATGACAGGTATCCCTCTGGAAACTGTGGACTTTACTACAGTTCTGGTTGGTGGTTTGATGCATGCTTGTCTGCAAACTTAAATGGCAAATACTACCACAAAAAATACAAGGGTGTCTTCAATGGCATTTACTGGGGCACCTGGCCTGGCATGAGTAGTGGTGAACCAAATGGCTTTAAATATTCTTTCAAAAGGGCAAAAATGATGATTAGACCAAAACTCCTTGCATCATAAGTTACTACTCATTCTAATTTCATCTAGTTATTTTCCTTAGCATTTTCCCTTTCCATCCCTCCTTTCTTCTCCCCTTCTCTTCACTTCCCTTCCCTTTTGCAATACATGCCTTCCATATAGAATTTGATGTTTTCTCCCAGTGAATCTTAAAACAATCTTTCCATAACCAAAAATATATCTCAATCTGATGAGTTTAAAGCAGACGTAATATTTTAAATAAGATGAATTGACAGTAATAATGTCTTGTGAGAGTCTTAAATTGTTTTGTTGTTGCTACTATCCAAATGTACATTTGGAAACAATGGTGTTTATATTTTAATCCAATTATATTTCCAATTCTATTAATCAAAAATTTTTCAACTGAAATATCCCTTTTGCAAAGATATGGCATTTATTAGCAATATTTTGGACAAAAAAACCCAATTTCTTCATCCAAATGGCCTGTTTTAACACAAGTAAGCTATGCCTGGGTATGTTAGACACTTCTGGTGCACAAACTCTTTCAAGTAATAAGTTACACTGTTACAAAACTGAATAAACTGTGATTCTGCTACTCTTTTGGTTTCCCTATGTGTCTAACACATATCCTGGAATTTTCTCACTTAAATAAGGCCTGACTGTATATCTATTATATATTCTCAGATAATAATTACTATGCAGTCTTATGGACCAGGCTTTTCTATACATTGTTATGAAAGAACATTCATATTGTTATCTGAAAATATCTCAACATTTTTTTAGAATTTGCAAGCCATAAAAGCAGTTGGAAATATTGCTTGACAACCACTGTTTAAAGACAATCTGTTTACTGTTCATAAACTTGTCAGATGTTTGATACTAAAGACTGCTTTAATATATAAAAAAGTCTTTCCTCTGTTCACTATGCACAATGGTTTCTTATTTATGGTTGCTCATTTGTGCCAGACTACTGGTAGGTTTTTTAGGGGAGGGGAAAATGAAGTATTTGTTTGCAAGTCAAAATACTCTGAAGGTCAATTTTCTTTCTTTGTCACTTTCTAATGAAATGTTTTGCCACATGGAAAATTAAGTTTTCTAAAATTATTCCTAGTATATTTACCACAGATAGCTCAAAGTTGGATTTTCTAATTGTAACCTATGTATTATTTGCCCATGATTAGTATGTTTCTTTCAAAAAGAGAAAGAAAAACACAACCTCTTGATTCTTTAGCATTAACCAATTAGTTCGTGACACATACATCATACTGTATGGAATTAGTAAAAACAAAACAAAACAAAAAAACAAACCAAACAGTATGCCTAATTTAGCTAAAGTAGAAACTGCATGTATCTGAAAGGTCAACAACGATATCCTATGAAATGTGCTGAGCACCCAAAAAATGCTACAGTAACCCACTATGTATTATATTGGATTCAGCCTAAACACATTTGCTCTTAAACTTTTCAGTGATTCTTTCTAATCTGGTAGGAAAGTATTCAAATTATGTTTAATAAAGCTGCATGCTGTGTTCATTACTTTATAATTATTTTTTCATAGAATATGGTACATAGTTGCTTCCAGTGACCACAATTTATTTTCCAAAACATTCAGCTCATAGCTGTTAGCTAAAACGGTATATAAAGTCACCACTTTAAGAAGGAAGATGTTGTGTTTCAAATTGTATGAAATACACAAACCATCAAATCAATATCCAGCTAAACATGGGAATCATGTGTTTAACCACAATGTTTCTGACATGTAAAATAAAGAAATTTTCAAATGGAAAATGCAGCTCAGCAAAGACCAAAATACAAACTATTGGTGAATGCTTCAAAGGAAGTATGTCTACTTAAAAGGATTTCAAACATGTGTTTTGTATTTTGCTTAATCGTATCTATTTTTCACATTAAAAATGCCAATATTGTAAAACAGGTAACTTTGGCTTAAGAGTAAAAAAATTACATGTATTTATTTCAACTAGAATATAAAGTGCCTAATATATGAAAGAATTTACTATAAATGTTTGTTATCTTACATGATGTCAAGTGATAGAAGATACCCCTAAGGTGAAACTATCGTCAAAAAATCTGCTTATATGCATGGAAACCATGTTGATTTCATGGGGGATTCAGTGTCACACTTTAGAACATGGTAATACATAGATTTGTTAGTATATAGATGTTCAAGAAATATCTTCTTTTAACTCTTCTGTCATTGGGCCAAAGTTGAGCCAATGTCATTGGGCCAAAATTGGGCCAATGTCATTGGGCACCTTCCAAACCTTCCAGGGTTTTTCTATATCTCTTTCTTTCTCACAAAATTCCTCAGACTTAATATTTTGAAGAATTGCATTTTAGAAGGTATGCATCTGGTTTTATTCCAATATCAAGACTATGATCATCTTAACTTTTGGTGAGAATAAACTAAGCTACAGCTGGCCAAAGTGATGCCTTCTCCAGGATACTGCATCACTGAATGAGGCTTTAAGCTCCTTAGTTATGCTATAGTCACAAATACAGATTAAGTTAACACTGAATTCCAGGGGACTCTATGACAGGATGGGACCCTTCTTCTCAAGAGTTCTCTTTATTCTTCAATTTAAAAAGCTTAAGCAGATCTTCCCTGAATTTTTGGTTTGAGTCCATAATTTAAACTTATATCACTGATACTATACATGGTACCACTAAAAATTAACTTGGGCTAATATCCATACATAAGGAACAAGAATTACCTAATTCATTAATTAACTCCTGTATGACTATCATGAAGGAAGAATCATTTGTTAGCAATCTTAATGATATCTGCTATTCCACAAAAATATTGACTAGAGTTAGACCCTTGGAAATGCAAAATATGTGTAGAAGTCATATCTACCTGGGAAAATGTGCATTTTAGTGGTAAGATTAATGAATATATTAAACTAAGGAAATATTAGTTAAATAGACAGCATAAGTGTAAAAAAAAGTCAAGCTAAAATGTGAATTTGTTAATCATTGTTCCAAGGTCTTGGATAGCTACCCAAGTTCAGTCTTAGCTGTGATATATAATTTTAAGATAAAGGTGAAAAAAATCTGTGGGTAAAGTTGATAAGATTTTGTAAATACGATTCTCATTTTTTTGTGTTTAAAATGGCCTTATGTCATATCTTTTAAATTTTGTAAAATAAAAGGTTAATCTGAGAATATCTGTTGCATTGACATGGAAAAACATTATTTCTTGTTTTTTTCATCTTTTTTATTGTGTGTAATTTATTTAATATTTAATATTTTTAGTTTTCAGCATTGATTTTCACAAGAGTTTGAATTACAAATTTTCTCCCCATTTCTACCCTCCCCACCACTCCAAGATGGCATATATTCTGATTGTCCCGTTCCCCAGTCAACCCTCCCTTCTGTTACCCCACTCCCCCCCATCCTCTTTTCCCTTACTTTCTTGTAGGGCAAAATAAATTTCTATGCCCCATTGCCTAATTGCATGCAAAAAAAATTTTTTTGAACATCTGTTTTTAAAACTTTGAGTTCCAAATTCTATCCCCTCTTCCCTCACCACTCACCCTCCCTAAGAAGGCAAGCAATTCAACATAGGCCACATGCATATCATTATGTAAAACCCTTCCACAATACTCATGTTATGAAAGACTAACTATATTTTGCTCCTTTCTATCCTGTCCCCCTTTATTCAATTTTCTCCCTTGACCCTGTCCCTTTTCAAAAGTGTTTGTTTTTGATTACCTCCTCCCCCTTTATGCCCTCCCTTCTATCATCCCCCTTTTTATCTCCTTCCTCCTTCTTTCCTGTGGGGTAAGATACCCAATTGAGTGTGTATGTTATTCTCTCCTCAGGCCAAACCCTTCTACAGAAGTGCTTTTTCTTGCCACTTTTATGCAAGATAATTTACCCTATTCTATCTCTCCCTTTCTTTCTCCCTGTCTCAATATATTCCTCTCTCATCCCTTAATTTGATTTTATTTTTTAGATATCATCCCTTCATATTCAACTCACCCTGTGCTCTCTGAGTCTGTTTTTTCGCTGCCTGGCCATGTTCCCAGCCAGCTTACTTGACCCTTGAGTTTTATGTCAGAGTATGACTGCTTGTAGAGTAGAGAGTACTTTGTCCTAAGCTTGAGGGGCTGCACTGTTGTTTTCAGAGGTATTTCTACACAGCAAGATCTGCCACACCAGGGCTCCTTCGCCCCCAAGAACTGCCGGTCTGGACCACGACTCAGATCTAAGCTGGCTCTGCACTCCTGCTCAGATCTGCCACTTAATTCTGGGGCCAGAAGCAACTGCAGCTGTAGGTCTGTAAGCAGCCTTAGAGCTGTAACACCTCTGCTGCCCCTGGGGTGGTAGCCAACTGGGAACTTCTTTCACTCTGTCCCAGCAGCTTTTCCCACTAACCTTCTCTGTTGTCTTTGGTGTTTGTGGGTTGAGAAGTCTGGTAACTGCCCACACCTCACTGATTCAGGGCGCTAGGGCCTGTTCTGCCTGGCTCCTGGGTCTGGTTGGTCCAGGCGCAGCTCACGGTGGGCTCTGCTCTGCTCCGCTCCCAGTTCCATGCTATAGACCTTACCCTGCAAACATCCAGGCTGTCCTGGGCTGGAGCCCTGCTTCCTTCTGCTTTTCATGGGTTCTGCAGTTCTAGAATTTATTCAGAGCCATTTTTATAGGTGTTTGAAGGGACCTGGGGGGGAGCTCACGCAAGTCTCTGTTTTCCAGCTGCCATCTTGGCTCCACCCCAAAAAACATTATTTCTATAAAATGATATTGATATAACACTGTATTCCTAAAAGGTCTATGGACATAATTACCCAATAAAATTTCTTTGTATCTTGGGAGTCATATGATTGGGCCGCTAGGTGGCACAGCGAAAAAAGCACCAGGCCTGGGTCCAGGAAAAACCTGAGTTCAAATTCAGCTTCAGACACTTATCAGCTGTGTGGCCTTGGGCAAGTCACTTAAACTCTGTTTGCCTTAATCCAGTAGAGAAGGAAATGGCAAACCACTCCAGTATCTTTGCCAAGAAAACCCCAAAGGGGTCACAAAGAGTTACACATAACTGGACAACAACAATAAAAGGGTATACAAAAAGAAAATCTTGCATTATAGTAATATAACAAATTTCTGAAATATTCATGTGTTCGGGAACTGCATTGAGCTGTACATGCAAGTCTTGTGAGACATAATTTTTCACATTGTTGAACTGCAAAATCACATGCAAGGCTCAGAAACATTTTCTCAATCAATGAGCATTTATTAAACACCTACTGTATGCCAGCCACTGTACTAGGTACAAATGATACAAAGACAGAAATGAAATAGTCTCTGACCCCAAGGAACCTAAATTTTTTAGGAATAAACTATGTAAACATACAAGTAAATAAAAAATGTACACAGCTGGGGAACAGGGTAATCAGAATATATGCCATCTTGGAGTGGGGGGGAGGGTAGAAATGGGGAGAAAATTTGTAACTCAAATTCTTATGGAAATCAATGCTGAAAACTAAAATATTAAATAATAAAGTATGGAATTCAAAAGAAAAAATGTATAGAGCAAATACAAGTAAATATAAAAGAGTTACAGAGTGAACACAAGGTAATTTGGGGGAAGCAGTTAATAAGATCAGGAAAGGAGAGTACAAGACAGTAAGAGACAATGTAAGAGACGCAGATGTCTGTTTCAGCTATGAGGGGATAGTGTGTTCAAAGACAAGAGATGAGAGACAGACTGTCAGCTATTGTCAGCCAGTGGGTCAGTTTGGTTAACACTAGGTGATAAGTGTAGAAAAGTAGGCTGTAGTTAAATTATGAAGAGCTTTAAATGCCAAACGGAAGGGATCATTTTATCCTAGAGGCAAGACAGTGCCACTAGAGTTTCTTGGGCAGCAACAAAGTGACACAGAGCTGTGCTTTAGGAGTATTACTTTGACAGCTATGTGGAGGATGTATTGTGGAGACTTAAGTCAGGGAGGTCAATTAAGAGGGTGTTTAGGGCAGGTAGGTGGCTCAGTGGAGAGAGCACTGGCCTGGCCCTGAAGTCAGGAGAACCTGAGTTCAAATCCAGCCTGAGACACTTACTAGCTATATGACCCTGGGCAAATCACTTAAACCCAACTGCCTCCCCCAAAAGAGGCTATTGCAATAGTCCAGGTGAGACATGAAGAGGTTCTGATGAAGGTGTGAGTAAAGAAAGGTAGATTTTGTAGAGAGGTTTTGTATGAAGAAATCGATCAAGCAAACAAGTATTTATCAAGCACCTAGTATATGCTAGACATTGTGCTAATTAATGGCATTACAAGTACAAAGAATGAAACAATCCTAGTTTGCAATGAGCTTACATTCTAATGGAGGAGGCAACAAATACATATAAAATATACACAGCATAAATATAAAGTTGAAATATATGTTTATGTATTATATATATGCTATATATATATATACACACACACACATATCTACATACATAAAGTAATGAAATACAAGGTTCACTGGGAGAGAGCACAGTGCCAGCTGGGGGGGATCATGAAAGAATCCACATAGGAGATGGTGTTTGAGCTGTTAAAGAAAGAGTGGAATTCTTGGAGGTAGAGGTACCCAGACAGTGCATTCCAGGTGTGTGGGATGAGCAGTACAAAGCATGGAGAGGAGAGATGAAGTATACTGAGTGACAAAAGAGACAAGTCAATATTTGGCAAGATTACAGCATGTAGGAGAGACAGAATACTTTTTAGTGACATTGGTTGAGTCCTGGTTAGCTAAATGCTAACTAAAGGAGTTTATATAATATCCTGGGCACCGAAACGGTACAGTGGATAAAGTTCTGGGCATGGAGTTGGGAAGACTCAGCTTCATGAGTTCAAATCTGGCCTCAAACACTTAGTAGCTGTGTGACCCTGGGCAAGTCACTTAACCCTGTTTGCCACAGTTTCATCATCTGTAAAATGAGCTAGAGAAGGAAATGGCAAATCATGCCAGTATCTTTGCCAAGAAAACCCCCAATGGGGTCATTAAGAGTGAAACACAAATGAAAATGGCTGAACAACACAACGTATTTTATCCTAGATAGATTAGGAAACCACTGAAGTTGGTTGACAGGAGACTCACACGGCCAGATTTGTGTTTAGGGGAAATTACTTTGGAAAGAATATGTAAGATGAACTGGAAAGACTTGAGGAAAGAAAAACAATGAGGAAGCTGTTGCATTTATCTAGATAAGAGTTGATGAGAGCCTGCACTAAGGAGCTAGTTATGTGAGAGGAGAGAAGGGGTAAGATGTGAGAAGAGTTGTGAAAATACAAACAGAGAGAATAAGGAGTTGAACAGAATGCTGAGATTACAAACCTAAGATGGTGGAAATATGGTCATGCTTTCTAGAAATAAGGGAGTTTGGGAAAGGGGAGGTTTAGGGGAAAAGAAAAAATTCTGTTTTAAACACTTTGCATAATGGGGGGTGATGAGGGAAAGTAAAGAGTCAAGGATGAATCTGAGAGTGAGAGCCTGATCAACTGGAAGGAGGATAGTGGTGGTACCTTCAACAGAAGAAACTGGTGGGAGGAATGAGTGGAGGAGGGAGAAGAGAAGAGACCTTTTAGGATATGTTCAATTTCAGATGTGTATGTGGGGCATACAGTTTAAAATGTCCAAGAGGCAGTTTGAAATGTAGGCTGGAGCTCCAGAGAGAGACTAGGGCTAGAGATTCAGATCTGGGAATCACCTACAGAGAGATCAATTGAATCCACGGGAGCTGGTGAGACGACAGAGAAGGAGTGTGGAAAGAGAAGAGAATGCAAGATAGAATCTTTAGGTGCACCAATAGTTATGGGATGGGGCATGGATTATGTTAATGACCCAGCAAAGGAATCTGAGAAATGGCCGGTTAGAAAGGCAAACCAAGAAAGAAGAGCCTCCTCAAGAAAAGAGGAGATACTTTCCAAGAGAAGAGAATCAGCAGTGTCAATTGCTACAGAGAGATCAAGAAAAATTAGGGGGTGTATGAAGCCAAGATAGCAGAGTGGAAGCAGGGACTTGTCTGAGCTCTCCCCCAAGCCCCTCCAAATACCTGTAAAAATTACTCTAAATAAATTCTAGTGCAACAGAACCCACAAAAAGACGGAGTCAAAGAAATTTCCAGTCAAAGACAACTTATAACATCAGTAGGAAAGGTCTGTTAGATCTGAGTGAGGAGCTTAGTATAGCCCTGGCCCCAGCAAACCAGAAACAGGCCTTATGAGTGACTGAATCAGCAGCAGTGGCAGTGGTGGTGGCTGCTTCTGGAGCTCTCAGCCCACAGACAGTAAGGGGATCAAACAACTGGTCAGAAGGAGATTACAGGGGTCTCTTTGCTGGCACTGAGGCAGGTCTCTGTTGTGTTGCCCATACTTGGAAATGGGTTGCAGTCCTGAGTGGCAGTCCTGGGGCAAGGAGGAGCACTGGCATAGTAGAGCTTCTGGCAGTAATGAAGAGGGAACCCTCCTCATGGTTCCAAGAAAGAAAAGAATGCTTGTGATCATTCACAGACCAGAGCACAGTACAAGAGAAGTGCAAACACCTCTCCTTAGATCATACCACCTTGGAAGGACTGAAAAGTTACATGACCCTAGAAGTATCAGTGAAAACAGCAGCACAAAATCCCTGAAGCTTAGGACAGTATGCCTTCCACACTGGAAGCAGAACACTACCTTAACAGAGAGTTAAAAAATCAAGTAACTGGTTGGAAAAATGAGCAAACAATAGAGAAAAAACTCTTGACTACAGAAACTTACTTTGGTTACAAAGAAGATCAAAACATACACTCAGAAGAAGACAACGAAGTTAAAGCTCCTCCATCCAAAGCCTCCAAGATAAATACAAATTGGTCTCAGGACAGGGAAAACCTCAAAAAGGATTTTGAAAATCAAGTAAGAGAAGTAGAGGAAAAACTGGAAAGAGAAATGAGAGTGATGCAAGAAAATCATGAAAAACGAGTCAACAGCTTGGTAAAGAAGACCCAAAAAAATTCTGAAGAAAATAACACCTTAAAAAATAGACTAGTCCAAATGGCAAAAGAGGTTCAAAAAGCCAATGAAGAGAAGAATTCCTTAAAAAGGAGAATTGGCCAAATGGAAAAGGAGGTCCTAAAGCTCAATGAAGAAAATAATTCCATAAAATTAGAACAGAGCTAATGACTCTGCGAGAAATCAAGAAATTATAAAACAATACAAAAAGAATGAAAAAATAGAAGACGATGTGAAATATCTCACTGGAAAAACAACTGACCTGGAAAATAGATGCAGGAGAGATAATTTTAAAATTATTGGACTCCTTGAAAGCCATGATCAAAAAAAGAGCCTAGACATCATCTTTCTAGAAATTATCAAGGAAAACTGACCTGATATTCTAGAACCAGAGGGTAAAATAGAAATTGAAAGAATCTACCAATCACCTTCTGAAAGAGATCCCAAAATGAAAACTCCCAGGACTACTATAGCCAAATTCCAGAGTTCCCAGATCAAAGAGAAAATGTTGCAAACAGCCAGAAAGAAACAATTCAAGTATTGTGGAAACACAATCAGGATAACACAAGATTTCGCAGCTTCTACATTAAGGAATTGGAGGGATTGGGACATAATATTCTGGAGGGCAAAAGAACTAGTGTTATAACCAAGAATCACCTACCCCACAAAACTGAGTTTAATCCATTAGGGAAAAAATGACATTCAATGACATAGAGGAATTTAATACAATCTTAAGAAAAGACCAGAAATAAATAGAAAAATTCACTTTCTAATACATGACTCAGGAGAAGCACAAAAAGGTAAACAGGAAAGAGAAATCATAAGGGACTTATAAAAGTAGAACTGCTTACATCCCTACATGGAAAAATGATATTTGTAACTCATAAGACCTTTTTCATTATTAGGGTAGTTAGAAAGAATATATACATATATATGTATGTGCATACATATATATGTATATATATATATACATATATATGCATAGACGGAGGTACATAGGATGAGTTGAATATGAAAGGATGATATCTAAAAAATAAAATTAAGGGGTGAGAGAGAGGAATGTACTGGGAGAAGGAGAAAGGGAGAAGTAGAATGCAGTAAATTATCTCCCATAAAAGAGACAAGAAAAAGCTTTTTATAGTGGAGGGGAAGAGAAGGGAGGTGAAAGGGACTGAGTGAACCTTACTCTCATTGGAATTGGCTTAAGATGGGATTAACATATACACTCAATTGGGTATGGAAATCTATCTTCCCCTACAGGAAATCGGGGACGGAAAGGGGATAAGAGAGGAATGTGTTGATAGAAGGGAGAACACATTGGGGAAGGGGGTAATCAGAAGCAAACATTTTTGAGGTGTGACTGGGTGAAAGGAAAGAACAGAATAAACAAGGGGATGGGAGAGGATGGAGGGAAATATAGTTGGTCTTTCACAACATGACTATTATGGAAGTATTTTGCCCGACTGTACATGTATAACCTATATCAAATTGCTTGCCTTCTCAATGAGGATGGGTAGGGAGGGAAAAAGGAAGAGAACTGGAACTCGATGTTTTAAAAATGAGTGTTAAAAATTGTTTTTACGTGTAACTGGGAAACAAGATATACAGGCAATAGGGTATAGAAATCTATCTTACCCTATAGGAAAATAGAAGAGGGAAGGGGATAAGAGAAGGGAGGGTGATCTAAGGGAGGGAAGATGGGGGGAGGGGCAATTAGAAGCAAAACACTTTTGAGGAGGGACAGGGTGAAAAAAGAAAGAGAATAGAATAAACAGTGATAGGGTGAATATGATAGAGGGAAATATAGTTAAGCAATAATAACTATGAAAAAAATGAAGCAAGTTTCGCTGATAAAGTCATTGTTTCTCTAAGGTATAGCAAACTGTATCAAAATTATGAAAATAAGAGCCATTCCCCAATTGATAAATAATCAAAAGATATAATCAGTTTTCAGTTTAAGTAATTAAAGCTATCTATAGCCATATGAAAAAAATTCTAACTAACTATTGACTGGAGAAATACAAATTAAAACAATTCTGAGGTACTACCTCATAACTATTCAAATAGATAATAGGACAGAAAAGGTAATTGACAAATGTTGGAGGGGATGTGGGAAAAATGAAATATTAATGTACTGTTGTCGGAGTTGTGAATTGATTAAACCATTCTGTAGAGCAATTTGGAACTATGTCCAAAAGGCTATAAAACCACGCATACCCTTTGACACAGCAATACCACTACTAGGTCTGCATCCCAAAAGAGATAAAAAAACTAAAAGCAAAAGGACTGGTATGTACAAAAATGTTTATAGCAGCTCTTTTCTGGGGGTAAAGAATTAGAAATTGATGGGATATGCATCAATTGCGGAATGGCTGAATAAGTTGTAGTATGTAATTATGATGAAATACTATTGTACTATAAGAAATGATGAGCAGGATGTTCTCAGAAAAACCTAGAAAGACTTATACGGCTTGATGCAAAGTGAAACGTACTGAGTACAAAGTAATAGCTGTATTACAAGATGATCAGCTATGAATGACTTAGCGATTCTCAGCAATATGACGATCCATGACAACTCTGAAGGACTTAGTATAAAAAATACTATCCATCCCAAGAGAAAGAACTGATGGTG
Organism: Phalanger gymnotis; assembly: GCA_028646595.1. Classification (NCBI taxonomy): domain Eukaryota; kingdom Metazoa; phylum Chordata; class Mammalia; order Diprotodontia; family Phalangeridae; genus Phalanger; species Phalanger gymnotis. The sequence continues at coordinate 123,782,295 of CM053623.1, read as the reverse complement.
TCTGAATACGTATTTTTTCACTCGATTTTTTTGGTCTATGTTTTCTTTCACAACATTACTATTATGGATAAAAAAAGAAAAATTAGGACCAACAAAAGGTCACTGAATTTGGTAATTAAACAATCACTGGTAATTTTGGGGAGGGAAGTTCATTTGAGTGATATTGTCAGAAATTAGATTTCAAAGAGTTAAGTGAGAGCAAAGTAAGTGGAGGCAATGAATATAGATGGGTTTTTTTCCCCCTAGAAGTCTGGCTTCTTGGGGGAAGAGAGAGAAGAGGGATATAGGGCAATAACTTAAGGGATGGCAGGATGAGGTGCATAGGTTTAGAGGATGGCAAAGCCCTGGGCATGGTTATAGGCAGCAAGTAAGAAACCAACAAATAGGAAGGGATTGAAAATATAGGGGAGGGAATGATTGTGGAAGCAACCTGCTAGAAGACATGGAAAGGAGTGTGATCAAGTACAAATGCTGTGCCTTTGGAATAGATCATGGACACATGGGCATCTAAATACTGATGCTTTTAAAAAAAACCATAATTAGCTTTGTGAATACAAATAAATACATCACTTTGTACAAGAAACAGTGCCACTCCTATAGTACCTTAATAAAAAAGAATAACAAAAAATGGAAACTCAAGAATTTCTGTAACATAATAGACCTAAGGGACATTTTCTCCCCATAAATTTTAGGTGAAGTGTTAGTGGAAAAGATGGGAGAAGTACCAAAGGAAAAGTTAAGTTGGATAATAAATATAAAATTAAGTGAAGGACAACTATAAAGGAGATTTTAAAAACTGCATTAGAATAGATGAAAGAACAATTAGGGAAATTGTAAAATTACATACATAGGCCCAAAACATCAATAATATTAACAATTACAAAATAAATGAAGTCAAGAAAGTATCAGTAGATTAGAAAAGTAAAATTGAAAAATAAATCCAGAAAGTTACAAAACTAAAAAACCCAATAACTAATAATAATAAAAATAGTAATAACAATAATAGTAAATATGCAAAACAAATTAATGGATCTAGAAGTTGAAGAAACAAGAATAAACGTACTTGGTTAATTTGGATACCAGAAGATACCGATGGAGGAAAAAAAAGGTAAATATTGCATTAGAAGACCTAATTACCAAAATTTTCTAGGGTGGACAAGCTCAGGAAGCATTCTTTAAGAGAAAGTGCAGGACACCAGGAGGAGAAATGCTCACAGTGATTCATTAAAGCATATAATTATAAAATTACAGAATTGTAAAGACAAAGAAAAAATCTCCAAGTTTCGATTTTTAAAAAAAAATCACTCTTAAGGTAGTGCCAATTATAGTAATATACTTTTCAAAAACGAAGCAAAAACATCAGAATTGGATAAAAGTAGAAAAATGTCTTTTTTTAAAAAAAAAATAGTGCTAGAGGACCAGCAAGGATAGTGGAGAAAAATGAATCAGAACATTCTGATTCTCCCCCAAACTATCAGTCAATTGGTCAGCCAACAGGTATTTATTATACAGTTATTATGTGCAAGGCACATACTCTCTACCCAGGTAGATCAGCACCTCCTCGGCAATTTATAATTTTAACAACTTGCCTAGAGAATGACTTGTCCAGAGTCACTTAGCCAATATGTACCACAAGTAGGACTTGACCTGAAGTTTTCCTGGCTCCAAGGTCTCTAGCCATTCCCCTGTACTCCCTTCCTTATTCTAAGGCAACCATTACCAGATCCTGTAAGGAAGAGGCGGTATGAATACACAGGCATTCTCTCCCATCCCAGAAATGCAGGCAGTCTCTATCGCATGATGCTGCTCTGTTTTCTGAACAGGGAAAAGAACAGCAAAGGGGACTAAGGGCAAGGTCTCATTCTCTTTTACTGAGCATAACAAAAGAGTGGCTTGTGAAACTAGAGTCCAATATCTTGAGTTCCAGAAGGCCATTCACTCATAGGATAGCCCAAACAACAAGGGCCACAGTCAGGGGTCGTCAGCTGTCCTTTAAACAAGGTGACATGTGTGTGTGCTTGTACATCTTATAAGCCTAGTAATGCCTTGTAGCATCAAGTTCTCAACCTCTTTCTACTGCAATTTTCAGCATGTTTCACATTAAAAAGGATTATTTCTAGATAGATAAAAAGCCTTTGTGGTAAAATCAGTATCATTCAACTTCACATCAACTTCCTTAGTGACCAAATAAAGAAAGGAAAAAGTACTCCATTAATTGGCAATTTCATTTCAGTGGTTGAAGATATAAGCTCTTTTTTTCCAAACCAATTATGTAAGTTTTTGTTGGTTAAGAGCTTGTTCATAACACCTAGCATTTTAATGGCTCTCCATAATCCATTGTTTGAAAATGTTATTTTCATCCTGTAACTAAGCCAGAATTTATTTTAACTCTGATAGAACTTGAAAAGCATTTATATAATCTCCAAACAGCATTTTACCACCATGGTCACCAATGCAGAATAATTCACAAATGAACAAAGTTTTACCCAAGCACAAAGCAGTTAGTAAGCAAATGGAAAATATTCTCATGTGAATGGAAAAAGTTCATAATCTCACACATAAAATAAAAATCTTTCTTTTTTGAGAATGGGTTAACCCTTGCATACTACCATGTCTACTAAGTGAAAGAAAAAAACATATATAAAGCATTTCAGGTACAAACAGAAAAGAAAGACATGACCTTAAGGCACTCACATTCTATTAAGGAAGAGCCTCAAGTCATATGGAAAGGTCCCAAGGTTCTTCTACAAAGCAGATAGGAAAGCATCTTCTTAATTTCATACCTACTGATAAAATTATATGTTTCTAACTTAACGGACAAGGACTTTGGCACTTGAAGTTTTGCAAAGCACGTGTAATCTAATTTGAACCTCTCAACAACCTTGTGACAGAGGTTCTATTATCCAGAAAAATGTAAGATTATAGTAAAAAGGAGGATGGAGACCGGGGAGGGAAGCAGTTGACTAGAAATGAAAGAATTTTACATAGATTAACTACAGTCCTGAAACACAAGAATCAGAAGAGTAGAATGTCTGAACTTTCTAGCTGAGAGAGAAGCTTGGAGATTAACTTAGCATCAGAGTTCTAGATTAGAACTTTAGTGTGAAGGGCGTTTCTGCAGCTGAAATCTCCAAGGGTGTCACCTGCAGCAAAGCAGGGGCAAGCCAAGCAGGAGGCCTCTGTATATTCTGCCCCTCAACTGCAGCAGGGAAAGGGAGACCTAAGGTTTATAGAAAAGGGACCTGAAGGTCTCCTGACAGTCTATAGATAGAGCCAGTCTCCCAGGTAGAAAACTATTGACACTTAGAATGATATTGGATAAAAATATAAAGTTAAATTTACCTCTGACTGCTTCAGTTAAACTGAGTTTCCCTAGATGTTTTCCTCTAGGAATATTTTATTTTTTAATAAAATATTTTCCCCAAATTTGACACAAGTGGAAAGCAGAACGTTTCAGATGTTGTTAAGGTCCATGAAAAACTGCACATATTATAAAAACAAGATTAGACATGTAAGAAGCTAAATGTAGTTAGAAAGTAACTCTTAAAGTAATCCTTCTCCTGGTGTCTCCCCTCCCCATTTACCCCAAGGAAATCCTTGCATTAGATGATCTCCTCTATGTTAACCTAATTCTGGTTTCCAGAGAACAGAGATTTTTACTGTAGTTACTTCCAAGCCAGGTAAAAATGAGGCAAATACCAGATTTTGTCCCTTGGCTAAAGTTTACATATAGAGGATGTATTTGTATAGATATATTTATATCTGTGGGCATATGTATGTATGAATGCATCTCTCTCTCTCTCGCTCTCTCTCTCTCTCTCTCTCTCTCTCCTCTTCCTCCTCCTCCTCCAGGGAAATGCCCCTAGAATTTGGGTAACTCTGGGTGATATGCACTGCCCAGCATTCTTGCCTCAGCAAATCTCCATGGTGCTGTCCCAAACAGAGGAATATTATGTATATATAATATATATATATATACACATACATACATATATGTTATAATCACCATCACCAACATAGATAAGCAACTGCATTCCCTACATGGTGGAATTATATATCCAGACACCAAAACAAAATCTTTTATTTTTCACATAAAATGGTTGTTTCTTTTTATTCCTTATTCCAAAATGCATGCTTACTAAAATTCATGAAATATGGACTTAGTCATACCCTGAAAAATATTTATGGAAAATGGGATTTAATTTTTACCTTAATAAACTCTGGGACTGTTTAGATGATCCTGACAACTAAAAAGAGCCTTGCAAAATTGCACATGTCATTCTGCTGCTATAACTTGTATACTTTTTAAAAAAGTTTGTTAGATTTTTAAACTTTATTTTAATGCATGTGCTTTTCAAAATAACCAGAGTCATATAATATATAAACAAAAACCACAAACTGTGTAAAATATCATTCGGAATTAAAAAAAAACCTAAATGGATATGGAATCTGAAGCACACTATAAAATGTTAATTATTTTTTTATAATCCTGAGAATAGAAGTTTATAAGATTGGGTTTGAAGAAGGTCCCAGTACACTGGGCTGGGAATCCTGACCTGGCTTAAACATCCCTTAACAACCTACTCAATATTTTTCCACTTCAGGTTCCATATAAAATATAGTATATATTTATCATATATCATATATATCATATGTATATTATATATCAGTATATCATATAAAATGAGCATAATTATATTTATCCTACCCTATCTTACCTCATAAGATTATTGAAAAAGTAAGATGACATATGAAAGTGTTTTGAGGTACAGAATGAAAGAATGCTTGTTTTAATATTTGAACAATTATACAAAAATTCCATTATATGTTACCAACTAAAATTCACTCTGAAGGGTTTGGCAGAAAAATCCTTGGGACCAAAGGTAAACCCAAATTGGAATAAGAGAAGCATTAAACTACATATTAGTAACCAAGTCAAACTTTTTGAAAAACAAAACCAAAAATATTTAAATATATTTTGAGCCTTGATCTAACCTCAAGGAAATAACAAATAGTAAAGATAAATATGTTTAAAGTAACTAATATACTAAATATAAAGTAACTAATATGTCGAAAGCATTGTAACGAGATAGATACCCTGTCTCAAGTTTCTCATCTCTCTAAATCATTCTCCACACAACTGCTGAAATGATATTCCTAAAATATAGATCTGATCATGCTTCTCCCCTGCTCAAAAAATCCAGCAGCTTCCTATGACCTCAAATACAAACTCTTCTCTCTGTCATTTAAAGACTTTCATAATCTGGCTCCAAATTACCTTTCCTGGCTTATCATTTGTTATTTCTTTTCCTGCATTTTATAGTTCAGGTAAATGGGCTCACTTGATGATCCTCATAAATGTCATTCCATTTCCACTCTCCTTGCCTTCTCGAAGGCTGTTCTCCCTTGCCTGGAATGCACTCCCTCTCTTGACCTTTGATTCTCAGAGTCCTTATCTTCCTTCAAAACTCAGCTCAAGTACAACTTCCTCCCATCTGAAGGTCTTTATTGATGTCTTCAGCTACAATTCCTCCCTTCCTCCAATATTTGTACATGTTGTTCTCTTTCCACCTCCCTCCCCAAAAGAAAGTAAGCTCCTTGACAGCATGGTCTTTGTATATCCTACGCCTAGCACAGTGACTGGCTTACATTGATTGACTGATTGGCTGAGAAGGATAATGATAGTACATAATCCCTGCATTCAATGAATACGTAATTTTGTTCTCAAAGAGCAAAGTATATAGACATTAAAAGATAACAATATGAAATAGTGTATGAGAAGGGCCAAATGAATAATGAAAATAAATGCTGTAGTTCAGAGAAGTAAGAGATGGCTGTAGTTGAGGAGGGTCAGAAGGCTTCTCAGAGAAGACAGGGCTTGAGCTGGGCCTGAAGAACATGTGGATATTGGACAGGTAGGAAGAATAGTGGAAGACATTATTTTTGCATGATCAAATGTACAAGGACAGGAATCCACAAGGTATATTCTGGAGACAGGGAGCAGAGCAGTTAGCTAGGGCAGTCATTCATTTAGTTCAGTCAACAAGCATTTTATTGAGCAATTATTTATGTGCTAAGTGGTAAGGGACATAAAGAAAGGCCCAAACACTGTCCATCCCCTGAAACCAAAAGTTAACATGATCAACATTGCTTTTTATACTTTTATTTAGTTACTCCTGCCCCACTCAGGAATTTTGCTGCTATAACTTTATAACTTCATCATGCTGACACAGTCATTATTTAAATTGAAGGAATCTACTTTAAATACATTAAGGGAAAAAAAAACTTCAAAAACACATCAAGGGGGACAGAATCAAGGAATATGGTGGTAATCTAGCATAATTATGAATCCACTGCAGTAGGCTATAAAACACACCAGTAAGACCTCAATAAAGAATCCTTACATTAGATTTAAATCTACTTCTTTGCAATTTCCACCTACCATTCAGAGTTCTGCCTGCTGAGTCAAAAAAGAATGAGTCTAATCATCCACACAGCACATCTGAAAGTACATGAAAGACACCTATCATGTAGGCCTTGTTGCTTCAATTGACCCTTGTAGGGCATTATTTCCTGACTGGTCCCTATCTGATCAACATCCTATGGCCATGATACTGCTTGTTCTCCCTAAAATATGGAGCTCAGAACTGAACACAATAGTCCAGATTAGACTCTAGGGCAGAGGGCAGGAGGATTAACCATTTTCTACCTTCTGAAAATCATTCTTGTAATGTAGCCTATAATACGCTGGGTTTTGTTTTTGTTTTTCCTAGTTGACATTACAGTGTTGACCCATTTTGAGCTGTTGCAATACAACAGACCCTACAAATCTTTCTCACCTGCACTGATGTCTAGTCATACCTCCCAAATTCTACACTTGTGTACTACACAAGGTACTTGTGTACCTTGAAACAAAATGTAGGACTTCCCACTTAAATAGGTAATATCTTTCCTGGGTATGTATCCAGGACCTCGCTAAAGAACATCCTAAGACGGTTGATTATCGCATATCACTGGGGAATAAAAGGACACTAAAAGCTTTGTTAAGGATTATGAAATCTTGAGGAAGAAACTGAAACACTCAAGGGGACTAATAGTGGTTTTTAATCATTCCTGGCAATTAAGGGAAATGGCTTCAGGAGGCAGTGGATACTTGGGGAGGAGGAAAGCTGATTAAGAAGATGGTACCTGGTAATGAGACTTGGATTTCTGTACTATGGCTTAACATACAGGATGACAGCCTCTTGGGCAATGATGGGGAGTGTCTACCAACAGGTAGTAAGAAATAGTTTACCTCAGGTCCTACAAATCTAATAAAAAAAAGTTTATAAATTGAACTGGGCCTTAAAAATAAAGAGGAGAAAGGAAATTGCCTATGTATTTCTACCAAGTTAAATGCCAGAAAGAGTGGCTATGATGTAGGAGGAGTGATAATTACAAAGATGATCAGAAATTCAGGAAAGAAATCCAAGACAAGAGGAAACAATAAAATTAATGGCCTCAGATATATATATATACCTATATATCTTGATATTTGTCTAGATAAATATGTAGATATTTATCTAGATGTCTACATACAAATGTACTATGTACAGGTAACAAGAGAGGCAAACTAGAGATTCTTTTTTTATTTTATTTAATTTTAAAATTTATTTAATATATTTAGTTTTCGGCACTGATTTTCACAAGAGTTTGAATTACGAATTTTCTCCCCATTTCTACCCTCCCGCCCACTCCAAGATGGCATCTATTCTGGTTGCCCCATTCCCCAGTCAGCCCTCCCTTCTGTCACCCCATTCCCTCCCATCCCCTTTTCCCTTCCTTTCTTGTAGGGCAAGATAAATTTCTACACCCCATTGCCTGTGTATCTCATTTCCTACTTTTTTTTTGTTTTTGAACATCTGTTTTTAAAACTTTGAGTTCCAAATTCTCTCCCCTCTTCCCTCCCCACCCACCCTTCCCCTAAGAAGGCAAGCAATTCAACATAAGACACATGCATACTAACTATATTTTGCTCCTTCCTAACCTATCCTCCTTTATTGAATTTTCTCCCTTGACTCTGTCCTTTTCAAAAGTGTTTGTTTTTGATTACCTCCTCCCCCATCTGCCCTCCCTTCTATCGTCCCCCCTTTTTTATCCTCTTCCTCCTTCTTTCCTGTGGGGTAAGATACCCAATTGAGTGCGTACATTATTCTCTCCTCAGGTCAAATCCGATGAGAGCAAGATTAACTCACTACCCCTCACCTGCCCCTCTTCCTTTCCCACAGAAATACTTTTTCTTGCCACTTTTATGCAAGATAATTTACGCCATTCTATCTCTCCCTTTCTCCCTCTCTCAATATAATCTTCTCTCCTCCCTTAATTTGATTTTATTTTTTTTAGATATCATCCCTTCATATTCTACTCGCCCTATTCCCTCTGTCTATATATATATATATATATACACACACACATACATATATATGCATATTCCCTTCCACTACTCTAATACTGAGGTCTCATGAATCATAACCAACATCTTTCCATGTAGGAATGTAAACAAAACAGTTCAACTTTATTAAGTCCCTTGTGATTTCTCTTTCTTGTTGTTTTTTAACAATCTGGTTAGCAGCTGTTGTGTGGGTGAAAGACCAACACAAGCCCAACAACAAGAACTCTACCAGCATGCTGCTAAAGCACACGTTCTTTTGATCTGCTTTATTAAGGAAAGCAATATTAAGGGGTTGACAAGGTTACTTTAATTCAGCATACAAATATCATTCACTTAGCTCAGGGCAAAAAACCAGCACCCTGAACTTCAGGGCAAAATACAAACAAAGTACAAACATTGAAAGACAGACCTCGTCTGATTCAAATCCCAATACATAGTTACCATAGTTTAACAAAGTCCCAGCATCCGGGTTTACAAGCTGGAGGGCTCTTAGCTACAGCTGCCTGGAGCCTCTGTGAGCCACCAAAAGTGAGAGCCCTGTGCAAATGGCTCTGTCTTCTCTTCTTATAGGATTTCAGACATCATCAAATGCCATCTGAATGACCAGAACTTAGGCTCCTGTGATTGGCTCTGGAGTTAGCACCTCCCCTTAGTTAGCTGCACCTTGGGCCCCACCTTAGTTACCAATCAACACGCACATAGGTTTTACACCTAACAGGGGTTTGGGCCCCAGGGCTTAGCACCTGGTAAGACTTAATGAAATACACTGAATTACTCAAAGGAAAAGAAAGCCAAACTCTTCAAGGGCACTTGGTTGAACTAAGTGCTAAGAGCCCATTTTGCTTACTAAATAGATATATGCATATTCCCTTTAGCTATTCTAATACTGAGGTTTCATGAATCATAACCAACATCTTTCCATGAAGGAATATAAACAAAACAGTTCAACTTTATTAAGTCTCTTGTGATTTCTCTTTCTTGTTTACCTTTTCATGCTTCTCTTGATTCTTGTGTTTGAAAGTCAAATTTTCTATTCAGCTCTGGTCTTTTCACTGAGAAAGCTTGAAAGTCCTCTATTTTACTGAAAATCCACATTTTGCCT
>CM053623.1:123752876-123772262 GCA_028646595.1 Phalanger gymnotis | reverse complement strand
GGTTTTTCCAATGAGATATTTCACATTGTCTTCCACTTTTTCATTCCTTTGGTTCTGTTTGATAATATCTTGATTTCTCATCAAGTCACTAGCTTCCACTTGCTCCAATCTAATTTTTAAGCTAGTATTTTCTTCAGTGGTCTTTTGGACCTCCTTTTCCATTTGGCTAATTCTGCCTTTCAAGGCATTCTTCTCCTCACTGGCTTTTTGGAGCTCTTTTGCCATTTGAGTTAGTCTATTTTTTAAGGTTTTGTTTTCTTCAGTATTTTTTTCAGCATTTTTTGGGTGTCCTTTAGCAAGTCATTGCCTTGTTTTTCATGGTTTTCTGGCATCACTCTCATTTCTCTTCCCAATTTTTCCTCGAGTTCTCTAACTTGCTTCTCCAAATCCCTTTTGAGCTCTTCCATGGCCTGAGACCAGTTCATGTTTTTCTTGGAGGCTTTTGATGTAGGCTCTTTGACTTTGTTGACTTCTTCTGGCTGTATGTTTTGGTCTTCTTTGTCACCAAAGAAAGATTCCAAAGTCTGAGACTGAATCAGAGTCTGTTTTTTGGTGCCTGGCCATGTTTCCAGGCAACTTACTTGACCTTTGTGTTTTATATTGGGGTATAACTGCTTGTAAAGAGTACTTTGTTCCAAGCTTGGGGGGATGCACTGTTGTTTTCAGAGCTATTTCTATACAGCCAGCTCTGCCACACCAGCACTCCTCCTCCCCCAAGAAACACCAACCTGGACCTGACTCAGATCTTGAGCAGGCTCTGCATTCCTGCTCTGTTCGCCACTTAATTCCTCCCACCATGTGGGCCTGGAGCCAGAAGCAACTGCAGCTATAGTTCTGTGGCTGCACCACCACCCTTGCCCCTGGGGTGGTGATTGAACCACGAACTCCTTTCACTCTGTCCCACACAGCTTTTCCCACTGACCTTCTCTGTTGTCTTTGGTGTGAGTGGTGCCACAGCTCACTGATTCAGGGCGCTAGGGCCTGTTCCACCTGTCTCCTGGTTTGGTTGGTCCTGCCGCCACACACGCTGGGCTCCACTCCCCTCCACTCCCAGCTCCGTGGGGGATAGACCTCACCCAGTGACCATCCAGGCTGTCCTGGGCTGGAGCCCTGCTTCCCTCTGCTATTTCATGAGTTCTGCAATTCTAGAATTTGTTCAGAGCCATTTTTTATAGGTTTTTGGAGGGACCTGGAGGGAGCTCACGCAAGTCCCTACTTTCCAGCTGCCATCTTGGCTCCGCCCCTCCAAACTAGAGATTCCTGAACTGGAACAGAAAACTGAACATTATAGATCTCATCTCTGAGACCTGGTAGGATGAGATTTATGACTGAAATATAGCTCTGAGAAGTTGTACTTTATTCAAAGGGAATAGGATAGTTAAAAGCATGAGTAGCATAGTATTATATATTACCTAACATATGATGTAAGGAAATTCAGGAACCAGAAGGATAGCATGGTAGATAAAGAAACAGAAGTAGTAGTGTTATTAGGCAATGCTATAGTATACCTGGACATAAAAAGGAAATCAAAGAAGAGTTTGGTAAATAGCTCAAAAATGGTGACACGGTAATAGCAATAGGGGATATTTGTTCAAGTTCTCTCTGTACCAAAATCAAAAAACCTAGTAAACTATTTGTTTTCTTTAATAATAATAATTTCTTCCTTCAAAGAAAGAATTGATGAGGTCCAGAATAAGACCTAATTCTCACTAACAAGGAAGATCTGATTATTGAAGGAGAAATGATAGAAACTTAAGGGGCAAATTATTGTTCTGTTTTAGAATATGTTGTAGAAAGAAGGGGACATAGGAAAGCTGAGTATTTTTGGAGAACAGATTTCAAATAGTTCAGAGAAAGGATAAGCATGTTACTGTGAACAAAATTCGGTGAGGGAAGTCAACCCAAGAAGTATAGGAAGTTCTCAAAAATTAAACTCTAAAGACACAAAAAAGGAACAATTCTGAGGAATAAGACTTTTCTAAAAAGACCAACATGAATGTACATGGAATTAACTGATCAACTTAGATTTTTAAAAGGACGCCTTCAGATGATGATAAACAAGAGCAAACTATGGATGATGAACATGAAAACCCAAACATGTGACAGAAGACATATCTTATTCAAAGAGCAAGTTGAGATAAGCAGGGAATACTAATAAAGGTGTTGGAGGAATGTCTGGGGGGCGTTCTCCTTGGCTGGGGGAAAAGAAAGATTAAAGAAGAGACAAGAATATAGTTTGAGGAGTATAAGATAATGGTAATTGTTGGCAGAAATCCTGAACTTTTATTTTGCTTCTGTTCATTCTGCCAAGAACAATCCTTGGTTGGAAAGGATAAAAGAAAAATGACAAGCAGGGAATGTAAGCGAAGATAATTAGGGAGACAGTAAGAGAATAGCTAGCCGCCCTTGGCAAGTTCAGCTCAGTAGACTCAGATGATCTATCAGCCAGGATGCTGAAAGAAATGGTGCATGTGATTGCTGAGCCACAACAGGTGATTTAAGTAGAAGAGCTTACACTAAATTCCTGGAAAAACCTAAAATTATTTCATTAAAGCAATGATTAATGAGAATTTAGAAAAGGAAAAGATGACCAAAAGACCCAAGATCACTTCATTAAGAACAAATCATGCCAGACTAACCTCATTTCCCTTTTGACAGGGGTACAATCCTGGTAAAACAGGGCTAGATGAAAATACAGGTGGGTAGATTTGGAACTAGCTGAAAAACCAGTTGGAAAGAGTAATCGTTAAAGCTTTTCTGATATCTTAGAAGGATTTTTCAAGAGCAGTGATTCTCAAAGTGTAGTCTAAGGACCACTGGGAGTATCAAAAAAAGACCCTTTCAGGGAATATCTGAGGTCAAAAATATTTTATAATAATACCAAGATATTTTAATCTCTAATTCAGTAAATTCAACAGATATAACCCACATAAACCAGAGCTTTCTATGTAGTCTTCAATTTTTAAGAGTTTAAAGGGGTCCTGGCACCAAATTGACAGCAGTAAAGGTCACTGCAATTGACTACCTCCTTTTCTTAGGACTCTTTTAATTTCTTTTTTTGGTAGAATCTTTTTTAAAATTTATTTTTATTTTTTCCACTTAATAGTATTTTATTTTTCCGATTACATGTAAAGATAGTTTTCAACATTCACCTTTATAAGATTTTGAGTATCAAATTTTTTTCTCCCTCCTCAAGATAGTAAGCAATCTGATATAGGCTACATATGTACAATAATATTAGACATGTTTCCACATTAGTCAAGTTGTGAAGGAAGAATCAGAACAAAAGGGGAAAAAACACAAGAAAGAAAAAACAACAAAAAAGAGAAAAAGTATGCTTCGATCTGCGTTCAGACTCCATAGTTCTTTCTCTGGATGTGCCTAGTGTTTTCCACCATGAGTCTTTTGGAATTGTCTCAGACCATTGTACTGCTGAGAAGAGCTAAGTCTATCAAAGTTGGTCATCACACCATATTACTGTGTACAAGGTTCTCCGGCTTCTGCTCACTTCGCTCAGCATCAGTTCATGTAAGTATTTCCAGGTTTTTCTGAAATCTGCCTGCTTGTCCTTTCTTATAGAACAATAGTATTCCATTACATTCATATACCACAACTTGTTCAGCCATTCCCTAATTGATGGGCATCCTCTCAATTTCCATTTTTTCATCACCACAAAAAGAGCTGCTATAAATATTTTTGTACATGTGAGTCTTTTCCCTTTTTAATGATTTCTTTGGGACATAGACCTAGTGGTGGTATTGCTGGATTAAAGTTTAATAAATCACAGTTTAATAGTCCTTTCATCATGAACTCTTTAAATTTCTTGTCATACATTCAAATTGGCTCGCATTTAGATTTTGCCTCTAGAACCATGTTGTTTGTCCTTCGTTCCTGAAGAGGACCATGGCATTGGGAAGGTGATGTCATGACTTGCAAGCGAATTGGATTTAAGTGAGGCAGGGCTATGCAAAGTCACCAGCCTCACTCTCACCACTGGAGCCATCTCGGTCCAGTGGCAAGATATAGATCAGGACGACTAGAAATGGCCCCAGACATAGTAGAAGACTTTGGCCTTTTTAAGCTAAGGTCTTTCCCAGGTATCAGTTTGTCTGAGGCAATGCCCAGTCAGTGATTAAGGCTAGGTAAGAAGAAATGAGACAAAGAATGACCTCTTTTACCTAGTCAAAAAAAAATCAATCTGGGAGGGGAAGACCCTGGGGGTTTCTGGCCAAAACAGAAACAACTGCTATTTACATTCACTCTGAGCCATCAGAGCCCAAATAATGGTCAAGTAAGGCTTGAGCTGGGACCTGTTGTTGGCCAATCAATGAGAATTCCAGTGATTTGGGTTTGAGGCATGGGTCTTTAAAAAGAAATCTAGGCCATAAACGCCAAGATATCTTGTAAGGTTTCAGCAATCAAAATTTATACTTCTTTGGGCAGAGCATCTGTGGGTAAGCGTATGATTAGAGAGCAAGGAGGAAAGGAGGGAAAGAGGGAGGGAGGGAAGGTGGGAATGAATCAAGGAGAGAAGGGGTAAATGAGAAGAGAAGAGAGGAGAGGGAGAGGGAGAGGGGGAGAGGCAGGAGGAGGGAAAGGAAAGGAGAGGAGAAGAGAGGAGAGGAGAAGAGAGGAGAGGAGAGGAGAGGAGAGGAGAGGAGAGGAGAGGAGAGGAGAGGAGAGGAGAGGAGAGGAGAGGAGAGGAGAGGAGAGGAGAGGAGAGGAGAGGAGAGGAAAGGAAAGGAAAGGAAAGGAAAGGAAAGGAAAGGAAAGGAAAGGAAAGGAAAGGAAAGGAAAGGAAAGGAAAGGAAAGGAAAGAAAGGTATGTTGCTCAAATGGAACTGGCTAATCTGGGTTTACATCCTGCTGCAGCCATGTAAAGGCTGTGTGCTTATCACAAGTCACTTAACTTCTTTGTGCTCCAGAAAACAAACAATATTTTATACTGTGAAAGATAAATTGTCTTCCACATTACTGGAGGAAATTTCTATAGCAGAGTTTCCCACCTCAAAGAAATTGCAAGTCCAGGAGGAAAAAATAATAATCAATAAATATTTATTAAATATGTGTTTTGTAAAATGAAGTAATATTTTAAACTGCTTTGCAAACCTTAAAGTGGTATATAAATACTACAAAGTATTTATATACAAAATATGCTATATTGCTATATTAATATGATGATATATTTTAAACAAATTATGCTATATTTTAAATTGTGCTGTAGAAAATATGTACACAATATATAACAAACATTTTTAAAAAATCTTCCATATGTGCTAAGCACTGGGGATACAAATACAAAGAATGAGTTGTCTCATTCCTTCTAAGATAAACATTTTTTCTAAAGTTTATTCATTCCTCTCTACATTTTTAATTTTTCCTTGGAGAGGTGAAGGCAGGGCAATTGGGGTTAAGTGATTTGCCCAAGGTCACACAGCTAATAACTGTGTCAAGTGTTTGAGGTCACATTTGAACTCAGGTCCTCCTGACTCCAAGGCTGGTGCTCTACTCACTGCGCCACCTAGCTGCCCACCTCTCTACCCTTTTAGTATTTCTGATTGCATTACTGCTGTCCATTGTAAACTTATTAAGAGCAGGAAGGGTAACAGGTTGGTTTAATTTACTAGGATATAGCACAGTACCTGGCACATATTGCATATGCCTAATAAATTATTTTTGATAATGCTCTAGCCACTTCCACAAAAGCATTTCAGTACCTGACCATGGTGTAGAGGGGACCCTGGGTTCTCAGAGGCTATGACTGAAAAGTGTAAGCTCTGGCAGGTCCTCGCATGTGGGACACACACTGAAGGTGGTTTCAACCACAGATTGCGTCAGTTTTCCAAGGACCAGAAGAATTCAATGCAGAGAAGTTCATCACCTGTGGACTGCCTTTTGGTGAGCACTTCTTGGACTTTTGCAACGCTTGAAACAAGGGAAATGACAAAATTGCCCTCAGACCTGTGCTAACACCTTCTCATTCTATGATGACAGTGGCAGAGTGGAGCAAAAGGGAACAAAAGATGTTAACCGCACAAATGTTAGACCATCTGTCAGTTAACTTCCTTGTTGGTATTCAAATGTAAGATTCTTGTCTACTTACCAATGAATACTATAAAGGAACTAAAATGTATCAGTCTTGACATTCTCACTATCAGCAAAATCAGAACAAAAAATGACATTTCAGTTAAAACAAGGATGGATCACAGGTTTTCCTTGGAAAGGCAAGTAAAGCAATTAGCAGATATGATTTTTTTATGGATGACAAAGGCATACTTTGTCATCTCATACTGCAGTATTCATGTATTTGCAAAAAGACCATCATGGGGAAAAAATTGCAACTTATAAAATCTGTCACCAAGGATGAAGAGACAGCAAAATCATATGAAGAACTTGATAAGACCTTCCAGATTAAATCCACACATTTTTTGATATTTGGTGACCTCAAAGTGAAGGACTCACTCATAGGTGAGAACAAGAAAAACATGACCTCACAGGAAACCTTAAAGTTTAGTTTGAACTCTTAATCCATTTCCTTAAGAAAAGCTTTTTATTCTTGACCCAACTTTCTAAGGAGAGGTGGGGACATGTCTGGAAAGGGCTTTTAAACCAGAGAAACATTATTAATATCTTAAATTGAAATAAAGTTTTAAATAGGCTTCTAAACTATCAACCCATATTCCCAGATACATGCATTTTTTATGAGACTTACATGTACAACATATCAAGGCATCCTTGAGAAGGGTTATCCAAAGGGGAAAGGCAAAGCTTCCGTAAGCAACATTCTATAGCAGAGCACATTATTATCATCACACAAGTAGCCAAAACATTCCAGGAATATGAGATCTGTTTGTTGACTACTGAGGGAAACAAACATATGGCTCAGTAGAGCAAAACATTGCCTTAAAGTTTCTATCCCAGCAAGGTATCTTCAATTCATGTCAAAATTATAAGTCTTTGAAAAAATATAACACTGGAGATATCCTTGATAATTCTTCGATTATTGATATCAAACAAAACATAAAACAAGGAGATGGATGGCATTCCTGCCAAAAAAAAAAAAAAGATCACCACTGTCATGAAGGAGATTGAGTGTAGAACCTGGGCTGAAGAGGGATATAGATGATGAGATCCTATATATGCTTCTGTTTGGGATGGCATTGTATTGACTACACAGAATTCCAGAATACTACAAAACCTTCCACATAAGATGCAAAGTTACTCAAAGGAGTTTAGCTATACTTTCCACATAGGAAAAACTAAGTGGATGAAAAATACCTATTGTCCAGACTATTATATGCAATTGACTGGGCAACCTATAGAGCTGATCCACTGGGGTGTGTATATACATACATACATACATATATACATACATACATACGTATATAAATATACATGTTTACTGCATGAATATATCTATACATTTGTGTATATACATGTGTATGTACTGAATTGGACCCAGAATTAACAGCAGGAGAATAGGCTGGATTGCTTCTAGAAAACTGAAAAATTACTTTAATGACCCTAAGCTCCTTCTTGAAACAAAGGGCTATCTTTTTTTTTTCTTTAAATATTCTTTTTTTCTGGTGATATTCAATGGCTGTGTCATAGAACACTACAATCTCTAAAAATGAAAGTTGCAGATAACCTAAAAGGCAATGGAGATGCAAGCTATAATGCTTTATAAACGAGGAATTACACAGAAGTGGTACAAAGGATGTCTTCAAAGAAATGCACAATCAAAAAAGAAGATGGGCTAGTCACATGGAGAAAGTAAGGGCTAAGGCAATGGGCATCGTGGCGCTCCAGTGATATTCATGCGTTGTCAAAAGGTCTCAGGGAAAGCCCATAGTATATTAGATGGATCCTTGGTGGCAAATTGACATGAGGACATAAACAAGAGTCCTTCAAGTTGGGCAGGGATGAATGGGTTGTGATTTGCATTATTGGAAGAAATATCCCACGTAAATGAGATCCATTAGAGATTTGGAGGTATCATTTCCCACCCCTCATCCCTAATCCCTGGGTTTAAAAAACAAACAAAAAAATCTTCAAAAGTCAATAACAACACTGAACACACTATAATAAAGTAAAAGATAATCATACCTCATCTAGACACTTAAAAGCAGGACTTGTAGTTAGGTCAATGAAGCGTTCATCCTGAATTTTAATTGTAGGCGCGATGGCAGCCATAAACTCTGTTTGAGCTTGTAAAAAAGGGATGGATGGTTTACGTTGCTTTGGCTTTTTCGTTTTAGATTCTTCATCAGAATCACTGGAACTGGAACTATCCTTATCCATATTTGACAATTTTTACAGCTCTAAAAAAAGGAAAGAAAAAAGAAAAAGAATACATTTTCCTATACTCATTATTTTAAAACCTTCTCATTTGTAATAGAGGCAATGTAGTATAGAGAATAGAGAGCAGGCCTATGGGTCAGGAAGACCTGAGTTCAAGGCCTACCTTTGATACATACTGGCTATGTGACCCTGGACAAATCACTTACCCTCTCACTGCCCTGGCCAATCTATATGTTGCAGAACTGGTGCCAACCTACCTTAGTAGAGTTTCTTTACTAGGAGTTCCCTATGTCAATGAAATCACAGCTTCCTCCTAACTCCTTTCCTTTATAAATGAAATTGATAAGAAAAAAAAATGGTTTAAAAAAGAGGAAAAAAAAACTTAGTGAAGCTCCCTGAGGGAGCTTTTTTGTTTTGTTTTGTTTTAATATCCCTAATTCTCAGCATGTTTTTGTTGGTTAGTTGTTTCAGTCCTGTCCACCTCTTTGTGACCCCATTTAGGGTTTTCTTGGCAAAGACACTGGAGTGGTTTGCCATTTCCTTCTCCAGTTTATTTTACAGATGAGGAAACTGAGGCAAACAAAGTTAAGTGACTTGCCTAGGGTAACACATTACACAGAAGATGAGCCTTCCTCACTTCAGGCCCAACATTCTAGCCAGTGGGCTACCTAGAGCCCTTGTGCTTAGCACAGTGCCTGGCACTAAGTAGAAACTTAAAATGCTTACTGACTGAATGAATATTTCTCTCTAAACAGGGACTGGAATAGAGACTGGTTCTGCTTCATTTAAATATCCAAATAAGAGAAGGAAAATTTAGCCAGTTAACATAATTTTAGAAAATTGCTTTGTGGCAAATCTATTTGTCTCCTCTCCTCTCTACACAAAAATTTAAGGAAAAAGATTTTCTTGACTCCCTGAGTGAGTAGTATTCATATGAGTTTTACCCTTTCTATCACACTTAATACTACTTTGAATTACTTTATGCCTAAGGGTGTTTCAGACAATAAACAAACTGTGGCACTAAGGAGGGGCTATTAACAAACATGGCTGGCCAGGACTAGAAGTTTGGCCACCAGGGCCTCTAGCTGTGGGGTCATGTCCAAGGAAATAAAAAAATGCAATACAAATATCATGTGACCTCTCACCAACCTCACTAAATAAATGGCTCCTTTTCCCCCCCATCTTTGTTTTCCTTCACCTCTCGGCAGCATTTGGCACTAATGAACCTCCACTGGCTTTGATGACAATGCCTCCTTTTTTTGTCTCTTCTGCTGGGTTCTCATCTTCTTCCTATCCTTTATGTAAGGATGGGGTTGAAACCACAGGCCTTGGACTAGGTGATAAAAGGGCTTTCCAATCAGAATGACTAAAATGGTGCCGTGTAAGTATCATGCTCAGATAGGCCAAGACCTTTGGTTGCACATCAGGATCATCTGTTGAGTTGAGAAGAGATAAATTCCAGAAATTAGGGCCAGTGTGGTCTTCTAGCACACACTTGAAGAGGAACCACCATAGGGAGGGGTTTTTGAGGAGAGGCCTTGGGTCTAGACTTGACCAGATCTCCTTCCCCCTACTTTTGGCTAGAGGATGAGTTGGAGAACTCTGAACAATCTACAGGATTTTGAATTTTTCATCTTCCCATTAGTGTCCTGGCACATCCTCCAATAAGCTGAAGACAGATGGACACAGTTATTATATCTAAGGGGAACTTCTTAAGCATCCCACAAGTGGGTAAAAAGGACTTCCAGTAACAAAGTGCTGTGAGGTAGTCCCTTGTAACATGGGCTTTGCAAGCATGAGAACATTTTCAGTGGACATTGTATATGTTTGTGGAGAATGTCGGACTTTTGAAAGGAATGTCTATAGCTCTGCTTTTTGCCCTATTGTCTTAGTAAAACCCCTTTTAAAAGTTAATTGGTGTTCACCGAAGGCTACCATTGCAGGGGAACATAATGGAATTAGGGCTAGAGCTGATAAAGGTGGTTAGAAAATTACTCTGACTCCTCAGAGACACCCCTAGAGCCCTGCTGGGAAGATATAGTCAGCCTAACTCTGGGAACCCAACTTGTAGGTGAGGGCTGGAATTGAGATAAGGATCCTGAGAGATTAAATGGGCTACACTGAAATGTAGGTGCCCTCCAAAGTTCTGGCCTCCTCTATACGTTGTCAGTGATCTTATCCATATCCATGGTTCAATTACTTTTTTAAAATTCTGAATTTAAATAGCAAAAAAAGATGAGCATTTCTAGTTATGAAGATGAACACCAAAAGAGGGTTTTATATAAAACGTTGAGGTTTCCTTTCAAACCACTTTTTAAAAGTATATAACAAATTCCACATGTTCCTTTCAAAACTGACATATCCATGCTTCCTTTTGAACTTCTTTCTGTTCTCTGCATTCTAAAAAATGTTTCAATGGCTCTCTTTTGGGGTGCATTTGCCACATTATTATCCCTCCCACTTTATAATACACCTAAATATATAATCATTTTTCATTAAAATGTATGATCCTTGAGTGTAGGGATTATCTTATTTGCTTGTTTCCCCAGCACTTAGCACAGGGGAGACATAGAAGGGGTTAACAAATGCTTTATCTTCCTTCTTTTCTCCCTCCCTCTTTTGCCTTTCCTTCCTTCCTTCTTTCTCTCCTTTCTTCTTTCTTTCCTGCCTTCCTTCTCTTCTTTCCCTCCCTCCCTCTTTTTCCTTCCAATCCTTTCCTTCTCATTTTTTATTTCATTTTTTATCACTACATTTCTTCTAGGTATCCATGTAGTGTTTGTGGAAAATACAATTTTTCCTTTGAGTCTCTGCTTATAATTGTTATGGTGTTATATACTCCTCCTTGGCTGGATTTTGGGGCAACTCTGGATCTACAATAACTCTTTATCATGATCCTTGTTTGTTTGGTTTTTTTTTTGTTTTATTCATTTCTTTGTGCTTTCGGGTTGAGTGGTTGGCTTTCCTTGGTCTTGACTCGGCTCATCTCATCTCCTATGTTGACCTTGTACTAGTGGAGTTTGCCCCTCCTGGAACCTTGAGATCCATAGCACTGGATCCTCTATGAAGTCTCAAGAACAAATGCTAGAGACGTCAGAGCCCTGGCTTTCCTAGTCTGAGGGCTGCTGTGTCCTAACTGGTTCACTGCTATTATTGGTGACTTCCAAGGTCCCAGGTGTGGGGTTCCAACCACCCCGTGGCTTTCTTGGGGGAGCCTTCAAAGCTCTGCAGGCTATATGTGTCTCCTGCCCATCTCTGGTCACACTGGGAGGCTGGCGGCTCATTTGCCTGTACCAGCACTGGCTTTGTTGGTGCCCCTCTTTCCTAATGCCCAGGGGCTTCTGGCTGACATTTGGTGTAGTTTTTTCAATTACTTACTGAAGTTTCTTCTTGGATTTCTTGATTCAAACTGGTGTATTTTCTAGGTTTTTGCTGGAGAAGGTGTGGTTTGCAGATCAGTTTGCCTCTGTTCTGGTAGCCATCTTGGCTAGAAGCTCTCCATGGGTCAATTTTTACCTCTGTACCGATATTAAAAATTTTGTCTCTATACAAGCTCTTCCCAAGGCAGCCCACTATCATATTTCTGTTTGCTATTACTTTTCACCTGGCTAACACATGAAACATGAAACTTAACATGTTCAAAACTGGGCTCAGACTTCTGTTAAAGATGGTGATGTATGAGGTTTTGGTTAAACTGAGCTAGCTACCTTTAAAATCAACTCAAGAACAATAAGAAACTATATTGTATAAAAACAAGAGATCAACAAACAAGATGAAAGGATATAATCAGGGCAGCTAGGTGGTGCAGTGAGTAAAGCACCGGCCCTGGAGTCAGGAGGACCTGAGACCTGAGTTCAAATCCGGCCTCAGACACTTGGCCCATTTACTAGCTGTGTGACCTTGGGCAAGTCACTTAACCCCAATTGCCCTGCCTTCCCCCCTCCAAAAAAAAAAAAAAAGAACAATTTATCATGGGGCAATCAATTAACAAACATTAGCACCAATTATGGGTTAGGTACTGTGTAAGGTAGTAGGGATATAATATGCAAAATAATACAAGCTCTACACATACTCTCTCTCTCTCTGTCTCTCCCTCTCCTCCCCTCCCTCTGTTTTGTTTTAATATCCCTGCATGTTTTTGTTGTTCAGTTGTTTCAGTTGTGTTCAACTCACCGTGACCCCATTTGGGGTTTTCTTGGCACAGATACTGGAGTGGTTTGCTGTTTCCTTCTCCAGCTCATTTTACAGATGAGGAAACTGAGGCAAACTTGCCTAGGAATATACAGCTAGTTGAACTCAGAAAGATGAGTCTTCCTGACTCTAGGCCTGCCACTACGTCGTGTGTGTGTGTGTGTGTGTGTGAGTGTTTGTGTGTGTGTGTGTGTGTGTGTGTGTGTGTGTGTGGATCTGTGTTTGTGTGTCATAAAGATGTTTTTTTTTATTTGGTTAAAGAGCAAATTACTATCACATTTTGATAATTGTGAGCTGTGTGACAGCAAATTTCATATGCATTTTGTTTATTAAACCACAAACATTTTCATCTACAAAATTAAATGTGTCATCAATTTAGAATTCCTAGACACTAGCTTGATGAATAGTATTCTGTAGTGAAAGTGTGCCACACATTATGAAGAGAAATGATTATTAATAACCAATGATTTGGAGAGATCCAGAGTTCCCCCTCCCTTTTTCTGAAGTCCTGATTTTAAAAGTTCAGTCTCTTGAAGTACATTGCTGATAATGAGACTGGACTAAGACCCCACCCTGGTAGGGTAGCTACTGTGTTCTGCTGAGGCTTGGGTGGGGCATAAATTCTTTGAATAGATAGCCCAAGGCTGGGAGTGATCTGGGTATAGAGATTGTCTCTCTGTCCAAAGGTAACACAATGTCACTCTCAGCCCCTCTTTGAACACCTACATTTAGAAGGGTACATAAACTGCAAGCCTGCCACCATGACTGTCCTTTGGTCTGAGAGTGATAGCCAAATGACCATCCTTTTATTAATAGCATGCTGGCCTTATTAATAAAATGACTAAATTATCCAGAAATTATGTCTCTCAAACCTTTTTAATTGCTACATTATCCTGTCTTAATTGCCATTTGCCTGGATTCTAATTTTCATTATCATTACAGATGATGTAGATATTGGGCATAGGCCTATGGAATTTATCTAAACATGTATAAAATAGAATTGGAAATAACAAATTCTTGCTGTATAGACTGGTAACACTGTGAAATGTGTACATGACATGTACTGCTGGAAACTGGACTCTACTCTCACTTATAGATAGGATTGCATAAATGACTTTTTCATTCTTAATTTGTGTTATACTCACTAATTATGATTATGTGCTTGAGCCTGATATCATGGAAGAGTTTAGTTTGATGTGCTCTATATCGCTCGAACTCAGGATGGGATGCCCATTGATTCTAATTGTATCTAAAAGTGACATCAAACAGTGGTATCTAATTCTGTTTAAAGAGTATTGGAAGGAGGATTGATGCATTGTTGCATGTTTTTTAATCTGTTAAAAGAATATTAATAAAACCTTTCTAGCAAAATATGTGTATACATATGTGTATGTGTAGACAGCTATATTTATATCAAAATCTATACATACATGCCATCACTGAAAAAAATAGGAGCTTTACCGTGGTCTGTTAGGCAATTATTCAGTAAAAACTGCGCTGTTTGGTAAGATATCCACCACTTCCTTCCTCTTTTCTCACTTAAACAAAGGTGATCCTTCTCTTGAAGCTGCTTTTATTTCTGAACTCTTAATGTCATCATGAAACTATTTTCCCAAGATCATTATAGATAAGTGTTACTGGGAGCCCACTGTGGGGTGCAAAGGCCCACAAGCCCACATAGAGGCTACTTTTTTGTCATATTTTAAAATATTCCTTTCTAATGGAGACAGTGCCAACCCCCCTGAAGGTACACTGGCATGATCTTAGGAACAATGGGACTGCAAATAAAGGAAGAAGTCATTTTTCCTTTTGTCATAACAGTCACTGAACCTAAATCTTTGTGTTACAGTTTTTGTCGAAAAAAAGAAAGATAGAAAAATCAATGATTTGGGGTTCCGTTGCTCCCAAGAGGGCTGGTAGTATGAAATCAATTTAGAATATTTGTTTTAATGCTATTGTAGTGAATTGCAGCACCCAAACACTCCAGGTCTGTCCATAAGGTAAAAACAAACAAACAAAAAAATGACAGCAAATCCTTGAAGTTCCACCCTCGTATTTTCAATTGCTTATCTTACACATCTCTGCTGGGATGTTTTGTCAACATTTTAAAAACACAAAATGTCAAAAACTAACCATATCTCTTTTTTTCTCCAAACCTGCTTCTCTTCCTTACTTCCCTATTTTTGGTTACAGCACAACCATTCTTCGCAGCTACTTGGGCTTGAAACACCTGATTCACGTTTGACTCCACATAAGATGAGTGACCAAGTGTAATATTATGTATTGGCTGTGGAGGACAAAGTGGGGACTTGGGGGGTTGGGGAGGAGTCTAGTGGTATTAACTTCCCAGATTAAGCCCAGGGACTAAGGCTCAGGACCTGAGCACCACCATGGCTTCAGTCTATTACATTATCCAGAGGAAATATAGGTAAGCTCTGAATTCAAGATTTAGGGTTTGCCCAGGAGAATTATAGGGCCATTAATAAAACTAAGTTATAACTCAATAACCCCTAGGGAGGTCTTTTAGCCTTCCACACCAGAACTGCAGGGTTTTGGCATATGTAACCTGTTAAATAAAAAACAAAAATCAACAGAAAACAACAAACTCCTTGAGCTGCCTCCTATCCTGCACATTCTGATTTTAAGTAATTACGTGGCTAAAGAAAAAAGGAACACATCGATTTATAAAAGATAAACAAGTTTACAAACTACCATCAGTCATGGGGAATAGAACGATAAAACATTTTTCAGCTTTGCTTGAACAGAGGGAGGAAGGAGAAAGAAGGGGTAGAAGAAAGAAGATATCCCTGAACTGCTTGGCTTCTTTGGTGATGGAGAGGAAGTGAAGAGTGAATAAATTCATCTTGCCCCAGCATAAGGTAAGCACTTTTCAAGCAGTCTGCTTGAATTGAAAATAAATTCGCTGTCCCTGCACATCATTCTTTAAGCCAGAGATACCCCCAATTGCTCATAACGATATCCAATTTGGGGTAACCAATGTCCTTCAATTGCATTCAGCTCACACTGGCTCAATTCAGCTGCCATTCCCTACCCCATCCCCAGACCAAAAAGTTTCAGGCTTCCCCATCCCACTCCCATATTCCATGGGGAGCTTGCAGCTCCCATCATCCTTCAGTCTCCCTCCTTCCAGCAGGGTAAAACTATACTTCCTCACTAGAGCTCCTGCTGAAATGGATTAATAAATTTTTCTTTAAAAGATCTTTTGTATCTAACACCTTTTCCATTGTCAATGCAACACCTCTGGTTTAGACTTTTGTTACCTGTAGCTTGGCTTACTGCAATTGACTTACAACCCATCTCCTTAAATTTTTTCCCACTTGTACCATCTTATACACTACAGACAGATTAATTTTTTCCTAATACATAGTACTTAGTCATTTTCAATGACTTCCTTACTGCCTACTAAATTAAGCCTAAATTCATCCTGGCCTTCAAGGCCCTCTATAATATAGCTCCAGTTTATCTTTCCAGCATCATATAATGTTTCTCTTAGAGCACATCATGCTTTAAAACTGTATTATTTACTGCGCTCCACGCACTTCCTACCCTTTCCTGTTTCTGTGCCTTTTCTCATACTATTTCTTCTGCTTGGAATCCCATACATTACTCTATCCTACAGAGGGCAGCACGGTACAGAAGGAACTAGACCTGTTGCCAGAACTGGTTCAAGTCCTTGCTGACACTTAATTAGTTACGTGTACATAGGAAAGTTTCATATTTCAAACTGATAAAAAAAAAAGGAGTTAAAAATACTTTCATTGAGAGGCACTATGGTATAGCAGATAATACAGCTAGCCTCAGAATTGGGATGATCTACCCTAAAGGAGGAAAATCCAGTGGGATTAATTAGACAAAGAATCCTGTTAAGAGATTAAATGGAGTGACTATGGAGTCCTTTTAACCTAAAGAGTATTCAAACTTTGTACAGTTTTCAGAGTTAAAATTTTATACACTAAAGCATGTTTATTTAAGTGTAAATACCTTCAGGTCTGATTTATTGAATTGGTACTTAATATTAAGTTTATAATAAATATATTGTTTAAAATGTGTACTAGACCACAAAATGCCATCTAACTCCAGAGAAGCTGGGAAGAGAAAAGGAAATCACCATTGCTCAAGAAATGAGGTGCCAACTTATTGATAAGAACCCATGGCAAGCCTTAGGCAAAATTGCAATGTAAGCAAAGATTTATTTTCAGAACCATCCTAACCTCCCCTTACTTCCCCCACCTCTACCTATCCTCCACTTTCTGCTTTTCCCAGGGTTCCCAGTGTCTTCAGCTGTCTCTATTCTTTTGTTCTACTTGGGCCTACCATATCCTAACAGCATCCCTTATTAAGACCTTTTCCTGTCCTGGCATTGAAACAGTTATCCATCCCTTTTCCCTTGAGGACACCACTATCTTTTCAGTTTCGTTGTTTTTTTTCCTTTGTTCTCAAAGACGAACATGCCATGGACAGGTGATACTATGACATCCTTTCAGTTTTCCAATTATGAAATTTCCAGTCTTTCCTTTAGCTCATACCACAATTACAATCAGTTGCCATGTCTTGCAGATTCTACTTCCACAGAATCTCTCATATTTTGTCTACTTATCTTCAGTCACGAGACCACTGTCTTTGTATCTCTAGCCTGCACTAATGTACTAGTTTCTTAATTGTATCCCCGACTCCTTGTTTGGCTTAGAGTGAATGTAAACAGCAATTTTTTTTCTGTTTTGGCCAGAAATTCTGAGGGTCTTATCCTCCCAGAATGATTTTTTAAAAAAATGTTTGACTAGGTAAAGAGGTGATTCTCTGCCTCCTTTCTTACCTAGCCTTAATCACTGCATGGGTGTTGCCTCAGTCAAACTGAGACCTGTTAAGACCTTAGCTTAAAAAGGCCAAGGTCTCCCAGTGCATCTAGGGCCATGGCCTGTCATCCTGGTCTATATCAGGCCACTGGACCCAGGTGGCTTCAGAGGAAAAAGTGAGGCTAGTGACTTTGCACAGCCCTCCCTCACTTAAATCCAACTCACTTGCATATCATGGCATCATCTCCCTGATGTCATGGTCCTCTTTGAGAATGAAGGACAAATAACAACAAACAATAATCATTTTCTCCAAACCATCTTCTATACATATACCAAAGTGATTTTTAAGCACAGATCTGACCATCTCACTTCTCTGCTCAAGAAGCTCCAATGACTCACTATTGTTTCTAGGATCAAATAAAACTCCTATGCATGGCATTTAAAGCCCTTTAAAATTTGGCTGCAGCTTACTTTCCAGACTTCTTATATGTTACTATTTAGTTCAGCATAGCTGGGTCACAGAGTGGAGGGATGGGATTAAAATATAAGAAGCCTAGATGGTAAGAAGAAGTCAGTTGTAAACTGCTTTAAATGCCAAATAGAGGATTTTATATTTGGTCCTGCAGGTAGTACGAGTCATTGCAGTTGACTGAGTGCGGCACTAACGTACTAGTTTCTTAATTGTATCCCTGCCTCCCTGATTGGCTTAGAGTGAATGTAAATAGCAATTGTTTCTGTTTTGCCCAGAAATTCTGAGGGTCTTATCCTCCCAGAATGATTTTTTTAAAAAAAATTTGACTAGGTAAAGAGGCCATTCTCTGCTTCCTTTCTTACCTATCTTTAATCACTGAATGGGCATTGCCTCAGTCAAACTGAGACCTGTTAAGACTTTAGCTTAAAAAGGCCAAGGTCTGGACACAGTTCAGCTGAGAGGTGACCAGGGCTCAAGGCTAGTAGGCTGGGGGACCATAGAGGAGAAATGTTGTGAAGGTAAAAATGATGAGATCTGACAGTTTCTTCAAGGTCACACAGAGACGTAGTGGCAGGACCAAGACTAGAATCTAGCTTCCCTAACTTTCAATCTAGGACTTGTTCCATTATGTAATACATGTGATTCAAGCTATGGTGTAAACATAAAAGAAATGGCTGAATGCAAATTATTATATATCATTCAAATTTCAAACACAAAGACTATAACAGATATTATTCCTATATGATTGAGCAAAACATAATTGCCACCTTGTGGCAACTTACTACTAATGCAGCAGCAAATGTAAGAGCTCTGGAATTACTTATATTGTGCGTTTGTTGGCCTATGATAAATTAAACTGCAACTACCTGCTGGCTTATCTCACAGATACAAAACATCCCAATATGTAAAATAATGTACAAAAAGCCCTATGTGGATGTTAGCTTGTCTACTAAAATTATGGTATATTTTGGAGTCTGCAGACAAGCACAAGAGAATCGAGTTAAATCAGAAATTCAGGCCATAGCACCGGCCCTAGAGTCAGGAGAACCTGAGTTCAAATCTGGCCTCAGACACTTGATACACTTACTAGCTGTGTGACCTTGGGCAAGTCACTTAACCCCAATTGCCCTGCCTTCCCCCTCAAAAAGAAAAGAAATTCTGGCCATAAACAAACTTTGAGAAATTCTTTTCTTTGTATAGGTTCATGAACATGCCGGGGAATGTTCACAGGATCACAGCTCTAAAGTAGGAAGGGACCTTATAAGTATGTTAGTCTAGCCCCCTCAATTTATAGATGAAGAAACTGAAGCTCAAAGAGATTAAATGACTTGCCCAAAGTTACAGAGGAAGCAAATGGCAGATCCAGGGAGAAAACTCAATCAACAAGCATGTATTAAATACCTACTATGTGCCAGGCACATTGGGGATACATGTAGAAGAATAAAAGATTCCCTAACTGCAATGAGTTTACATTCTTTTTTTTTCTTTTCTTTTTTTTTTTTTACTTTTGAACATCTATTTTTTTAAAACCTTGAGTTCCAAATTCTCTCCCCTCTTCCCTTCCCATCCACCCTCCCTAAGAAGTCAAGCAATTCAACATGGGCCACATGC
>CM053623.1:123731605-123752376 GCA_028646595.1 Phalanger gymnotis | reverse complement strand
CCTTACCCAGAGACCATCCAGGCTGTCCTGGGCTGGGGCCCTGCTTCCCTCTGCAGCTCTAGAATTGGTTCAGAGCCATTGTTTTATAGGTTTTTGGAGGGACTTGGTGGGGAGCTCACGCCAGTCACTGCTTCCCAGCCGCCATCTTGGCTCCGCCCCACCAATGAGTTTAATTCTAATGAGGTATACACAGCTTAAATACAAAGTCAACACATACAGGGATTCAACAACAATAAAACAGTTCTTGCTTTTAAAGATCTTGCATTCTGTTGGGAAATGCAACATGTACATATTAAAGTGTATGTAAAATAGACAAAAAACTGGTACAAAGTGGGAGGAATTACAATGGGGACTGGAGAAACAGGAAAAGTTGGGATGTTAGCTAAACTCTGAAGGGAACAAGACTCTAAGAGGAAAAGGGAAGGAGGGAATGGAGGAAATGTATCAGAGGAATGGGATTCAGCCTGTGCAAAGGGAAATGTTCCCACCAAAGTAGATTACAACCCATCTATGACTTGTAGTAGAAAGGTCCTACAGGGGACCAAGGAACAGAGGTGGAGTGACTTGCCCAGGGTTACCCAGGTAGTATCAGAAACAGGTCTCATTCTCCTGACACCAAGTCTGATTCATTATCCGTTACACCATATTGCTTTTAAAGGAAAAATAGGAAAACAAATAATAGTAAAAAAACATCTTAGTAGTAATAACTTCTCACATAATTCCAGTGAATTTTTTATTTTTAGTTTACAACTTTTTAAAATTTTATATGATCAAGAAAATTTTTTCTAAGATAGTCATTCATTTTGCTTAAAAGAGGGTGTGTGAGGAAATATGTTATCATTTCATTTGGAAATATATATATATTTGGAAATATATATAGTTATTATATTATATATATATATAATTATATATATTTGGTAATACATATATTTGGAAATATATATATATTTGGAAATTGGAAATATATATATATATAAATTGGAAATATATATATTTGGAAATATATATATATTTGGAAATATATATATGTATATGTATATATATATGGTTATTATATTGTTTGAACCTAGCTTGATGTGGCTAGAAAATGGCTAACCTCAGGGATGCTCTCAGGGAAGCTGAATGGCTACAGGGAACGCTTGTATCCCACCCAGGTCTTGGGTCCACCCAATGCATTTTGGGTTCCCCAAATTTGAATGTTTTTACTTACACCTCAATTGACCTAAATTTGAATGTTTATGCCTACTGATACACATCTCAGTAGACTGCCAGGGAACGGCCCACTGTACAAAATAGCTTAACTGCTCAGTGCAGTTGGTTTGAATACTCTTAGAACCTTTACTCTAAATAAATTTCTTTTCAAAGTCAGTTTAGATTTTGGGGTTCATTCTCATGACTATCAGATGCTTACTAGTGTGACAATGATGGCTAAGTTTTCTTGTCTATAAGAAGTTTAGTGCATGGCAGAGATAGTTTGATGCATCACAAAGAATTACTGTTTACTAAAGAGTGTGCAATCTGTGAGTCTATATGGATTTTGACAGTTGTATAGGAAGTTTAATTGAATTTTAAAATGCTTAAAAGTTCTTTGATAATAATTTTAAAAGAGGTATGTATACAAATTTTTATAAGTGAAATAAGAAAATAAAGCCTAAAAATTGTAAATAATTAATTCATCTAAAAGTAAACATACTGACCGCAGCTCTTGAGGATAAGGAGGAAACACAGAAGAATAAAGCAAAGTAAATAAACTTAAAACAATTCTGATTATTCATGCAATGGCCAGCAAAATCATCCAGGACCCTTGGCCCCCTATCCATTCTTATGATATCCTCATCTAACTTCTACAATGTCCTAATTTTTACGTTCTGGGACAAGTGGAAGTTCTACAATTCAGATTTGGTGTTATAATTATTAATGGTGGCAAAACAACAATAAGCTGTGACTATATGAATGAGAGAGCTGGGATTCATTGGAGAAGGTGGTCACAGAAAGGAGAGGATATGACTGTGGAGCTACAGTCATAGACTACTGAAAATGGAAAGAAATTTAAGAGATCACACAATCTAGACTACTTTTTCAGATGAAGAAACTGAAGATTCAGTGATTTGCCCCAAGACACGGAGCGACTGGATGGGTAAGGGAAAGGAAAGCAATATTTACTAATATAATATCTATACACATTTTCATGTATGTCTACATACTTATGTATATATAGACATACATACATGTACATGTATTTATATAACATACATTTATATGTTTATGTATTTATATGTATGTGCCCACCATTCACTCTCAATTCCCCTCTCCTTTACCTCAGGTCCTTGAGCATAAGTTTTGGACTCCACCTCCCACATGTGCCTTCCCTGCTACTTCCATATCTCAATGGCTCATATTCTTACTTTTTCGGCAATACAGACCCTGTTCCCCTGGCCCTTTCTTTCCAGTGCTGGCTGCTTCGACTTTGGGAATTTCGGCCTTTTTCCCCCACCACTGCAGAAGCCCACAGCTCTCTCCAGGGCCTCAGCCGCCGCGTCCCCCGTATCCATGGAGACCACGTAGCGCTAACGCACGAGTTATTTCCAGGTTTTCTATTGGCTGGCAAGGGTACTCCCCTCCTACAGCTATAGACCAATGAGCTCAAGGCACAGGACACAGCCAGTCAACTGCGTACTATCAAGCTTCTCCTCTTATTTCCATCCGCCCCCAGCATACGTCACACTGGGTCGGGCGCAGTCTTTCTGGGACTTGTAGTTTCTTGAGTGCCTAGTTCAAAATTACCTATCCCGTCTGCCCACGGGGTTATTGGGGGTTGGGAAGGGTGAAAAGACTCCGTGTGGTTGAAGTCTGGGGAATTTCGACCCGGGGTTTTAATTTCCTCTGAGGTCCTGGAGTTTTTAGTGGCCCGCTGGGCAGGGCAAGCGGATTGCGGTGGGGCGGGGTGGGTGGGCTCGATTTATGGGGCTGGGTGGCTCATTACCGTCCACGCTGACCCGTCCTGCCTTCTTTACTCCGTTAGCCTCGCCGGCTCAGCGGTGGCCAGGTCAGCCGCGGCCAGGGACCCCCGGCGCGTGGCTGTGGTGACCTCGGGCCGAGCTTGAGCCGAGGGCATGTTCGTCCCCGGCCCCGGCTGGTGGCTGGGCGGCCCCCAGCTCGGCCCCTTACGTCTGTGGGGCAGGCTCCGGGCTGCCGCGGCCCCGGCGGCGGCGCGCCGAGTCCGCCCGGTCATACCCTACAGCGTGTTGGAGAAGAGTAGCTTGAGCGAGCCGGCGATCGCTCGCAAAACTCCGCTCAAGGAGTGGACGCTGGTTGTCAACCCGTTTGGGTGCCTGCAAGCGCGGCTCCCGTGCGACATCTCCGTGAGACCCCTAGACCCTTACCGCTACCCGGACGCCGACCGGGTGCTGGTCACGGTGAGCGGCGTGGAGGGCGGCAGCCTGGACCTGGACGGCATCCAGGTGAGGTACGACGAGGCCCTGAAGCAGATGGCCATCATCTCGGACAGCATCGGCCACCAGGCCTCGGTGGAGGTGAAGGTCCCCATGAAGTTCGGTAAGCCCAGTGGGGTTAACGGTGAGCTTCACAAAGTCACGGAGGTCGTCGAATGGTTTGTTCAAGGTTACACAGGTGCTTCGAACCCAGATCCTTTGATTCCAAATTCGACGGCATTTTTCTTTGCACTACACAAGTCTCCCTAGCCCTGTTGATAATATAATATTATTAGCAATAGTAATAGTGGCCATCAGAAATACAGCGCTTTAAAGTTTGCAAAGCACTTTTCGTTTGTAATCTCATTAGGTCTTAAAAAGTAATGGTCCCTAGGCATTTATTTGACTTCCAAAGTGAAGAAGACATGTGTGCTTTATATTTTGATAAATCTTTTGACCCTAAAAGTAAGAAGACCTAGGCAGTTATTGGCTGCTAGAGGAAAGGGGCATGGGCCCTGCACTGGTTATCACATTGGATCCTAAAAATAACTGCTGGCTTAGGCGCTTATTGACCGCTAAGGTAGAGGGACCTCCGCTTTACATTTATGTCCTATGCTTCTATGAATGGCACCTAGCTAGTTAGTTAATTGACTGCTAAGGGAAAGGGACGCTTGTTAAAATCGATCCGTTTGACTCCAGATTGCTGTTTTATTACTTCGGACTCCAGGTGTTCCCTTTTAGAATTACATTCTGCTAAATTTCATCTTATTTTAAAAGGAATGATTAATGTGCTTAGGTGATAGAGTATTTAAAATTGAAATGGAGATATAGTTTGATAATGACAAAAAGATTGCCATCCTGTCTGGCATACTTCAGTTACAATGGCGTCTCCAATTGAAAAAGTGTATTTTAAAGCCATCAGAAGCAGCACCGGGGCAAACAAGTTTCTGAGGGAGTGATTGGTAGAGGGCTCTGCAAAGTTTAGATTTCTCACTTATTACAATCGATGGGATTTTGAACAATTTCGTTTCTTGGAGACTTCAATCTTGATGTTCTTCTGATAATGACACTCTTCAGATAATGTTTTAGATTTTTTTTATGGCTGTTCCAAAGAACTGATGTAATTGGAAGCATTAATTCACTTTGGTCCCCCTTACCTCACACTGGACTTAAAGTCAGGTTCATATCTTAGCTCTTCAGCTTAAAAGATCTGTGACCCTAATTTCTCTGAACCTTAGTTCTTTTTTTTTGTTTGTTTGTTTTTTTTGGCAGGGCAACTGGGGCTAAGTGATTTGCCCAAGGTCACACAGCTAGTACAAATGTCAAGTGTCTGAGGCTGGATTTGAACTCAGGTCTTCCTGACTCCAGGGCGGGTGCACTACTCACTGCACCACCTAGCTGCCCCCTGAACCTTAGTTCTAATGTTGTAGTGGAAAGCCTACTGGATTTGGACCCAGAGGACAGTGAGTTCCAGTTCTGGAACTGCCAGGGAATAATCTGTGTGACTTTGAACAAGTCCCTTCACCTCTTTAGGCGTCAGTTTCTTTAACTGTGAAATGAGGGGGTTGGATTAAGTAACCTCCAAGCTTACTTCCAGCTCTATGGCCCTATCACTGATATTTAAACATATTACTTGCCTTACTGAGTTTTTATAAGCCTCAGGGGAGATGATGAGTGTAAAGAGTCATTACTATTTAGAAAGTAGGTTAACTATGACTAATTATTCCTAAACATTTTAGAACTGTTAGCCGGTTAGGTATAAAGATACACTGCCCATATATTTTTTTAAATAAACAAAAGATCAAGAGACATGAAATGACTTGACCATTGTCACATAACTAGTAAATGGTAAAGGTAAAATCAAATCCATATCTTAACATTTGAAATCACCTGCTTCTAATCTGCTTTTTGATCTGAGTTTTAAGAAAGTTCTCATTTCAATGAAGCAGAGCTGTATACATTAATCAGGATTATCTGCAGATATTCGTACTAATGAGGCCTTAAAATAGTTATGAAGTATAAAAATGTGGGAGGCTGAGCCCACACTCTCTTAGCTATGTCAATGGTTGGCAAGCAGTCTATACGTGGTAGAGACTTTTGTAGGCTGGCTGGCCCGGTGCTGTTTGGTTCTGCTTGAACATACTTTTTCTGGGCACAGTTCAAATTTGTATCTTTCTTTCTTTATCCATTTTCAGAGCTTGTAAAGGGCACCTTTCATATACATCCAATCTTATGTACATGGTATGTTCACGTGTGTATTTGTATGGACATATTTACGTAACTGTGTGCATATGCATATGTGTGTATATATATTCTAATGAATTGTTAAAAAACTTTTAATTCTGAAATTACTTTTTCTATTCTTGAGTCTGCTTTTTGGTTGTTGGTTCTAATAATGACACTTCAGGTGATATTTTAGATATTTTTATTGTTCTGATGAACCAATATAACTGGAAGGATTTATATATTAGTTCACTTTGGTCTCCTTTATTTCACACAGATACTAATCCTATTCCCGTTTTGTTTCATTTCTTTATGTATTATATAAACCAGTTGCTCTAATTCATAGCTCTCACTCTGGTACTGATAAATTCTCTAGGAGAAACAACACTGTAGTCTACCATGGCTTTTCTGGGCATTTTCCTGTTTCTGTAATTTTTGGCCCTCTTTTACCCCCCAAATCTCCCATAGACATTTGGATCCTTGAGGAGTAGAGTGAATAGAAGCAAGGAAGTTTATCTCTCTTCCCACCCCCTGCCATTTCAGAGAATAGAGGAGTAGAGAAGTTTTTCTTACAACCAATAAAGATTGTCCATTTTGATTATATTGCTTTAAGATGGAATCTCCTAGCCTTTGGTGATAGATTTGATATTTACCACCCT
Organism: Phalanger gymnotis; assembly: GCA_028646595.1. NCBI lineage: Eukaryota > Metazoa > Chordata > Mammalia > Diprotodontia > Phalangeridae > Phalanger > Phalanger gymnotis. The sequence continues at coordinate 123,746,063 of CM053623.1, read as the reverse complement.
GCCCTCTCTAGTAGTTTTAGATAGTGGTTTTATAAATTTCTACAAGTAGGAGCTGCCCTTACAAGACCGTTGAAAATTCCTTTTGAACCTTGTGAAGAATGTGACTTGTCCGCATAAATCCTTGTATGTCAAACTTCACTGTAGTTAAGAAGCATACTGTTTGTTTAGTTTCCTATTGGTGCTAGGCCCAGAGATGATATCTGTTTATTAGCAGATGACTTAATCTTAGTTTTATTTTCTCATGGTCATTCTCAAGAGTTGCTTAATGGCCAACTCTGATGCTTCACTGTGGTAGTAGTGGAGTGACACTACATTCTAGAAGTTTATGCCATTGGAATGCAAGTTCTGGAAGGTTCTACCAGATGGAAAGGCTTCATTCAGGTCTGGACCAGTTGGCAAAATATAAGTCTGTTGTCTCAGGAATAATCCAGTTAATTACAGAGAAACAAGTTACCTGAGGTTTGGTTTCCAGATAATTATTGAGGGGCAGGGAGAAAACCATAGTAACTCTTGAGGACAGTCCACTGAGGCATGGAGAAGTCACAACCTGTAACAAGAGGGCAGGGGTAGGGAGAAAGGGAGAGGTATTACAATGATCTTTGAAGTATAGGGTTATAGCTAAGATTTGTCCTTGAGATCTCTCTGAATTCAGAAAATTTATTTCTTTTCTTCAGTTGTCTAAGATCATGCTATTAGTAAACATGGCTAGAAAGCTATTTCTTCACTCCTTAGTAACTGGGAGCAATATACAAAAGTGACAGGACTGCTTTCCCTAGTTACTTCTTCATTATACACTGGTATTCAGATCTGACCATGGAATGATCTTTCCATTATCCAGTAGAAAAAAAAATCATATTTTTCTTTTTGATGCATTTCATTCTTTTGGCAAATGTGTTTCATTAATATAGTATTTTTTTTCCTTAGTATCACTCGTATATGCTTATGACAGATGACTTCGCAGCCCCTTGTCCACACTCATAGTCATAAGTGCCACATGTATCATTAGTCAGACTGATACCTGTCTCAAACAGGTATTCCTTTGAAGAGGAGAGGAAAAGTAGCTTTATCCCATCTCTGCCTGGCCACTAGAGAAGGTAAAATAATGGAGCTATCTCTCAGACAGCCACTGAAGGTTGTCTGTTTGGATTGTGCTGCTTTCCACTAGCAGCTCTGCCTTTTAGGCCAGACCCAGTGTTGACGGCCCTGCTCTCTGAGGAGCTGTCCTTGCAGGGATGTTGAAATCGCCCTACTGCCTGTTAGCCATTGTACTAACTTGTCTTTCTTCATTTCTAGATTTGAATATCAGGACATCAGGGACTGGCTGTGTAAAGGTACAGGAAGCTGAATGTGATGATTGTAGAATAGAAACTGAACAAGGGATCAGCGTCGTGCAGTCAGTTAAGGTATGTAGGTATGCCAAATTTTCCTAAACTTGTTTACTGTTTAAACAAACTCAAACTTATAATATTTGGTATCGTGGTAAGCTGAAGACTTACTAATGATACCGATCTTTAACGTGCATAATCAGTCACTTTTCAGTTCTCCAACTTTAGTTTTAAGTGAGCTCTGCTGGTAAACCACTCTGGTGGAAGTATAATGGTGATAGACTATTTTGAGGATTTCTCTTTGACTTTCGTATGTCTAAAGTGTGTAATGCTCCCTATTTTGAGAACAGTCCTTTAAATTGTAGAAGAAATAATGTTACTAAAGGAATGTTTCCTGAAGTGTTTTCTAGAGGTCTCTAGCGCAGAAGTGGCGAACCTGTGACTCCGAGGCCACATGTGGCCTTGTAAGTCCTTGAGTGCGGCCTTTTGACTGAGTCCAAGTTTTACAGGACAAATCCTTTTATTAAGGATTTGTGAAGTTTAGATTCAGTCAAAGGGCTGCACTTGAGGACCTAGAGAGCTGTATCTGGCCATCAGGCCCCAGGTTCCCCACCTTTGGCCTAGTGGATCAATGACGAGCCTTAAAGTTAGGAGAGGCCTGGATTCAGGTTCTTGTCAGGTTCTTGTCTGAGTAACCGATAGTGGCCATGTGACCCTGAACACTTTCCCTCTCAGTACCCCAGGCAGCTCTCTGTCTTGAATTTGCAAAATAGTTGCCTTCTTCACTGGTAAAGGGAGGCTTCACTGGTATCTTCCTGAACTAATGGAATCATAGGTCTAGTTTAAAAAAAAAAGTAAAAGAAAATTATAGAGGTTCACTTTATACTATAGATATATACCTGAATAGTTATATGCAAATGGATCTATGGTCTCTATGCATTAGGAAACTCATTATTTAAAGGATCACGTTGATGAATATTTAACAAACATTTGATCCCTAATTTACATATTTTAACCCAATACAAAAATTTTAATTTTGTTAAATATCAGATGCGTATTACTCTTAGTGACAATTCATTATAATAATATGTAGAAAAACACTGTATGTGGAAGGTAAGTAAATTTTTGAAACAAAAATTTTAAATACAGGAGAAAATATTTTAATTTCAGTGATAGAGTATTGCCTGAGTCATTTTAGGCAAAGGCAGTCAAACACTGTCCTTGTCATTAAGAGAGTTTTAAGGAAGGCCTCAGGTAAGTTAAGAATTTTTTTCCCCCTTCATATTCAGAATCCATAGCTATATCAGAAAGACATATTGAGCAAGGAAAATGCCACATTTGTGACTTACGTGGCTGTGTGAGGAGAAATAATAGGTTTTAATAAAAAGCTTCTTGGATGCTTTTCCTTTAATACTTGAAAAGACTGTTTATCAGATAAGTTATGGTTTTCTGTAGTTTTATTGTTAAACGCATGCTTTCCAGCATTTGTCTGAGAGCTTTAATTATTTTGTCAGCCTTTGATTGTTTTAAAGATTTCCCATTTTTAAATTTATCTCTATTTTTGTAAACACAGCTTCTCTTCCTGGACATTTTAGGGACATTCTTCCTTCTTTGCCCCCAAGTTGGGTCTATTTTCAGACTAGACAAATATATTTTAACAGCATAGCTCAAGCAATAGCCATGTGGCAGCCATGAGGCATATCTTAAGAAAGTAACAATTCATTTTAATTTTAAAATTTGTTTTACCCAAAAATATGTCTCAAATCAGTTTTGCTTATCCTAGCACAGTCTCAAAGTAGCTCTTTACTTAAAATTGGCTCTTACTTCAAGTGATTTATTTCACAAAACATTGGAAAAGAGTAGGAATTACTTCTGGAATCTAGTGTAGCACAGTGTAATTACGGTGAGTTAATCATTTTTTGCTAGTTAAAATTGTTTCAGAAAACTATTTCAGGCCACTAGGTGGCAATGAAGACTTTGAAGGCAGCTCTCTAATAAGAATCCTTATGTATGATCTATTGGATTACTACATTGGTCTTTGTAGCTATTCACTTCAGAAATGTGACCATATAGGTAATGAGCTGTTTTAATTTTCAAATAAAATCACAAACAAATTTTTTGATGCTTTGAATTTTTTTAAAATTTCTTATATTTTTCATTTTTATTTCTATAGTTGCGAAATCTTTGATCAATTCACTGAAAGAGGGATAAGCCAGTGAGAGTGTATTCCCACCATTACAGCTGAATTTAATATTGCTTTGGCTGTTCCTTAGGAAAGTTATCTCTTTGGCATAGAACCCAAAGAAATGAACTTTCATGAGAAAATTACTAAACTCTCTATACATTTGCTTCTGTTGGGGCAAAAACCCTATGAATTCATAAGGATGTTTAATGATGTGAATATTTTAAGGCTTGTTAGGTATCTTTTTTGTTTTGTTTTCTTCTTCATAAGTTCTATACACGTTTAGCTTGAGAACCTAGGTGTCAATGTTGACAATACTTTCCTTGCTAACTTGAGGAAAAGATGGACCCTGATCTTTTCCCTCCACTCATTTCCCTGTTATGTCACTGTACTTTCTAGCCCATAATCAGCAAGGCAAAGAAAAATAAATTGTTCCAGACAACTGTCAGGTAGGGAGAGGCACACGAAAGACATTCCCCTTGCTAGTTTGGACTACCCTATCCATTCATATGGGACAGGAGGCCAAACTATTACTAGTATCTAATAACCAGTGAGTGGTTTGTATGTCACATGAACATCCCACTGGGAACATCAAGGCTGACCTGTCCTACCCCTTGGTGTTGCAGGGAGGGAACAGAAAACATGTACAGATGTTCATGCATGCATGTGCATGCATGAGTGTGCAAGCATATATCTTTTTTTGTTTGCAGACCTCACTATTTTTATTTGTTTTAAGTTTTCAACATTCACTTCCATAAGATTTTGAGTTCCAGATTTTCTCCCCATCTCTCCCCTCCCTTACCCCAAGACTTCATGCATTCTGATTACCCCTTACCCCAATCTGCCCTCCATTCTGTCACCCACCCCTGCCCCTTGTCTTACTCCCTTCCTGTTCCATTTTCCTGTAGGGTAAGATAGATTTCTGTACCCCTTTACCTGTGTGTCTTATTTCCCATTTGCATGCAAAAACAATTTTTAACATTGATGCTTTGAATTATTTCAATATTCTGATAGTAAACAGTCAGTTCTTGATATGAGAGTCATTTCCAGATCAGTGGTCAGTGTACACTCAGCTTACTGACTTATTAGAGCAAGAAATCAAAAGTGATACCAAGTTACAAGAGAGAATAAAAAGCAAACTGATATGGCAGTTCCATCATAACCTCTCTTAATGAGCCATTGATGCTGAAAAATGGGACGTGGAAGCAAAGAACAGACATTGATACCATCACTGTTTCTTAAAATTAAGCTGATAAAATCATCAGGGAACTAAAAGGCCTAGAAATCAACTTAGCCAGCCAACATTTGATGTTGTCAAGCGTGGAGATATAGCAGCCAAGGGCAACAAGTCTTAGAACAGTCTTGTAGGTAAAATCTTACAGAAGTTGATGGTGGAAGATTATGAACTGTATGGCTTCATAAAAGTGAGAAGCATTGAGAGGAAAAGCAAGTTTATAGAAAGCTGGCAAGAGATCCATTTAACTCAGATCATCTCAAGGATATTTAAGGGTGAAAGTGGCGGGAGGACAACAAATAGACAAAAAATGAAAAAGAGATGGCAATATTACTAGAACAAACTCTGTTTCTCTATCAGTGACATTGGAGGCCGGCCCACTGCATCTGAATTCTGATATCACAGTCCCTGATGTATGAGTTAGAAATGGCACTAAAGGAGACAAAAATAAGAGAAGCTAGACTAGACCAGTGTACACAGAGTAGGTCTACTCTGGGGGCAACATAACTTTGTGGACACTGTGGATACCAAATACTTGAAAAAAAAAATCACCTAATTAGTGTTGGAGGCAACTTTGTATGCCTGCTTTCCTGTCTCTATACACAATTTTTAAAAATAATCTATACATGCCTTGAGGACATTTTTGATAAGGGTATAAGAAGGGAATAGGCAGGCTTCTGCCAGTGGTATTCTAGAGTGGACCACATTTTTGCAGGCATACAGTTGACTAAAAGATGGAAAGAATACATGGCCCCTCAGAGGGTTTCTTCCCTCTATTAAGAAGACTTTGATTAGATAGAGCACCTCTCTTCGCGTATGAAGTTTCCATGCATGTGAAAATCACATAAAATTCACTAAATGATATAACAGAAATAACTTTGATGACCAGTTATTAATAGCAAGTGAGGCATGTGGCGACAGTGTAGGTCATGAGCATTCAGAAGGTTGATGAACTATGTGTTTAGTGTATTTTAGGGAATATCCGTGACAGTGGAGGCGGGCCCACCACATCTGAATTCTGATGTATGTGGAACTTAAGGGATTGGAGTGGAGAGGGGGGCTAGGAGCTAAGTACTGAATGCCTTGAGAACCAAGTGAGAATGACCTGGGAGCTGGATAAGTGTAGTGATAGATTGATAAACCTCAAAAGGGGGAAGGTTATTGTTAAGTTACGGTAATAGAGTGGGTCTGAAAGCGTCACTGGGCATGACAGGAGTAATCCAATACTGTAGAGAGTGGTAAAGGGTGCAGTGTTTTTCTGGAGTGAGTTGGGTTTCTATGAGTAAAGGGAGATGGAAAAAATATGACAGGAAGAGGCCTAAGACAAAGGAAAGTGTCAGTAGAGAAGGGGTCACAGAGGGCATAATGGAAGTGGGGAGGAGAGTTGGGCTGAGATGATTGAGAAATAATAGGGTAATGGGATTTCTTCTAGGGACCTGATGGGGAAGTATCATTTGGCTTGGGTAGCACACATGGTGGGTTTGTTATTGATCAAAGACAGTGGAAGAAAGAAGATCTGGGTAAGCATCTAGGCCATTCATTACATGCTTAGTGACCAGTTCCTTAGGGACTTCATTGAACTTATGTTTATTACCAACTTCTTTGATACATTCCAAGATGGAGTTGGATGATGTAGAGCCAGAAGATCCTGGCAAGTAGAGTGTGCACTCAGTTCTTGGCCTGGTATCTGAAATCCCTTTCCTAGATTAAGTCTTGGCAGTGAAAAGCCTGTTGCTTGAGGGTATGGTCATGGGGAGAGAGTCAAGGTACTGATGATGAAAGTGCTGTGGTGTGGAAGTGTAGCAGTTATGGAAGGGTGAGGAATTGTTGCTTTTCTCATATGCTGAGGAGAAGTAGGAAGTACCTCCTCACACAGCAGTAGGTTGCTGAATTCTAATCCAGTCCTTAGGAGCCGTAGTAAAGAGAGGTTAGAGCATTTGTTGCTGTGACTCCAGGCAGAGTGGCAGTAGATCCTGATAAAAGGAGTTTCCTATGAGAAAAGAAGCAAGTCCCTGAGTGTAATAGAACCTTCTTGTTAACTCATAACCATAGACCCCAGTCTTTTCAGTAATGTATTGTAATCCCCTGAGGGATGATTAGATTAGATTCTTACCTTCTTTAACTTGCACTACTTTCAGTCAAGTGTTAAGTGGTTCCCCATCAGAAACTGATGGGATTTTATCAGTGGAAATGACGTTACAGAAAAGACTGCTCTACCACTGTGTCCTAAGGATGATGGGGCCTTCCAGTACGACCTGCAATTGCACCCTTCCCTGTGTGTTTGTCTTCCTCATTAGATCATGCGCTCTGAGTGCAGGAACTCTCTTACATACTGTGTGGATCCTACATGCTTAGCCCAGTGTGCACATAGTGCTTAATAAGCACTTTATTCCTTTAATGATGTTCTGTGGAACTTGAAGCTTTGCTGTATTTTTTCTGTTTGTTTTTGGTGCTATGCTGTCACTTCATTGATGTTCTCTGGGGATATTGAAGTATACAGGGATATCTGCCCCTGTTTGCCTTCCATTATGGCAAATTTTCTTGAAGTTTTAATTTCTTCCCCAGTATACACATTACATGCATGCACACACATGCATGCACACTCAGACATACACATACCCCTTTTCTTCCCTCTCTGCCATACCTACTATCTGCAGCTTCTCTGTCATGGTGACTCTCGTTATGACCTTAAGTAGAGCTTAAAGGTGCCAAATATTCTTTGTAAAATTAAATCAGATATCCATTGTGCTTGAACATGAAGAAGGTGATTTTGCTTCTCTTTCATAAAGTAGAGTGCATGATCTTTGTAGCTGTTTTCATTGAGCTTTTCGAATTACTTCCAGCTTGTGGGTGTTATTCATTATGGCTAAAATCAATGGAAGTCTGATTGCAGATGATATGTTTATAAATTTAACTCTTGCAATTAAATGCTTTGATATAAGACAAAAAAAGTCTAAATTGCTGGATTTTATTTGTTAGAATTATAATCCACAGTGCAAATAAAACTTTTACAAACTGTCTTTCAGAGTAAAAAATTACATATTCAAACAGAAGGAGGCAAAGTGATCTGTCTGGGAACCATTCTTGGAAATACAGACATTCATGCATCAGAAAAAAGTGTAAGCAAGTATAAGACTTTTCTTTTTTAGAAGTTTTAGTTTAAAGTTACTTTTAAGAAAGAAAAAAAACCATGTTTACTAATGAGATTTAAAATGTGAATTTATTACATTTCATACAATGAAAACTTGAATTGAGTATGTTTGAATCTCAGGGTAGCAGCATGATAGAAAGAATGTATGCTAGACTTACAGTCAAGGTAGACAGACCTGAGTTCAGATTCTGTCTATGACATTTCTTGGGTGATCATGGTTTAACTTAAACTCTTTGAGCTGCAGTTTCTTCATCTCTAAAATGGGCTTAACATTATATGTAGTACCTTCCTCAAAGGGTTGTTATGAGTATCAAATGAGATAATGTTTATAAAACACTTTGTAAGCCTTGAAACACTCTGTAAGGTAGAATTGCTATTACTATTTTAATATATTGAGTTCCTGTCTTGTAAAGCCCTGATCCAGTGCCTTTTGGTGGCATGGAGCTTCTAAATGTGTGCACACACTGTAGAAATCCTCCTGAGCTGTGAGAGTTTTGAGCATTGGCCTAGGGATGGACATTGTGATCTGAGGACCAGCTTCATTGGCTCCACAGAGGCTCCTTCCCAGAAAGTTGTGCACCAGCCGATCCAGTTTTTTGACTACAGCAAGGGGCTGCAATCTGCATCAGCAAAAGGATTAATCTAAGAGGTGAAAACATGGGCATCTTTGTAATAAAGTGTCACTAAAAATGTATTTGACTCCAAATCTGAATTTTTATTTTTTTGCTGATTGTAGATTAATACCAATTAGCAATAGCTGACATTTGTATAGCACTAAATGTGTAAATCAAAATTTTTATGTATCTTATTTCATTTGCAACAACTCAGTGTTCTAGGTCAAATGATCAGGAAGATGGAAGATTAATCACTGTCTCCAGACCCCTTTAGCCCTCCAGCACTCCCAAAACGTCAGTTATGTGTCAAATATAGAACAAGTACAGCTGAGTTCATAGAACAGAGAAGAGAGAACCCCCCATGTAAAATCCTTATGCATTAACACCAGAGGACTTTAACCCTTAAAGCACTCAGTATTCAAACCCCTCCCCTGCCATCTTCTCTGCTTGCCTGGCCCAAGGCAGGTACCCAAGCCACCTTGCAAGCTCATGTCCTTAAGTCTATCTTGGGAATCTCCTCCTCTTCCTATTGCAGAATCTCTGCAGGAAACTGAGCATTCCTACCTCTACCAAATTCTGATAGAGCTGAGGAGGAAGGGAGATATGTTTCCTTTTGACTGGGACCCAGTCCTAGGTTAGGGTTGCAGAGAATTTGCCCAGAAATACCCTCTTCACTCTCCTTCCATCTTGAAAAAGGCAGTAGATACTTTTATCTCTGCTGGAAAAGTAAAGGAGGTCCAGGGGAAGAATTGGGGTTAGAGGTTGGGGAAGCAACTTTGCCTGAAAGAAAAGGCACTGAAACCCAGCTGAGGCCAGTCTGGTCCTCTGGAAAGGTAATCAGGGCAAGGACACAGTCCTGCAAACCCTAGATCCCCTAAAGCACGTAGACTGAGATAGCCCATTCCCAGCCTAACCTACCACCAAAGGGAGAGGGGCCAGAAAATGAGTGATGGAAAAATACAACAAATCCTAAAATACATTTATTTCAAGAGAAAAAACTCTCAATAAAAACACAGAGCACAAACAGATTAGTCAACAGTGAGGATCCTAAAACCAAATCGTAAAATTAGTAGTAAATCTTCTAAGAGAACACATAGTTCTTTTGACAAATATGTTAAGACAAAGGAATATGAACCAGTGCCTAATGAAATACAGAATCCTGTGGACTCTTAAGAAAGCATAAAATAACAGGAAACTCCATGATATTTCAAAATTGAAGTGAAATCCACAAAAGAAAAAATTAAGAATGAATATAGACCAGAACTTACAGTTTTCTGTGCAAAATTTTAAAACTTAGCAGAATAGAAAAAAAAAAAGATTGAACTAATGGAGAGTCCATAAAAAAAGGAGAGCTTAATAAATTTAGAACATAAATACTGAAGCATAATTAAATCTGGCAAAAGAGAAGCAAAAAGTCAACCTAAAAAGAACTCATGAGTTATATGTAAACCAAAACAATTGACCTGGAAAACAAGATGAACAGAGACAACTTTAGGCTCATAGTTTTCCCAGAAGAACATCATAAATAAAAAAAGCCTGAAAATTGCAACACATATAATAATATAAGAAAATGAACTCTATAAGGTGGATATCATTGCTATCACCTGCATTTTACAGATGAGGAAAATGAGGTTCAGAGAAGTTAATTCAGTTATCACTGAATTTTGTGTGATCCCATGGTCACACAACTGGTAAATGTCAGAAGCAGGATTGAAATCCAGTTCTTTCTGGCTCTACCTTCAATATCACTATGTAATTTACTTTAAAAGTAGAGGCGAAAATATGATTTATTTAGAACAGAACATTAAATGTGTTGAGTATTTTTCAAGACTTGAATATGCTAATCAGTATATTAAGTACAAAATATATTTGTTGAATAACTAGTGAATAAATTTTGCATTATAGGCAAATTTGAAGGATGACATAAATTTGTGTTACTTTAATATTCTCCACAAGATGGCACTAAATGATAACATTTCTAGAAAGTTGTTTCCTTTATTTAAATGTCATTGTCAATAATTTCTCATTGTTGCTTTATAAACGACATTGACATTGAATAGATTGACAGGAGGATGTAATTTTAGAGGTAGAAGTCTGCAATAAAAGTTGTTTAACATATTTTTAAATGAGTTTGAGTCTATAGATTTTGGTTATATTATGCCATTTTCATTTTCTAATGTTGCTGAGAATCTTTGGTACAAATTTGAGAAGTGATATGGTTAACTCAATGGAGATTATTGGTGGCAAATTTTATCTTTAAATTTTTGTTGGAATGATTAATTCAAGTATTGTTACCTCTGTTACATTTTATTTATATGTATATATGTACACATATATAAATATATAATTATATATGTATGTAGTATATATAAAATAATGTAACCTCTGTTACATTATTTTTAAAAAATCTTCTGTGAACGTACAGCAATAAGCTGTTTGAACTAATATACTTATCTCTTTGGGCTGGGGTTCTCAACCGAAGGTCTATGAATTTGTTGTTTTTTTTTTAATATTTTGTTCACTGTATTTTAATATAATTTCCTTTGTAATTTATTTTATGCATTTAAAACACGATTCTGAGAAGGTGTGCCTAGACTTTAGCGACCTGCTAAAGGGCTCCCTGACACACAAAAAAGATTAGTAATGCCTATTTTAGGGTGATAGATTGAGAACCTATCTTAATAAAACCCAGTAGCTTAGAAGCCATGTAATCCTGCCCATTCATTTTATAGAAGAGGACACCAAGGCCCAGAGTGGTTGTGTCTTTAAACTAACAGGTGTGAAAATGCCCCACAAAACACAGTTAGTATCCCCTATCACGTCCCAGATTAATGTCCTTGATAAGGGTGAAATAAAAATTTCTGAGCCTAATCTGTGCTAGGTGCTGTGCTAAGGAGCCAGAGGCAGTCTCTGATTTCCAGGAGCTCACAGTTTAATGGTGGAGACAACCTGTAAACAACTATGTACAAAAAAAAAACTACATATGGGATGAATTGGACATAATTGACAGTGGAAAGTGTCTAGAATTAAGAAGGGTTGAGAAAGGCTTCCTGTAGAATGTGAGCTTTTAGCTGAGACTTGAAGGAGGCCTGAGAAGCCAAGATGCAGAGATGAAGAGGGAGAGCATTTTCAGCATGGGGGACAGCAATGAAAATGCCCAGAGTTGGGCAGAATGGAAGGTTTTGCCTGGGGAACAGCAAGGAAGCCAGTGTCACTGGATCTTCAAGTAGGTGGCGGGTAGGTGGAGAATAAGGTGGGGGAGGATAGGGAAGGTGAGGGTGGGGCAAGTTATGAAGAGCTTTAAATGCCAAATAGGACTTTTACTTAATCTTGGCAGTGATAGGGAGCTACTGAAATTTATTAAGTAGTGGGTGGAGGATTATATAGTCAGAGCTTCATTTTGGGACAACTATCACTTTGAAATCTGTGTGGAGAATGGACTGGTATAGGGAGAGACTTGAGGCAAGGACCCCAACCAGAAGGCTTTTGCAGTAGGCTAACTGTGAGGTGGTCAAGATCTGCATCAGGGAAGTGGCCTCTCAGATGAGAAAAGGGGCCATATATGGGGAGATGTGGTAAAGGTAACATCAGCAGGCCTTGGTAACAGGTGGATATGGGGTGGGGGAGGATGAGAGTGAAGAGTGAAGGATGATGAGATCGTGAGCCTAGGTGACTGGGAGGATGCTGGTACCCTAAATAGTAATAGGAGAGTTAGGCAGAGGGGACAGTTGTGGGGGAAGATAATATTCAGGTTTTTAAAAACAATATTTTATTTTTTCATCCAATTACATGTCAAGAAAATTTTTAACATTCATTTTTACAAGATTTTGAGTTCCAAATGTTTTTCCCTCCCTCCTCTCCCCTCTTCTGAGAATGGTAGCAATTTGATATAGGTTACACTTGTGCTATCATGTAAAACACTTTTCCATATTAGTCACAGTTGTGAAAGAAGAAACAGATGAAAAGGGAAAAAAATACAAAAAAATATAAAGTGAAAATAATATGCTTTGATTGGCATTCAAAGTCCATCAGTTCTTTATCTAGATGTGGACAGCTTTTTTCAGCCATTTCCCTGTTGATGGCCATTCTCTCAGTTTCCAATATTTTGCTACCACGAAAAGAGCTGCTATAAATATTTTTGCACATGTAGGTCCTTTTCGCTATTTTATGATTTCTTTGAGATACAAGCTTAGTAGTAATATTGCTGGATCAGAGGGTATGCATAGTTCCAAATTGCTCTCCAGAATGGTTGGATCAGTTCACAACTCCACCAACAATGCTTTAGTGTTCTTATAAGTTTGACTCCGTTCTTTATATATTTAAGAAATAAGGCCTTTATCAGAGACGCTGTAAAGATTATTTCCCAGCTTTCTGTTTTCCTTCTTATCTTGGTTGCATTGGCTTTGTTTGTACAAAAGCTTTTTATTTTAATATAACCAAAATTCAGTTTTAAATATATTGAGTTTAAGATATCTATAGGACGTTCATTTCGAGATGTTGAATAGGAAATTGAAGATGTGAGACTGGAAGTCAGCAGAGAAGTTAGGGCTGAATTAGTAGTAGATTTGAGAATTATCAGCTTAGAAATAATTGAATCTATGGGAACTGATGAGGTCATGAATTAAAATAATATAGAGAGAAAAGAGAAGTGACCCCAGATGGAACCCTGGGAGATGCTCACATTTAGCAAGTGCAACCTGAATGAAGTCTCTAGCAAGGAGACTAAGATGGAGCAGTCAGACAGATAGAAGGAGAACCAGGAGAGTTGAGTGTCTTGAAAACCTAGGAGAAAATATCAAGGAGAAGAGAGTGATCAGTAATGCCAAAGGCTGAAGAGAAGTCAAGAAATATGAAGATTGAGAAAAGCTCGTTAGATTCTTAGTAACTTTGGATAAAGCAATTTTGGTGGAATAATCAGGTTAGAAGAGAATAGGTCATTAGACTTGGCAATTGAGAGACTGTTAGTAACTTTAGGAGGGAAATCTGGACATCTCTGCTACTCCTTTTGAATCATTTCTTCACGTTATTTTATGTGTTACTTTCAGATTGTTAAACAAGCAAATATAAGAAGAACCAATGTTTACACAAAAACCCAGCCTGAGTTATTCTTGGGTTGTTGTTTTGAGTTCACTGGATTACTGATTGCATCCAAGCATTAAGCTAGAATCCACTGAATACCTTTATTGTCTCTTTGGCCTGTTTTCTCTTCCTATCTTTTTTTTTCATAGTAGTTTTGTCTCATTCCAGAATAATTTTCTGTGTATATATTTACGATAGGACTCTCAGAAGTTTTTATTTAAATGAAGTCATATGTAGTATGTATAACATTTTAAAAAATATGTTCAAATTTGTATTTTTTGAAGAAACACAAAATAAATGTGTAAAATAAATCTGTTTATCAGAATGCCCAGTGCTTAGCACAGAGTCTTACAGATAATGAATGCTGAATGTTTCCTGATTGTATATATTTACTTTTCAACCCAAAAAATGCTTTAAATATCTTTTCTGAAAAGACTATTAAGATACTATATATTTTTTTGATTTTTTTTATTTTAATTTATTTTTAACATGTTTGGTTTTCACCATTGATTTTCACAGGCGGTTGAATTACAAATTTTCTCCCCATTTCCTCCCCCCCCCCCCACTCCAAGATGGCATACACTCTGGTTGCCCTGTTCCCCAGTCTGCCCTCCCCTCTGTCACCCCATTCCTCTCCCATCCCCCTTTCCCTTCCTTTCTTGTAGGGCAAGATAAATCTCTATGCCCCATTGCCTGTGCATCTAATTTTCTAGTTGCATGAAAAAACTTTTTTACTTTTAAACATCTATTTTTTTAAAACCTTGTGTTCCAAATTCTCTCCCCTCTTCCCTTCCCATCCACCCTCCCTAAGAAGTCAAGCAATTCAGCATGGGCCACATGCGTATCATTATGTATAACCCTTCCACAATACTC
>CM053623.1:123673366-123731105 GCA_028646595.1 Phalanger gymnotis | reverse complement strand
CTTCTCTTCTCTTCCTACAGAACTGCTTTTTCTTGCCACTTCTATGCGAGATAATGTACCCCATTCTATCTCTGCTGGGTTCAGCTCCGCTCCCCTCATCTGGGAGCTGGGAGCTCCGTGCGGGACAGACCTTACCCAGAGACCGTCCAGGCTGTCCTGGGCTGGAGCCCTGCTTCCCTCTGCCACTTTGTGGGTTCTGCAGCTCTAGAATTGGTTCAGAGCCATTTTTTTATGGGTTTTTGGGGGTACTTGGTGGGGAGCTCACGCCAGTCACTGCTTCCCAGCCGCCATCTTGGCTCTGCCCCCGATACTATATATTTTTGAAGTTTTACAAAGTGATTTTAAAAAATTATATCTAATTTAATTTTCCTGTGAAGTAGATAGGGATAAAATTATATCATTCCCATTCTGCAGATAGAAAAACTGAGAAATAAACATGATTTGTACAGTTTCACAATGAATCAATCACATAGCTACTATGTAGCTGTGAGATTTCTTTTTCTGGTCTTCTAAGCAAAAGCCTACATTCAGTTTGACAATTCATTTAAACACTAATTAAAAACTACTGTGTACATCCAACAAACAGCTTACTTTCCATTACATTTGATATATATTAAAGCTATTAAAAACTTTTCAGTTTCTGTTCTCACACTAAAAAGGAATATGTTATTTCCAGGCTTCTTTCAGTAAGAGATAGGTCTTGATCATTTTGTTGGAGACAATATTCTGCCCATTCTCAAATAGATATTTCTGTTAGCATTCAGCTTGAACTATATATTTCATCTAGTGGGTAGTTAAGAGAAATTAAAAGCATCACTGTACTATAAACTATGATTTTTTTTTTTTTAGTTTTGTATATCAGTTAAAAGTATCTACAGAAGGGTCTTATAGACTCTTGACAGTACAGACTGTACTTCCTACAATATAATTTATTGAAGGGAATTATTAAGATAACACTGTGTGAAAAAAAATGCAGTTTATTGTTTTATTTTCTTTTGGACTTTTTTCTAGCTTGTAGAGAACAAAATACTCAATGTTTTATAAACAAGGTCAGCTCATCATCATTTTTTCCAAATAGTAATTAGGAAATATGATGACAGTATTGATTAGTCATTGAATAGAATACTGGACTGGAAATTAGAATGAATGCTCTGTGCCTTAGAGTAGGACTTCGCAATCTGAGGTGTGTGGATTTTGTTTTAATGTTTTGATAACTATTTCAGTATAACTGGCATTTGTAATTAAACCAAGTATAATACATTAAGCTTAATAGATTTACTTAAACTTCATAATAAGCAAAATTCCACAATTATACAAAAATGTTCCACATTCTAATCAAGTGAAACTTGTCATTGCGACCATTAACAAACTTTCGGTATACTAGGTTTTACAGAACTAATTTTCACATTTTTGATTTAACAACAACGATTAGGAAGTTCTTGATTCTGAATTGGTGTTGAAAGTTAACATTGAGTTAGATTAATTATTTTTTCCCCTAAAAAGAGAAGCAGGCCAAAAACATAACACATTCTCTAAATGAGCAAATAGACTCATTAGGAAATACACTGATTTTTTTTTTCAGAGTGAATTTTACTCAGGGATTATAGTAAAATCTGTGGTCTGTGATTTTTTTAAAGAATAATCTCTACTAATTCAAAATGACAACCCCGAGGCACCATAAAATTGTGAAGTGCCTTCTAAATCATCAAAGAAAATGCCTTTGGAATTGTCTTAGTACTAAGTGTATCTAATTTTTATGCAAATTGGTAAAACATCCTCTATAGTTCTTTACAAACCAACTATTTACTTTGGCAGTATAGAATATTCTTCTTACAATGCTGACTAATATGGATTTTACCATACTAGGAATAACTTCTGCATGATAACTTCTTTGTTTTAGAGTATGTGACTTTTGCGATTATTGGAATTTAGTTATTTGCAGAATCATAGTATCATAGATAGATATAGGACTAGAATGCACCTTAATAGTGATCATTTAGCCCAACATGCTCACTTTAATGATGAAGAAGGGGAGACAAAGACAAATGAAAGGGACTTGCCTAAAATCCCACAAGTTGGAAGTGGTAGATTTGGAATTCACATGTCAAATTCACAAGGAATTTATTCTCTAGCATCTCTGAATTTTAAAGTTAGATTTTAATTATTTCCAAGTGAATGTTAGGTGACCCTATCTTCAAAAGAATAAGTACCAGAAAAAATAGCTGAGAACCGAGGGAATATGTGACTATTTCAAGGTTCCCTAGAATTGGCTTTTATAATTTTCCAAGTCGCTACCAATGCCTGTTACTTTTATTATATATAAGCTAAAGTTTTCAGAAAGTACTTCATGCTACCACTTCAGGATACCAGTTGCTTCCTTATATCAGTACCCTTGCTGCTTATAACTTGTGGGCCCTACTTTAATATCTAGGAAGCACTTTATTATGCCATAACAATCGAAGTTCACATTTACGTAGTACTTTACAATTTACAAAGCACTTTGCTCATGAAATAGTCCTGGGAGCTAGAGAAGCCAGTAGTTATCTTCTCCATGTCACAACTTTCCTCATCGTAGTTTTGCTATATTGCGGATCAGCATAAGAAATTATGAGAATTTTGGGGGAGTTCTGTGGAAGCTGCAGACAATGCATGAAGGCCAGCAGATGACACAGAAGTTTAGAAACACAGAAATGCACAAAATATATTATAATGTTGTATAATATCAACCCAAATTGTACAATAAGGTACTATAAACACACCCTTAAAAAAAAGAAAAAATTCAGACTTCTTCTGTGGTATGAAGGGAGAGCCAAGAAATTTTATGCAGATTTTCCTGATTGTGCAGATAGCATGTCCCTAACCCCATGATATGGAAGGGATGACTATAGACATTGGCCACTGACTTTCACAACAGAAACTTGAACTAAAGTAGTCTGAATTTAAATCTCTGGTTTGTTTCATCCTTTCACACTGACAACCATAGAAAAAAACACTTGAGTTATGGAAAAATATAAGGAAGATACCATCTAAAAATAACTTAGGTATATTAGTGTTTTAAAATTTGTTTTATAACTTAGAGGGGGTATAGCGTGATAGATGAGGAGGGGCCTTGGAGTTGGTATGACAGACTTAGATTTCAATCCCAGCTCTCCTGTGCACTGGCTATGGCACTCTAGACAAAAATCTCTTAACTTCTAACCAAAAAGGGATCTAAGACTATGAAGTGTGGAGTGGTTGCTTACCTGCTTTGACTGAAAGGATCCCTTCGTTGAGAGTTCAATATGCCAATGAAATTATAGTCCAGGCTTCCCTCTCACCCCGCAAATCCCACTTAGAGATACAACATTTTTGTCATTAAAGCTTGTTATGGAGTGGCAAGTTTTTATGAAGTTCCTGGTTAGTTCAGTAGGTGCTTTGATGTCTTTTAAAAAATCACTCTTTGGTTTGATAATCAACTGATTTAAGTAATTTTCTTTTAATAGACTGTGACTATAGATAAACTCCAGGGGAGTTCTGTTAACATATCTACTGAAGATGGTTTGCTGAAAGCTGAATATCTGTATACAGAGTCATCATCTCTGTCTTCTGCTGCTGGGGATATTAAATTGGGAAGCATCCATGGTAAGATGAAAGTGTCATGAAACATTGCAGTCTTCTTAGTTCAGCATACCTGCATCAGGTAGACATTTCTTTTAGAGATTTAGGACTCAGTCACAAGAAAACATAACATCTGAGCAAACAAAAAACCAGAAAACTGTGGCAGGAAACTGCCACAAACCAAAGCAATTATATATTGGCAAGAAGCTGATATTGTTAGATATGAAACTGGGTGTTTTTCTCTTTGCTGAAAATATTAGACTTTTACCCATTTCTTTAAATATTGCCAAGAATTGTAAACTTCAAGGAAAAATTGAAGCATGTGGAGAAAAAAATTAAGAGCTTTATAAAAAAGAGAGAGACAGAATATCTTTTGAAATAAATATGGGTTTTAAACAGCTGCTTACATTTTTATAGAAAATCCAATGGTTGAGCTATTTAATAAGACTTTTGGATGCAATCTGGTCAATGATTCTCAGAGATACTATATTTGTTCAACATGTTTTCTCTCTATTTTTACTGGCATCATATACTTAAAGGACCCTGCCAATTTCTGTTTTCATTGGGTAGGTGGCATTTGGTTTCTTCCCAAAATATTTTTCTAAAAAAAATAAGAACCAGAAATATAATTAATGGTCATTTTTTATGTTATTGCAAGGGAAGGGAAGAGGGAGGCATGTGATATTCAGTATCCCTAATCATACCTTGCCCCCCTTTTTAATGTTTTAACAGGTGATTCAAAGCCTAGTGAAATATTATAGACTTTCTGCTAATAATGAAAATTATTTATTTTTGAGGAATCCTAGTACATATAGTAGTTGTTTTTCACTAGGGCTTTTTTCTTGAAAAGCACACTGTCTTGTTTTTTCCACAGGAATAATCACCCATTTCTCTTTTATGCTAAACTGAAAATTTGTACCTTTATATAGCAAAAATCCGGATTTGAAAATTGGACAGTAATTAATAAATTAAGAAAGTAAAAATAGTATTTACTAATCATCTTAGGCATCAGAGAACAGCAATTATTAGTTCCTTAAGAAAGTATAAACAAGATTTACTAGTCACTTTGTGCATTAGAGAACATGCTGACCCTCATTAATAGACGGCATTTCTTTATCTGGAGGTGCCCTATGTCTCTAGCATGTCATGTGAATCAGACCAGAGTACAAGCTTCTAGGGGAAAAAATCCACAAAAACAAAAATCTAAATATGGACAAAATAGATTGGAGATAATTAATTCCTCCTCTCAAACACCAAATAGTGATTTAATAACTTAATAGAGTTAAGATATTTTAGTCATTTCTCTATCCAAGATTATATCTTCTGTCAGAAAGAACATGAAAACAAACAGTATTTCTTTTAAACAAATAGTTTAGTTATTTCATCATGCTTTATAAAAGTTAAATTGTGCATGAAATAATTGTAGAATTTTTAGCATTGAATATTTTTACAATGACTTATTTTCTAAAAAAGATTTTTGTTGCATTTGGAATGCATTTAATTATGACTTGTAGCGGAAGAACAATTTCTGATAAGCAAATTGGAGGTTCCAGTGATCACATGTTGCTTAAAATAGGGCAAGAAAATTGCAAAATATTAGAAATTTTGTTTAAGGTTTATCTTCTTTTATGTCCAGATATATGTTAGACATTTTTCTCATGTCCTCTTCTCTCTAATGCAAATAAGTTTTAGCTATGAACAAGATTTTGCAGTATTTTTTTGGTTACTGTGTATACCTTTACCTTCAAGATTGAAAGAGATGGAATACAATAAAAAAAAGTTATTTTTATAATGAATTGCCATCATTACCCTGAAGCAAAAGAACTTTTAACAGAATATATTGGAAAGTTCTCAGACTTCTAATTGCTTAACTGAAGTAGAAACATATTCCTAAAGAAGAAAAGTTCTACTAGCATTTATACATAATTTTTCATGTTTTCTTATAAAGCTTATTTTTCATGGTATAGTGGAAAGAAAGGTAGACTATAAATCAGGATTTTTGTTAAGGAAATGATTAGACTAGATGACGTTTAAGAACTTTTTCCCCTCTCTGACATTATTTTATTCTAGTTCCTCAACCTGGAAAAACACTACAGGTAGTCCCTGATTTATTCATGTCTAACTTCCTATAAATAATAAGTGTGGTGCAGTCAAGAACTACGCCTCCTCCCCTCCCCCCACATTGGAATTTTTCTTTCTTTATTCTCTCCCATTCTTCCATAATATTACCATAGGTAATATACCAGTCTTCTCTGGGAATTTATATGAATGATGTCTGTTTCTCAGATCAACCGTGAAACAAATGAATTAATGAGCTATCAACAAGGTTTTTCCTGTGCTTTCCAAATGTATTTTGTTTCTATTGTCCACTAAATTCAGAGGATGCAGTAAATATTTATAATATTAAAATGCTTTTATTACTACAAACTCAGTCTTTCTAGCTAACATCAGTTAACTACTAATCACATCAAACTGAGGACATGTGTCTAATCAAAATTCATTCTCATTTGAATTATTTTCATCTCAATCAGATGGGAGAAAAGTTTGGTCATTGTCTTCTTCAAAATCTAAATGATCCATATGTATTCATATACATATATATATATCCATATACAAATGTGTGTGTGTGTGCGTGTATGTATCTATATCTACATCATGCTATTCTGGTTTTGCTGGACTCATCTTATATCATTTTATGTATGTTTCCATATTCTTTGTATTTTTCCTATTTGTCATTTTTCTGGAGTTATCTACCATTCATTGGACACATAATTACACATTTTTACTTTTTTTGTTGCTGTTATAAATTAGCTACAGTTTTTTCCAGAGCTCTTTTTTTTTCCTTTTTGTTATATCTTTAGGATACTATTCTAGCAATAGGATTGGTGGGGCAAAGAATATATCTTATGACATGTTGCTAGATTGTTCTTCAAAATATTTCTACCAGTTTACTGTCCCAATAACAGTGTTATAGAGTCTTAATTCCCTGTAGCCCAAATAAATGATAAATTTTATCCTTTTTTTTGCCTTTTTTGCCAATTTAGTGGGTATAAAGTGACATCTTAAAGTTGTTGTGACTTGTATTTCTTTGATTATTACTTAATTTAAACATCTTTACATGTGTTTATTAATAGTTTGTATTTCTTCCTGTAGAAAAATGTCTGCCTTTATTTGATATATTTAATAAACATATTGTTTCCCAGTCTACTTCTTTTAAATTTAAAGATACTGCTCTAAGTCAGTGGCAGTAGTATTTCTGTATTTACCAAGGTGTCTTCCCTTTAACATTTAATTTTCTTTTTTTATGTTAGGAGGTTACTGAACAAGGAAAAGTCACAATAATTTAAAGACACAAGTGACTTTGAAAGCGCACCTAAGAACTTCAGTAGAGTCTCCAACCTGCTACTGAACCCTTTTAGAAGGGGTTTTTAGCCACTGTTGGAATCATGAGTCTACTTTGAGTTCATGAAAATAGACAGAGAAACAAATATAAGATAGTCCATTAAAAAAAAGTTTCTGTCACCTTTAGTGGATCATCTTTCTTGGGCCACCCTGTCACTAGGTTGATGATGAGAGAACTTTAATCATATTCCCACTACATGCCCTACCATTTGCTATCCATAAAGATAAATGTGGGATAGATAGATCCCACATAAAGATGTGGGATAGATGGATCCCACATAAAGATGTGGGATCTTGGTACTTACCAATTTTTTTTTAGCACAAAATACAGTAGAAAAGTAGCAGAATAGTTTCCATTATATTAATAATCCCCAGCTTGCTCTGGAATCAAGCACTTCAGGACTTCAGGCCTGACAGAAAAGATGGATTTTCTGTCTCTCCAGCAATAACCCAATGTTCGTGCTCAGCCTGCCTATAAAAATTATTCTTTGAGTTCTTTCAGGCTTAATTTTGGCCTCATCTGATGTATTGTCAGCCAAGTAGAGAGGATGTGTAGACTATGTGCGTAGACGATAAAGCCGAACGATTCTACTAGCCAGAGAAGTCTGGAAACATTGAACCTTATGGTCTTTTGATTGTTTTGCTTCCGTTACTAGTGTATTTGTGTTATTTGGCCATAATGACATTTCTTATGGTGAAGAACAAATAAACCAATTCTCTTTCATCTGAAGGCTTATTTTTCTGCTCTGATCATGTTAGGATGAAAACTTGCATATTAAGAAAACTGTCTTCCTAAACTCTAGAATTTGTATAGAGGTTGTATAATTTTACATACGGTTATTACAAATCACAATGTTTAGACCCATATGATGCAATGAGTTGAATGTTTTACAGAAATCTGCTTTTTCTTTTTAAAAAAAGGTCACATATTTAATCGTTTTCTTAGTGGACTATGAACTAAATTTGGTCGTTTGAGCATTTGGGGATGAAAAATAGACTGATCCAAAGGGCGTTCCCATTGTATTCTTCCTGAAAGTTGTACTATTGATAAAATAAAGATTCCTAAAATGCTGTTTTATTTTCTTGTTGCTCCATTAAAGATCTGCATTGTGACTTTGGATGTGACCCTAGTTCCCAGCAAGCTGTCCCAGCTGAGTGCAAGGTCCTACCAAGCAGAACCCCAAACTAGGTTAGGACGATCAAGACTCCAAATTCAAAGAGCACTGGAAGCACTTTTATTTTAGTAAGTTTTTCCACAACTAAGCTAGTTAGCAAGAAAAATTACCTAAAATAGGAAGCTACCAAAGGGTGTGCTTCCTTAGGTGAATTTCACCCCACCCATTGAAGTCGCTATCCCTCTGTGACAGTATCCTCAGGCCTTTTTTTTTCTTTCTACAGGGAGGTATCTGGTGATCTCTGTTATTGGTGTACCCAGACTGATGAAATCATAGATCCTTGAAATTACCGAAATATGTTCTTGATATTCCACTTGAAACACCATTATCCCTATACTTAGTAATAAGCAGCTCTGTATGTATTTGACACCCTTGAATACTCCAAACTTAACTTCATTGTGGTTCCATTGCCTGACTGATCATGTTGCTATGACCCAGTATTTAGAGTAGAACCTAAAGAAAGCACATGGTTGGGAAAATGTAATGTCATGGTCAGGGAAAAGCTCATATTCTAGTTAGCCTATAATGTAGATTACATGAAAGGGAATCTGGAATGGCACCTAGAAGGCTGAAAGCTAGGTCAGAGTCAGATTGTGGAATAATTTAAATTACAATTAAGCAATTTATATTTTGTCCTGGAGGTAATAGAAAGCCACCAAAGGCTTTTGATCATGGGAGTGACGACATGTCTGGGAAGATTATCTTGTCTGGGAGACTAAGTAGGCCATTATACTAGTTCAGACCAGAAGTGATGAAGGCCTGAAATGATATGGTGGCTGTGTGAGTGAAGAGGATGGGGCAGGTGCAAGAGATATCGTAGAGTTCAGATTGACAAAATTTGGCAACTAGTTGGATATTTAGGGCTGAAGAGAGAGAGGAGTCAAGAATGACTCCAAGGTTATAGACCTGGGTGACTAAGAGAATAATAATGTCCTCTACAGAACCCAGGAAGCCTGGAGCTAAGGCAGATTTAAGAAGATGGATAATAGATTCCACTGGACCCATTTGAATGGTGAAAGGACATTCAAATAGAGATGTGGTCTTGGAGTTCAGGAGAGAGAGCAGACTATGTATTTGTTTGGGAGTTATCCATGCACGGGAGCTACAGAAATTACTGATAAATTGTAGAGTGAAGGAAGCCAGGGCCTAGGTTAGAGCCTTCAGAGCTCGCCATGCTTGGGGGGAGGAAGATGAACCAACAAAGGAGACTGAAAAGGAGAAACCAGACAGGAAGGAGGAGAGTCATTTGAGAGTAGTGTCATGTCAGCCAAAGGAAGTCAAGGGAAGAGAAAGCCAGAGATAGCAAGTAGTTTCACCTTTTGGGGCTTCAGGTTCCTCATCTATAAAATGGAGTTGAACTAAATGACCTTTGAAGTCCTTTATTTAAACTTAGCATCTTTGTTCCATTCCTCTGAAACCAATTCCTCTTCCTGACTTACCGATTTACCTATTTATGTCATTGGTACTGTCACCTTCCCAGTTCCCAGACTCAGTATCAAAATAGATTGATGCAAATGGCATTCTCATTTTATTCTTAATTCTTAAAATATTCTTTTATTTTCTTGTTCCACTAAATATTTATTCCTGGTATCCTACTTTGTGTTGAAGGTAACCATTAATGTCTAGCAGTATAGGCTCACAGAGACTTACTACATTCTACTAGTCAGAGACCCAACTAGAGCAACCAGGGATGTGGCCTTCATCTATCTTGTCCTTGCCACCCTCATCCAGGCTATTATTACCTCCAGCCTTCTAATTGTCCCCATCCTGCGTGCTGCTACCAGATTAATCTCTCTAAAACATCCTTTCATTCCTTTGTTCAAAGACTTTCAGTGAGTCACTACTATATATTGTTGTTCATCTTTTGTTTTCAAAGAGGGCCAATGACATTACGAGGGTGATGTCTTGACTTAAAGGTGAATTGGATTTAAGTGAGGCAGAGTTTCACAGAGTTGTCAGCTTCACTCTCCCTTCCAGAGTCATTGAAGTCCAGTGGCCAGACAAAAATCAAATAACATTTATTTAGATTCCGAAGGATCAGACTCAAGGATCAATACCCCCTCTTCAATATTGTGGCAATAACATTCCAAAACTGATAAGCCCACCTTACTATAGTAACAAGGAGATTATAATAAAATATTATAGCAGGAAACCAAAACATATTTGTGCTTCCCCTCAATGCTAGGGCCCTCCTATAAGAAGATCACCCATGAATCCTAACCTCCTGCTCAGCACTCTCTCCTGTAGCTCCTCTGACTCCAAGTTCCGCACCTTCCTCTTGTGTTCTGCACACTCTGGAAGCTGGCCCTCAGCTTCTAAATCCCGCTGCTCTCCTCTCTGCTGCTTGGGCTCCATTGTGTCCAATTCCATCCTCAGTCCTCAGTTTCCAGTTTCTGCTGTTTCTGTGTTCTGTTCTCTATTTTTATATAGTCCTTAGGCGTCATCTGATTGACTAGAACTCAGGCACATACCATTGGCTCTGGTCTTAGCAACTCCCCTTAGGTCCCTGAGGGCTTCCCACCTCACCTGGTTTGCTGATTAGCCTGCAGCCTCACTTCTAATTAGAGAAAGGATGTGGGCCTGTCTCTAATCAGACCTCCCTTTGCTGGCCCCACCTGAAGCCTATTCAATGGGCAGGAAAGATCTTTCCCTTACTGATTGGCTTTACAAATGTGTGTTAATCTTGTCTTTGAGAGGCAGCAATAGTGCTGCGGTCTTAGAGCAAGAAGATCTGGCTTTGAGTCCCAGACCTTGCACTTAGTAGTTTTATGACTCTGGCTACTTGTTTAATCTCTCTGACCCTCAGTTCCCCTATCAGTAAAATGGGGATAGTGGTATTTCCCTCACAAAGTTGTTGAGAAGCAAACACTTAGGGAGTCTTAAAACATTATCGACATCTCTGAGGCTGCTTATTATTGTTATTGTGTTCTCTTTAGTTGGTTGTAGCTTCCTGAGGGCAGAGAATGTATTATGTCTAGTAAATACTTGATAAATATTTAAATTTAATTGAGTTCTTTGCAAATACAAATAGCAGGCATTTGATAAAATTTTTTTAGTGAATGAAAATGCCATACTACCTGTTTTTATTTTAACCAGACTCCTTAGTTATTTTGATGGAATAGGGAACAGCTTGTGAGGAAACTCTCTTTTTTAAAGATGGCCTAGTACTTGCTTTGTAACATAGTCTTAGAGGACTAAGATTACTTGAGGGCCCTCAGAGGTTGGGGGATTTGCTCAGCATCACAATCTGTGTTGGGGTGGGACTAGAACGCACGTCTTCCTGGTTCCAAAGCCTGCTCTATCCACCATTTATAAAGCCATAGAATCTGAAAACTGGGGAGGAAAATCATACAGTGACTTCCTGTGTGGCAGTAGTCAAATCACTTAATTTTTCAAAGCCTCACTTACTTCATCCGCAGATGAGGATCATAGCACCTGCACTGCATCCCCCCAGACAGGGATATGTTGAAGCTCAAGTGAGATCACATCTGTAAAGCACTTTGTTCAATTTAAAATACAATTTCAATGTCAGTGAGGATCATTTTTTGTTCCTTTGGAGAGGAGAATATATGAAACACTTGTTTTGGACTAGGGATTGGCTTTGGCTGCTCTTTGCAAGTGGGTGGGACAGCTAGCTACATATTTTACTAGGTCTGAACATTTGGAGGGAACGTACAGAAGAAAGTGGTAAAAAATAATGTTTACAGAATAACTTACTCTATACCACACCTAACACTTCCAGCTTAACAGGACTGCTTGACTTCTTTTTTTTTAAGCTGAATTTCCAGTACAAACCAAGCTCTATTCCTACACAGACCCACTCCTTGTTTACACACTTATTGCTGTGAAGTATATTTGAATGTGAGAAATTTAGAAAAACTGGTGGAACAATAGCCTGCCTTAAAATCCGACACAGGAATCATTTGCCTATATTTTGATGTGTGTTATTTAGAAGGATATTTGGAACGGTAGACAGGCATTCCCATCACAATGGATTCATTCTAGAACCAAGATTATTTCTTTATGTTTTCAGGGTGCTTAGCTGGCATTAGGGTAAAAGTTATGTTGTTTAACTGTGTATTGAGGAAATGCTAAGGAATGTGGTAATGTTTAATGGCTCCAAGGGTGACTATTCATATATGCGTGCTGAACAAAAAAACTATTCTGAGAAGGGAAAAAAGAAGTGGTTTCAATCTCCCACATTCATCCTGGAAAAGAGATTCTCATTAAAGGATGGAACACTTTGGGGTTTTTTTTTTCTTAGTCATATGTGTGTCATAGTAGTATGTGCATTACACTCTACAACCAGAAACCATTTTAATCATTGCAGATGAAGGCAACTGTAGAATAGAAAGAATACTTGTTTTAAAACGAATAGTTATTGTTTTATAAGAAATGTTTCAGCTTTTGGCTCAAAATTGACTGTGTAGATTGGTAAATGTTTTGACATATAGATAACATGCAGTGAGTGTATTTGGCTGAATTTTTAATCCTGTAGGGTTTTTTTTTTATCAATTTTTCTTCTGAACTTATTAAACACCAAATAAAATGGGTATTTGTATATTCATAATAGAACAGAAAAAGAATATTTGACATGAAACAACAGGGTCTCTATTATACAGCTTCCTTTTAAAGTATATAGTATAAAGCATATAGCATTAAGTAAAAAGTATTAAGTATAGCTTTAAGAATAGCATTAAGTATAAAGTATTAAGTATAGTGTTAAATATAAAATATACAGTATTAAGTATATAGTAAAAATCTTTAGCTTTCAAATTGTCTTTTCTGGCTTTCCTTCTCTTCTTTTCTCTCCATTAAAATATGCCTTAATAAGACCCTCTTTACTCTGTCTGTCTAGCTATCTATTAATTTTGTTACAACATCCCTAAACTTCCTTGCCTTTCAACCCCACCCCACTAGGAAAAAAGAAAAAAAAATGCTTGTAATCAGTAGACATAGTCAGGCAAAACAAATTCCCACGCTGATTGTGCCTGAAGATGGATGTCTCATTCTTCATGTTGAGTTTATAGCTTCTGTCTTAAGAGGTGGATAACAAACTTCATCATCAGCCCTCTGGGATCATGGTTGGTTATTGCTTTGATTAAGATTCTCAAATCTTTCAAAGTTGTTTTTCTTTGTAATCTTGTTATTGTATAAATTGTATTTCACTCTGAATCAGTTTATACAGGTCTACCTAGGTTTCTCTGAGACCTTTTTTTTATAATAATATTTTCATAATATCTTATGGCATGATATTATTTTATTTCATTTCATCTAACACCATGATTTGTTTAGCTCTTCCCTAGTATATGGGCACCCCTTCAGTTTCTACTGTAATTAGTTGTTTACATGTAGATTCTTTTTAAAAATGTCTTTGGTAGAGATATAGTAGCTGAATTAAAGGGTATGCATAGGTTAATGATTTTTTGTATATAGTTTAAGATTGCTTTCCCGAGGAGGGCGGAGCCAAGATGGCAGCTGGAAAGCAGGGACTGGTGTGAGCTCTCCACCAAGTCCTTCCAAAAACCTATAAAAAAATGGCTGGGAACCAATTCTAGAGCTGCAGAACCCACAAAGTGGCAGAGGGAAGCAGGGCTTCAGCCCAGGACAGCCTGGATGGTCTCTGGGTAAGGTCTGTCCCGCATGGAGCTGGGAGCTGAGCCGAGCAGAGCCCAGCGCACACGGTGTGAACCGACCAGACCACAGACTGACCAGACCAAGAGCCGAGCGGAGTGTGCCCTAGCATCTTGAATTACTGAGCTGTGGCATTTACCAGACCTCACAACCCACAAACATCAAAGACAGCAGAGAAGGTTAGTGGGAAAAGCTGCAGGGACAGGGAGTTTGCGGTTAGGCCACTGCCCCTGGGGCAGCGGAGGTGGGGCAGCTACAGAACTAGAGCTGCAGTTGCTTCTAGCCCCAGGCCCACCTGGTGGGAGGAATTAAGTGGCTAATCAGAGCAGGAGTGAAGAGCCTGCTGAAGATCTAAGCCCAGTCAAGGGTAGGGGGTTCTTGGGGAAGGAGGGGTGCTGGTGAGGCAGAGCTGGCGCATCCACCCAAGCGTGGAATGTAGAACTCTTTAGTCTACAAGTAGTCATACCCCGCTAAAAAACTCAAGGGTCAAGTAAGTTGGCTGGGAACATGGCCAGGCAGCGAAAACACACCCAGATTCAGTCTCAGACTCTGGAATCCTTCTTTGGTGACAAAGAAGACCAAAACATACAGTCAGAAGAAGTCAACAAAGTCACAGAGCATACAACAAAAACCTCCAAGAAAAACATGAACTGGTCTCAGGCCATGGAAGAACTCAAAAAGGATTTAGAAAAGCAAGTTAGAGAAGTAGAGGAAAAATTGGGAAGAGAAATGAGAAGGATGAGAGAAAACCATGAAAAACAAGTCAATGACTTGCTAAAAGAGATTCAAAAAAATACTGAAAAATATACTGAAGAAATAACACCTTAAAAAATAGACTAACTCAAATGGCAAAAGAGCTCCAAAAAGCCAATGAGGAGAAGAATGCCTTGAAAGGCAGAATTAGCCAAATGGAAAAGGAGGTCCAAAGGACCACTGAAGAAAATACTACCTTAAAAATTAGATTGGAGCAAGATTGCTTTCCCAAATCGCTCCATGAACCAGTGCATTATTGTTTTGTTGGGTTTTTTTTTGGTTGTTGTTGTTTTGGCAGGGCAATTGGAGTTAAGTGACTTGCCCAAGGTCACACAGCTAGTACATGTGTCAAGTGTCTTGAGTCTAGATTTGAACTCAGGTCCTCCTGACTCCATGGCCAGTGCTCTACTCACTACGCCACCTAGCTGCATTATTACCAGTGCATTATTAATATGCCTCTTTCTCCACAGTTCTTTTAACAATTGTCATTTTCTCTTTTTGTCATCCTAATTAGTGTGAGGTAGTACCTCAGGGTTGCATTTCTCCAATTATTAGTTATTTTGAGCATATTTTCCAGGTCTTTTAATACCTTGGATTCCTTCCTTTGAAATCTGCCTATTCATATCCTCTGTCCACTTATTTATTGGGTAATGACTCTTGTTCTAGTAAACTTTAATCAGTTCCATATAGATCTTGGAGATGAGATCTTTATCAGAGAAACTTGATGTAAAACCCTGTGGTTTAAATGAGATTATCCTTCTGTCTCCATCATTTGTGAGGGAACATATATCGTACTCGTAGATTGGGATTTTTTTTTGCTAGAAGAGTTCAGTTTTTCTTGTGGATTAGCAAATCAGAATCTGAACAAAATCTGTAGCTGTGGGTTACTTAAATTTGTACCACCTGAGTAGGTTGGATATAGTAGTAAGTCAATATATAATTTCCAGTAATAGATTATAAAACTAGTCATGTTCTGGGTACCGCATAACATATACATCCTTTTTTTGGTCCAGTATAAACATTTATTCATTCATTAATTCATTCATTCTCTCCCCCCTGCTTCCTCCCTCCTCTCTCTCCTCTCTCTCCCTCCTCTCTCTCCCCCTCCTCTCTCTTTTCCCTCTCTCTCCCTTTCCTCCCCCCACTCTTTTCTCTTTCTCCCATAGGTGATTTAACTGTATTCTCTCTCTCTTTCTTGTAGGTGACTTAACAGTACACAGCAAAATGGGTAACATCACAATAGGTATGTGTTGGCTTCTTTAAATTGACTTTAAAACTTATCTCTGCTCTTTATTCTGTATAAGAGCATTGTAGTGCCATTTCTAATCTAAATGTAATTGCTGCGTACCTTGGTGTACCACCTAGTTAGAGACAGTCCTTAATTTATGAAATGGTGTTTATAAAAGCATGTTTGTAAAGGTTTTGGGGGGAACTTAGAACGTATTTTCCCATGGAAATTATGCTATTTGTAATGGATAAGTACCCATACAAGTCCACAAAAGCCTATGTAATCTATGATGTACCTGAAGTATAGAATTTTGGACTAGTAACCATGTGTAATGATGTTCTTAGGAAAAAAAAATTCAGAATGCCAGCTTGGCATGCCAGAAACATGTCTTCCCTTCTTGTACAAACTCATTCCATCAGTTTGCCAAGGAGTGGGAACAGACTCTCAATTCCAAACCCTTGGTACTTGTTCCCATTTGAGACATCTCTCTGGGACCAGATAAACGGAAAGAGTGAAAAGACAAAAGAGGGAGCAGCCACTAAGTGGGTTTAAGCTCCCTTCTTCCTTCTTCCTTGCTATTGCTGGGTCCTCTACTAGTATTGAGACTAAGTGATAAAATGAACATCACCCTGTCCTGTACTGGTAATGTAACAGAGTGAAGAAATGGGACTAGATGTGGGGGAGAGGAGGAGCCAGGGAAGAAAGAGGTCCCAGACAACAGTAGAGTTTTTTAGCAGTCAGAGAGGGGAGCACAATCTGAAGCAGTGACAACAGAGAGAGAGGGTTCCTATGACAACTTCCAGTTGGGCAACACTGCTTTCTTTCTTCCTTCCTTCCTTCCTTCCTTTCTTTCTTTAGTTCTTTCTTTCTTTCTTTCTTTCTTTCTCCTTCCTTCCTTCCTTCCTTCTTCCCTTTCTTTCTTTCTTTCTCCTTCCTTCCTTCCTTCTTCTCTTTCTTTCTTTCTTTCTTTCTTTCTTTCTTTCTTTCTTTCTTTCTTTCTTTCTCCTTCCTTCCTTCCTTCCTTCCTTCCTTCCTTCCTTCCTTCCTTCCTTCCTTCCTTCCTTCCTTCCTTCCTTCCTTCCTTCCTTCTTCTTTCTTTCCTGTCCTGTCTTTTCTTCTCTCTCCACATAGGGTATCACATCTTTACCTGACAGTGCTCTGCCCAAAGGGAATATAAATTTTAATCTCCAGATTTTTTTTTCTCTTAAAGACCAGCTTTAACCCCAAATCACTCTGGTCTCAGACCAAGCCCTACTTGGTCACTGTTTGGGCCTTGATTGGCTCAGAATGAATGTGAATAACAATTGTTTCTGTTTTGGCCACAAACCCTGAGGGTCTTGCCCTCCCAGATTTATTTTTTTTAAATGCCATTGTTTGCCTCATTTTTTATTAAGTCTTAATCATTGAATAGATGGTGCCTCAGTCAGAGAGAGACCTATTCAAGACTTTACTTTGAAAAAGCCCAGGTCACCCGCTGCATCCAGGGCCATCTCCTGTTGTCCTGATCCATATCTGGCCACTGGACCCAGATGGCTCCAGAGGGGAAACTGAGGCTGGTGACTTTGCATATCCTTCACTAACTTAAATGCAATTCATTTGAATGTCACGGCATCATCTCTCTAATGTCTTGGTCCTCTTTGAGAAAGAAGGACAAACAGCAGCAGTAGCTTGAGTAGTATATGAGATAAGCTAGTGAACTGGAGATTATCTGTTTAGAATTTTCTTTTCTGAAGGCTTTTTTCTTTGGTTCAGCACAAACTTAACTTTTTCACAAGGGAAAAAAGAAAATTTTGGCCATTGAAATGCAAAGATGATAGAGTACATATAAACAAATAAGTCTGAAAATCAGTGAAATTGAATTGCTTCTTGAAAATTAGTTTTAAAATCGTTCTGAATTAAGATTCAAAACATTTTTCCTCTTGTGAACTTCTTTTTTCCAATCCAGTGATGCTAAATTAAGGGAATGGTATCTAAGATACTGCTATCTTTTTCTTAGATGAATTTGTGTTCAATCAAAGAAGAATAATATATTCTCCATTATTCACTGAGCTCGGTATTAAATATTAAGATACGTGACACTTAGAACTATTTAGCTATTTTTTATCATTCCATTAAACTTTAGTATTAGAAGGAACTTCAAGAAGTCTTGTAATCTTTCCCCTAATTGAGGGGTGGGGAACCTGCAGCCTAGTCTGATTCCATTGCCTTCTATAATATTCCTGATGACCACCTAGTCTCTGTTTGAACTCTTCAGTGATGAGAGCTCCCCATTTCACAAAAGCATCCCATTGCATTTTTGGACAACTAATAATTAGCCACTTTACATAAAACTAAATTTGCAGGAACTTATTAGGATAAATAGGAAGTAAAGCTGTGAAGCACTATTCTAAAAACATGCAAATATGAAAGAATAGGTTGTGGTTTGCTTTTACATTATAGAAAATATCTATTTGGAAACTCAGAAATTGAAGAATTTTAGTATTTTATGAAGCTATATCAAACTAAGATGGACAAGTTATTTATTCATTTAAAGTTACTAGCTTCTATGATGGTCTCTTGTAATTAAGTTCAAATCACATAGTAGATGGTACTTTTACTGTTAGAATATGGTTAGTAACAAATATTACATAATGTTTTCAAGCAAATAAGAAATAAATTTTGAAATTTTTGAGTGGAGCCAAACATATACAGTTATTAAAGATTTTCTGCTTTGGTTTAGATTAAGTAGATGACCTTTAAAAAAAAACTCACTATGTTCAAAGTCATAATTTCAGTCAGGGTAGAAGATTGTTTTAAACATTGATTCTATCATTTCAAAATGATGACATTTCTATAATTAAAAATCATTGTTATTTATCAGTTCTATCAGGCCAGGACCACTTTGTCCCAACTCTCCTTTTTGCTTCCCTAATTATTTGCAAGACCTAGAGGAAAGTGACCATTAAGAAACTATCTTCCTGTGTCATGTTTTCTTTTAGACATAGAAGATCCTTATGATCTTGAATTTTATCCATATTGACATTCGGCAATAGAAAATTTCATTGATTCTTCATGTAGAGATTTGCTGTCAAGGCACCTGTTAGTCTCACGGGAGCTATTGCCGATGTCCAAAAAGAGATGGTTTGAGGATTTCTTTTTCTTTTTTGTACAAAGTCTTCAATGGTTTTTCAATGGATTATTGTCCTTAAAAGATTATTCTTATAATAAAGTCAGATAAACTGTTTTATTAACAATTTATTTTATCATTGTATTCATATCTTCAATTTAGGATCCCATTAAAAATTTTTGTTTTAAAATAAAAACCTGAAAATCTGCATTGTAAGATTGCATGTACTTTTTCCTTATGTTGAAAACATACGTCATGATCTCTGTTACTGTTAGGAATGTTCTAGTCTGAGGCCATGCTGAGGGTCTCAGCATACCCAGGAAACAGATGCTTCCTGTAACTGACCTTGGGGAATCCTACCCTTGACCTAAAGATTTCTCTTTGCTACAATCTAAACCCCTGTTTCTCTTCACTTCCTGGCTTAGAGTCTCTAAACTTTCTTGGTGACTCTGACTCTAGTTAAAGGATCTCCCTGATTACGTGCCCTTCCTTTGTGACTGTCCTTGTGCCTAAACACCAGCATTCACACCTTTTCCTGCTCTACCAGTATACTATCAAAGCTCAGTGTCTGTTTTTTACATGTCCCCCCAGCTTCACCCCCCACCCCCCCAAGAAAGAGAATATATACAATCAGAAAACTTACACAAAGGAATTTTATGCAGTACTGATGAGGAATGCATAGCCCTCACCCTTTTCCCCAAATTTTGGAAAAAGAGTGAGGGTCATGCATTCCTCATCAATATTAAACTAGCCAACCCAGCCAGCTTAAAGTTCTTGTGCAGAGGCCTCGACTCAACGTGATTTCCTAGGGCCTTTTATCATTGCATTTAACAGTAACATTTATATAGTACTTACTTGTGTCAGGCACTGTGCTAAGCGCTTTACTATTATTATTTCATTTGCTCTCACAGCAACCTTGTGAGGTGGGGGCTATTATTATCCCCATTTTACAGATGAGGAAACCTAAGGCAAACAGGTTACATGATTTACCCAAGGTCACACAACTAGTAAATGTGAGGCTTTATTTGAACTCAGGTCTTCCTAACTCCAGGCGCCACCTAGCGGCGTCCCTATTTCTCCCTCTACTTTACCAGTCACGCTCTCCTCAGTATCTTTGTAGGCCCCTCACCCTTACTCACGTTATGCTCTGCTGCTTTCTCAGTCTCAGTCCCTGGATGAATCAGTCCTTTCTCTTGCCTTGCCAGACCCCAAACTTAGATGACTATGACCTTTCCTCTCCCTCCTGTTTGTATGCTGCTGAACAGAGCTGGAGGAAATGATGGACCATTCGGATTAGATCCAGTGCAAATTGCTATTTACTACCTGTCCCTGTTACGTTATCTGATTTCAGTCGGGCTCTCCCTACAGCAAGATGAGCCATTGATTCTTCCTTAGTTGATCCGCTGGCCCACTCACTTCAGCAGGTGTTCCAGATCTTTGGTCTACTCAAGCTTCGCATCCCATCCTCCTCACCACCTTCTCCTCCAAGGATCTTGTCCCGTATCTCCCCTGGCTGTTTACCACAAGCTCTCTCCTTTCTCCTTCTCGTTTCATGACCCTGTGACGTTTGCCCACTCTCTCCTCCTTCACTTTCATCCGGGATGAAGTTGTAGCCCTTCTTTTCAAGGCAAATCCCTCTTCATGCACCTTGGTCTCATCCCTGTCCTGTCTCCTCCAGCGGATTGTCTCAACTGTCATCTCCCCATCTTCCATCTCTTCCTGTCTTTCTCTGCTGAATACAAGCAAGTCCACATCCTTACTTGACCCTCACTGATCCTGAAATCCCTGCTCATCATTGTCCTACATCTCAAACCCAAGACTTCTCCAACTTCATTAAAAAGCCACATACACTTAATGCCTTTTTCTATCCTCTCACTTGCTTCTAACCCTTTGCAATCTGCATTTTGATCTCATCATTCAGCTCTTTTCTCTAAAGTTATGAAAGATCTCCTTGCTGAATTGTCATCCTTCCTCACCCCTTTCCAGATCCTAGAGACGGTAGGGGAGGACTAAAGATCCATGAGCCAGGGGAATAACATAGCCAGACGTGTGCTGTAGGAGTATCATTTTAGCTGTTGTGTTGATGATGGATTAGGTAGAGACAAGAATGAGAGCATGAAATCTAAAAAGTAGGCCATAGCAGTAGGCCAGGTGGGTAGTGATGAGGGCTTGAACCAGGAGTTGTGGCCATAGGAGTCAAGAAAAGAGAGGGGGTGGATTTGAGAGATGTTTTGGAGGTAAAATTGACAAGTCATGGCATTTGATTTCTTACGAGTATCAAGAAAGGTAAGAGTCAAGGGCTACAAACTCTAGGGTTACAAGTGCAAATGATTAGAGAGATTGGGGTTACCCTTAACTAAAGTAGGGAAAGTAGAAAGAGGGAGTTTACAGGGAAAAGATAATGACTTCCATATTGTACATGCTGAGTCGGAGGTGCCCTTGGGACATCCAGGTAAAGATATCCCCAAAAACAGTTGGTAATCTAGGCCTGTGGGTCTGGAGAGAGATAAGGGCTAAACATATAGCTCAGAGAATCATAGATTTTGAAGTGGAAATTTCAGAAGGAGTTTAGCTGTCCCCCTGCTTCCATTTTACAAATGAGGAAACTGACAAGGGATTTGACCAAAGTCAAAGAGGCGGTGACAGCTGAGATTTGGTGCCAGGTCCTCGGACTCCAAAATCACAGTTGGTTCTAATGATTTAGGAGTTAATCTTCATAAAGATGATAATTGAGCTTATGTGAACTCATAAGATCACCAAGTGAGGAGGTTAAAAGGGAAGGGGTCCAGGACCAAGACAGAACCTCTGCGGACACCTGCAATTAGTGAGCTGGATCTGGAGGGTGACTTGGTAACGGAGAAGGAAAAGTGAGTCCCAGTCAGTGTGAGGACAATCAAATAAGAGCACCGTCACAGAAACTGTGGCAAGAGAAAGTTGTTCAGGATGCTAGAATTCAGCAGTCAGATTCAACATAAATGAGAGAGAGGAGAATGGGGCTGAAAAAAGGACATCGTGTTTGGCATTTAGAAGATAATAGAGAATCTGGCCTCAGACACTTAGGAGCTGTGTGACCCTGGGCAAGTCACTTAACCTCGACTGCCTCCAAATTAAAAAAAATAATAATAATTAGAATTAGTAGATTAGAAATTATCAGGTGATTAGAATTGGTTAACTCTAGGGCCAGAACTGCACAAGAAGGAAGGAGAAGCTAGGGTAGGGGTAATTTAGTAGGAGATCAAGGAGGGGGGCCTGAAAGTCAGGAGGTCAGGGTGAGGAAGAATAGGCTCTAGAGGAGTGTGATAATAAAAGAAATGGAAGGATATTTAGTAAGTTATGATGAGAGAGGAATTTCCAAGTTGTAAATCCATGGAAATCAGAAACTTACTGAATGATGGTGGCATTAAGTGTAACAATCTCTGTTAATTCATATGTTAATTTAGCTAGACTAAAGAGCAGCATAGCACGGTAGGAGGAAAGGTCGCTGCTTTTGGACTTAGTTCACATCCCACTTCTGACACTTTTATTGTGTGTCCTTACTCAAGTTCTCTAGTGTGTCTGGGCCTCATTTTTCTGCAAAGGGGTTGGACAGGATCCCTCTGAGGTCCTTCCACCTTAAAGGTCTGTGATCCTGTGATCCTATAACTGTTGTGTAATTGATTCTTTTGGAATTAACTCAGTAGCTGAAGGAGAACTGAAATATCCTAATGACAAGGTTAACCAAAACTTTGATCATGTATCAGCTTTTTTATTCTGAATTGATTCTCATCTAAATCCATATTAAGCCATTATCAGCTGGTGACATCGGCAGATAATGTCAGAAAATTCTGAATAAGCAAACATTTGTTTATATTTGGAATCATAAAGCCAGTAACAATTTCTGGAAAATCTTCTGTATTTTAAACCTTTTTAAAGAGTGTAAACTTTTTATTTTTAAGTTGCCTGTTTTCATTATCAAATGTAATTTTCTATCTTGGCTGAAGGGCATGAGTTATAAAAATTGTTTATTATGTGATGGTTGTATCATCTTGTAGCAGAGAAATCTATAAAAATATTATTCAGAATGATATTTTTCATTAAACCAAAAATACTACAGTCCTGGTGATCAATTTGTAATATACATTTTATTTTATTTCATTTCACTTCCCCACTATCTTTATCTTCTGTCACCTTAATAAATAATGGATTTTAATTGGAGCCTTACATTTAGATTATGAGTGCCTTTTTATGCCCCGGGCTTAGCATAGTGCCAGGCACATAGTAGGTGCTTAATAAATTCTTGTTGACTGACTGATTGGGAGAAAAAAGGAGTTTTAAAACTGGAGGCTGGCAGTTTGAAGACAAATATTCATCCCAAAGTGCAGGGACCAAGAATATGAATATATGGTATAGAAGGTAGAAAGGAATAGAGTAAAATCCTACAGCAAAACCCAGTCAGATAGAAGTGGGATATGACAAAAGAGATGCTAACCAGGGAAGAGAGGGGAATGGGAGATGCTCAAGTAAGAGAGGAGTCAGGGCAGCTAGATGGCACAGTGAGTAGAGCACCAGCCCTGGAGTCAGGAGGACCTGAGTTCAAATCCAGCCTCAGACACTTGCCACGCTTACTAGCTGCATAACCTTGGGCAAGTCACTTAACCCCAATTGCCCTGCCTTCCCCCTCCAAAAAAACAAAACAAAACTAAGAGAGGAGCCGGAATTTGATGAATTAATCCAGGTCAAGCAGCCTGGTCAGCATGTTGAAATCCAGGCAGTGACATTTGAGTGGAACTGAGAAGCCAGGAATGAGTTCAGAGAAGAACAATCCATGTCCTGATTGAAATTTTCGGCTTAGCAGATTGCAAAAGGGAGCAGACACTTGGCACATCTTTTTTCATTTCACCAGCTTCTGTGATTTGAACTCTGTCACTAGAAGTAAATCAAACTCATATAGAAGGGCAAGTAGCAGAGACTTTTTTTTTTTTATCAAATGTGAAGCCAACACTCAATGCTTAAGCAACTGTCGTAATTAAATGGGAAATCTGGTTTAATAACGATTGAGATCATAGGTCAATTTAGTGAATTTAACATGTGACCTTGAAGTTTGCCAAGGAAGGAAAACTGGAAATTGGGAAATCAGTTTACTAATCCTGAAACCAGCATGTGTCTTGTAGCTTTCATATCAGAGAAGGGAATATCGATGGAAATAGGGAGGTTAAATAAGCTAACTCAAACAATGACCAAGCCAGGCTTGGGCTGGGGCTTATGGCTGGCCAATCAGTGAGAGCCAGAGTGGGCCAGAGGCCTTGCTACACCAAAGGCTTTTGTGTGCAGGGCCCTGAGCCATCTCCATCAGAGGCCAAGGGGAGACTGTGGTCAGGGGAGTTGTGATAGTTTGCCTTGCCCAGCACACACTGCCCCCATCTCTCTCTCAGGTGGTCTCGCTGATTCAGCTGGGTTGGAACACCCACCGTTTGCATGGCAGTTAGTTTTCAGTTGGTGAGGATGACTGACTCCACAGCATTTACTTGTGATTAGTGAATCATAATCTTGATGCTTGGCTTCAAGCCCATGGAGTGATTGAGGTTTCCAAGAATCATAATTAATGTTAAAATTCAGGAGCCAAGCATATTACAAAGAACAAGCAAGGTTTATAGGAACCTAAGAGAAATAACCAAATAAGAAGTGTTTCCTGACCGTGAGGCTTATAAAACTTTGGAACAAGCTCCCAAGGAAGGATACAGAACAGTTTCCTCTGGGGAGCTCTAAAAATAGTATGAGATGATTTGGGTGTGGTCCTTTGTGGCATCGGGGAAATGGCCTAGATGTCCTTGCTACATTCTGTTGGATGCTATAATGACTGTGAATGAGTGAATAACATTAGGTTATATCTTCCTAATCCATATATAATCAGTTTAGCATCTGTAGTCACTAACCTTTCATGTAACTGCAGCTGGTTCTAACATCTGTATACAATCTCCCCTCACCTCCCACCCTAATTTCTCTTTGATCTCTATAATGTGTTTCCAGTACAGCTATCTTCTCAGGGTTTGAAACAGCCATATTCAATTTAACACTTATCTAATGAGTATCTTCTCCATGTGAGGCACTGTGCCTTATTGTACTGTAGTGAGAGTGGGTGCAGAGGTGAATAAGACAGAGTTCTCCCCTTGTAGAAAGTTTATAATCTAGTAAATCAGCTGTAAAGTTAATCAGTAAACAAAAAGCAATAGGCACTGTGCTAGTCAATGGACGTACAAAGAAAAACAAAACTTTCATTTTAATGGGAGAGACAACATGTAAATACCATATTTCATGGCATAATCATTGCCACCACCTGATTGTCACACTCTGTTGGGTTTTTTGGTTTTTAAGTCCAAAAATTGGTTTGTAACCTTTTGTCACATAGTCTTCACATGGTGAAATTTTGTTTGTCATGCCGCTTAAAAGGTAAACAGAACAGCAATGTATTTACCAGTGCATATGGATATACATTTATCCCTTGCACATTGCAAGCTGCGGGCCTAGAATTCTCAGTGCACACTCAGTGTCAGTATTCAATTTTGACATATATTCACGAGTATTCCACGCATCCTAATCTTGCACCAACGGCAGTTTAGTAATAAATGATTTTTAAGTAATGCCAGCACAATTTTTAAAAGCTTCCTATAATGGTCATACCCCACTTTTTTGCAAAAAAAAATGGCATAAAATCTGCAATGATTATACAGTGAAATACAGTAACTAGGTATATACAAATTATATATAGAAAATAGATGAAAGGTAATCTCTGAGGGGAAGGCACTTGCACCAAGGCCAAAAGGCCTCCTGCAGAAGGTGGAATTTGATCTGATTGTTGAAGAAAGTCAAGAACAGCCAGAGATGGAGGTCAGAAGAGAGAGCATTCCTGGCATGGGGGACAGGCAGTCCAAAGGCACAAAGAAGGAAGATTGTGTGAGAGCAGACCAGTGGAGCTGGAGTGTAATAAATGCTTGTTGATTTGACTTTAGAGCTTTAAACGCAGAACATAGAAAAGTACAAATATTTGCTCCTGAAGATAAAAAGGAACCACTGGACTTTATTGAGCAAGGGAATGAAATGGACAGACCTATGCTTTAGGAAAATCACTTTGGCAGTTGAATGAAGTACATAGTGGAGTAGGGAAAGACTTGAGGCAGGCACCAATTAGAAGGCTATTGTAGTAGTCTAGGCAGGAGGTAATGAGGACCAGCTAGTGGAAAGAAGAGGACATATACATGATATTGTAAAGTAGAAATTATAACATTTGCTAACAAATCTGATATATGGGATGAAAGAGAAGAAGAAGTTTAGCATGGCAGCAAGCCTAGATAGCATGGAGAACAGTAGTGCCCATGACAGTAATGGAGAAGTTTTAAAGGGTGTAGGGTGGGTTTGGGAAAAGATTAAAGAATTCTCTTATGGACATTTTGAGACACCCT
Organism: Phalanger gymnotis; assembly: GCA_028646595.1. NCBI lineage: Eukaryota > Metazoa > Chordata > Mammalia > Diprotodontia > Phalangeridae > Phalanger > Phalanger gymnotis. Next base: position 123,704,774 of record CM053623.1, on the reverse strand, counting down.
GTCCAAGATGCACAGAAGTCAGTTGGTGATGAGAGCAATAGAATATATAGATCTGGGAAACACAGTTACTGGTTTGAGAGTTGGAGGAGAGCTCAAGAGCCATCTAGTCCAGCACAAAGAGAATGGAATCCCCACTCTCATATTCTTGGCAAGTGGTTGTCCAGCTTCTGCCTGAAGACCTCTAAGGAGGGACAATGTATCACCTTTCTAGGAAGCTCATTCTATTTTGGGATGGTTCTTAATTTTTAGGAAGTTTTTTTTTGACTTTAAGACTAAATTTGCCTCTTTGCATCTTCTGCCTATTTCTCCCAGTCTATTGTTTGGGGTCAAATAAAACAAGTCTTATACCACTGGCATATGACGGCCTTTTGAATGCTTGAAGACTATCGTGTCTCACTTTGAGTCTTGCCTTTTCCAGGCTAAACGTTTCTGGTTGCTTTAATTGATCCTTGCATGACATAGACTTAGGGCCCTTAACCATCCTAGTTGCCTTCCTCTTGAAACCCTGACACTTAAAATTGAATACATTAGTTAACATGAGATCTGAGGAAGGCAGAATACATTGGTGTATCACTTCCTGCAGTGCCCCCTCTTACTGTAGCCCAAGATCATATTAGCTTATTGGCCACTACAGTTGAACAGATTTTTTTCTGAACAATTGTTGCTCTCCATGACTCCCTCATTTTAAAATTAGGAAGTTCATTTTTTATTTTTTAATTAAAATTTTTTTAATCTTCTATTTTTGCTCACAGTTTTGTGCCATCTGAAAATTTGATATACCTTGATATACCTTTATTTGATAAAAATGTTACAGGTCACAGGGCCAACCCACATGTACTTGGAGTACTCCACTAGGGACCTCATGTCACGTTAGCAATGAACACTTATTAAATCTAACTATCCAACCAGTTCTGAATCCAATTATGTTATTGTCTAATCCATACCTCTGAGATTATGAGAATAGTACCAGACATTGTATCAAAAATCTGCTCAAATAAAGGTAAACTACATTCACAGCATTCTATTTGTCTCCTACTTGAGTAATCCTTTATAGTCTGGCATGACCTGTTCTTGATGGAGGCATTTTGGCTCTTTGTCATCCCTACTTTCCTTTCTAAGTATTTGCCAACTATCTCTAGTAATATATTCTAGATTGTTCCTAGGAACTGAAGTAAATCTCATTGGCCTAGTTCTCTCTCCTTTTTCTGAAAATCACGACGTTTGACTTTTTTCCATTCTCATACCTTTCCTCTTTTCCATGATCTTTCAATCGCTGACAGTGGCTCAACAATCGCACCTGCTAGTTATTTCAGAATCCAGTGATTTCATTTATATGGGCTAAGAGACTTGAAGTCATCAAAAGATAGCTATGTGCTTTTTTACTATTTCCTTATTTATACTGGGTATCGTCAACTCCCTGCTAGTCCTCTGCACAGAGATGATAACTGGAACCACTGGAGCTAATGTGATCACCAGGTGAGATGGTAAAGGGGGCTAAGAGAAGCTGCCCTAGTACAGAGCCTTGGGGTACACTTTGGTTAGTGGGTGTGTCATAGATGAAGAACTAACAAAGGAGGCACTGAAAAGGAATGGCCAAATAGGAGGAGAGCTATGAGAGAAGTGTCTGAACATCCTGAAGAGGGAGTGGCCAGGGGGAGAACATGACCAGTTATTTTAAATGTTACAGAGAAGTCAAAAAGCAGGAGAGAGAGAAAAGTACATAAGATTTGACAATTAAGAGATTGTAACTTTGGGGAGAACAGTTGAATGAAATTGGGATTCCAAACACAAAAAGTTTAGAAGAGAGTCAACAGAAATATAGTAGAGATACCTAGTGTTAGATCTTACCCAAGGAATTTGCGTTTCAGTGGAATACCATTTTTTAATGGTAGGTTAATTCTGTCTGGAATGTTAGAACATATGTTCTATCTTTAAATAGAAGTGACACAAAAACAGTTCAGTTATAAAATTTTATTTAGGATTGCCTCACTTTGCTTAGTCCCTGTGGAAAAGAGGATAAGCAGACAGTTTTGATCTGTTTATCGGGTCATTCCTGCTGGGCTGTGGTGGAAGGCAAGCTCTTGGCAGAGAACTGGTGGTGCCATTCATCCTTGGTTTTCATGGGCGATGACTTGACTTGTGCATGAATTGGATTAAGTGAGGCAGGGTCGCACAAAGTCATAGGGGGAGCAGTTAGAATAATCGTTATTACCATACCTTGTTACTCTGGGATGGTAACTTGCACACAGTTGGCATTTAATAAGTGTTTGTTGAATTAAATTGAATTTGCAGCCCATTCCTCCCCTGGATCTTAGTCTTGTCATTTTTTTTCCCTCTGCTATTAACCAAGTTTATATTCCCAGTGTTAGTTCATTGTTAGATTTCTAAGTCATCCCTGATACACTTGAGCTAAATTCATCATTGTGGTTTCAGGTGGTTTTAGCTGGATACCAGTATATTTTCTCTATTCATAACTTAGTTGTATCTGTCAGACATATAAAGTTCTTGCCAGGATTGTAATGAAAAAAAGCTCTCTGTGGGATCCTGCTTGTTACAACCACTGTCTGGACAAAGGATTCCTGTTCACTTGTGTTAATCACCTTCTAATGCATGTTTCCTCCCTAGGCTGCTCTTGAGGCCTTTGGAATTTTTCTGTATTTTGTGAGCCAGTATTTATGGTGAGAATATCTCTACACCAGAACCATTTCTGCTTTCTTAGCTATTTCAATGCAACATCAGAAAATGAAAATTTTACTTTGATTCTTGAAAAATTGTTGGAATCAGCTTTATGAAAGAAAATACATGAAAATTAAAGATTAGCTCTTGCTGGATATCGTTGATTGTGTATTTTTTTTTCTGCATTAGTAAATCATTTAGTTTCCTCTGACAGTCTCGGAGGGGCTATTATGATAGTGCAACTGTGTTCAGATGTTAAAATCTGGTGTTTGTTACTTATTTAAGGAAGAAAAAGAAATGAAAAGAGTTACCCATGAGACAGACATCTTGTTTTTCCTTTTCTTTTCTTCAGAATAAATAAGAAATCACACTTTAAGCTTGTTTACTGGGATCATAAGCACATTTTATAGTTGGCTTTTACATTTTAACTGGCATGTCCTCTTTGGGGATATTAAAGAAGTTTTAAAAAACTAGTTGGTACCTCATAAAGTGTAGCATCATCTCCTGTCTCCCAAAAGCTCAATTTCTCAACATTAGTTTTGACTCATGGCACATTAGCAGTAAATAAGTTGATTCAAATAAAAGACATATTGTCTACATTGGTCATGAGTGAATACAAAATATCCTGGTGACAAAATGTGCACATTTTCCAACTGTGGAGGAAATAGGTCACCTTCATCATTTTTCCTGGAAAGAGTCTAGTCTGTCCCTTTAGATTATTTGAGAAGTTATAGCTACAACTTTGTTGTGGAATACAAATTGACTGGATTCGTGACCAATATTTATTGTATTTCCTCACATTTCTTCCTTTACTCCTCCTGCACGTTTTGAGAATATTAAGGAAAATGTTTCATTCACGAACATCTTTCTCTACAGTTGAAGCAATAGTTTCTATCAGAAGAAGCTTCTCTTAAGTATAACATGCTTTGTCTTTGCTAGGGATGACAAAGGATTAAATAAATGCAGTTGTTTCTTGCCATTGGATTTGGAGAAGGCAGCTAGTTAGTACAGACTCTTGCTCCAGATTTCTGTCGTATGTATCTGTCCCTTGAACTGAGCCTCTCAGGTTGGTTGTATATTGGGTATGTTTTGGAGGGTTTCAGGCACAAACTAGGTTTTTGTAGCTGCTGATTTTCTTTCCTGCACCAAAGACATGAAAACTCCCCAATCCTAAATTTGAACAGTATCTTTAATTGCTTTTCAAATACTTTACCTCCTGGAAGCCCCAGTTCCTCCTTCTACCTCTCAGTTGACACACAAAGCTTTTACTAAAGCCGTCTTACATTTTTTAGGAGCTATCAAATTATTGAAGTAAAGGTTTTAGATTTAGATTCCAGATTCTGAAGCTTAGACCTGATCATGTCACTTCCTGTTTAATAAACTCCTTTGGCTCTATAACACTTCTAGGATCAAATACAAAATTATCTGGCATTCAAAGCCCTTCATAACCTAGCCACCCTCTTCCCATAACCCTTCCAGTCTTACATGGTATACCGTCTCATGTACTCTTCATTCCACTGAGCCTGCTTGCATGTCCATACATGAGACCATCCATCTCATGAATCTGGGCATTTTCATAAGGATTCTCCCCACCTGGAATGCTCTCCTTCCTCATCCCTGCCTCCTGGCTTCTCTGACTTCCTTCACATCCTAGCTTAAATCCCACTTTCTATGAGAAGCCAATCTCTCTAATTCCCTCTGTTGATTATTTCCTATTTATCCCTGTATATGGCCTTTTTGTATGTAGTTGTTTGCATGTCATCTCTTCCATTAGATTGTGAGGGACTATCTTTTGCCCTTCTTGGTATTCTCAATGCTTACCATAGTTCCTGGCACATAGTAGGGACTTGTTTACTAACTGACTGATTAGCTAACTACCTCAAAACTTAGTGGGAGTACTATCCAAGTAAATATGGTCATTGAGTCATCTTAATGTATACTAGCTTTTTAGGAATCTAGTAAAAGCAATTATTATGAAAAAGTTTAGGTGTTAAAAGGTAAGGAAATAATGGTCAATGTCCTTTAAAACTTTCTTATACCATTCCCTAAACTTTCCTTCACTTCAGATTAAAAATTTTTTCTTAACAAAAATGATGTATCAGTACTAAATATCTTTACCCCTGTAATCTTTTTTTTTTCCAGATTCATTAAACGGATACCTAAAAGCTTCAACACATGAGGGTGCTATAGATGTTTATGTCAGCCAGATGGGGAATGTGGACTTGAAATCCCAGAAAGGTTAGCAAATTGAAATGCTTTTTTGTGACATAAAGTGTATAGAAAGCTTTATATAACACTCAAAACCCAAATGGCCTATCCATATAGATACAGCTATATATTTTATACAGTTTAATGTGGGCAGGTACACACACACATACACATACACACACACCATTCTAGGTATCCTCAGACACTTAGATTTGGGGACTATTTCATGAAGACCATTTACTATCCTCTCCACTCTCCAGTACCAGTTTGCAGTACCACAAATAAAAATGTTTCAAATCTATTGCCTCAGTAGCTAATCATTATTATGGAATTAATTTTTTTCATTTTTGAACTTTCCTAGTGTATAGCAGACAGCACTTGGATAAAAAAAAAAAAAAACACCAACATGTTCTTTAGAATTTAAATTAGGGACCAAATATTTTGGAAAATACATTACTCTAGCTTATGATTCACAAAGTATATTATTGTCGTGGGACCATTTTGGTGATCTCCTCGTTGGTCTCTTGAAATAGCATTTATAGAACATTCCAGAATTTAATTTCTAGCAATAATAATTCAATGTAAATAGCCCACACTTGAATCTCATCCAAAATGTCATTGTTCTCATGAATTCAGTTGAGTTCTGGTCTTTTTTTTTTTCATGGTGGTACGTGGGTTGGGTGGCACAGTTGTTCTGCGAGAATCTTTTGGTTTGCCGAAGTAGCCCTTATACTAATTACTTTAAGCCTTGGGATTACTAGATATAGTAATAGTAGAATAGAACAGAAACCAATATAGACTCAGAGCTGGAATCCCATTTCTCTTTGCCTAACATTAGAATAAAAATGGCAGTAATGGTGCATATTGAAATAGTACATTGTGGTTTACAGTCCTCAAAGTAGCCTTATAGATTAGGTGATGTAAGTATTAACATCTCTATTTTATAAGCAAGGGAACTAAGTTCGCTTAAAGTTATGAAGAGACATATCCATGGTCACACGTCGGAGAGGGATCAGAACTAAAACCCAGGTTTCCTATGTCTAACTACATAGTTCTTTCACCATGTGCCCTCTCATTTTTAGTAGAAAGAGAAGTAGGAATGACTAAAGTGCTTCTCACATTAGAATGGTTTTCCTCTTGTGTTAGAATGGAAGGGAATAAATAATTGCTGCTTCTCATGCCCTGGATCAGGTTTTTGACTGGGACCTTGATTCCATCATTATTTGGTTTTGTTCCCTGTTGACATAACATAGTAGGATTGCAGTTCTGCCTTTTCTCCTTCTGTGATTGTGTTGTTGGCAGAAGCACAAAGATAAATGAGGTCAAAATTTTCAGTCTTCATTTCTGTTAACCAATTCCACATGGAAATGTCCTCTGTGATGGGGATAGCAGAAAGTAGTATTGAACTTTGTAGTGTCACGATGACTAAGGATGTCTGAAATCCATTCAAATTGGCCACCGTCTTATCCAGGGTGCAGCGCCAGTCACTTTAACCTCTTGTGCATCTTTGTGGAAAAAAAGAGGTAAAGACGATTTGTTCCCTCCTACCCTATAAGAAGTCACAAGATGACATTTTAAATTCCCTTTTTGAATGCTTCAAAACCGAAGAGTTGGCATTAATAACCGTGAATGATTACCAGATGGGAGAAAATTTTAATGTGTTAAAGATATACCAAAAAGGGGCACTGCAAGCTTTAGGTTCTTGCTAAAGGAGAATAGTTATTGACTAACATTGGACCACTTAAGATTCTGGCATAAGATGGGAGTCCTGTGTGTTCTGTTTTGCTTCCTGATTTTTCTTTTTGTGGAAAAAATTCCTAGGGAAAAAATGTTTCCATTTTCTCTCTCTCCTAATTTTTTTCTGTTTTAAATCAAGGCCTAAATCTCCTGAGGTAGGAAGAACTTGCTGTGTTCAGTATTCACATTTGAGTTTTGACTATTGTTTTATCATAACATTTTTGCAAATGGTGTGAATTATCAGTTACTGCTTTTGCCTGCCTGCCCATATGTGGGTTCATTCATCCTCCCCAATCTTTAAAGGACCCCAGCAGCATTACCTTCTAATTGCAAAGGATTCTGGGAAAAAAAGGAATGAAAGTGACTCCAAGTTTATTTCTGTGTTCAGTTATTTTCAGTTGCCAGTCATTTGCAGACTTCTCTCAGGGTGGGAATAAAGAACATTTTTAGTTTTTAGTTTTCTCCTAACCAGATGTGGAATTACTTAAGTGTAACTATGGTTGATACCAGACTATATGGAAAATGTGCAATTAAAACCTTTTTTAAAAAGATGCATTCAAAACTTAATCTTCAAAACAAACTCCATATCATCCTGACCACCGTGGCTCATGAAGATGCAATCAATGCTCTTATAGGAATATCTTATATATGTTGACTGCTGTATGATATATCAATAAGAAAGCTGCTAAAACAGGAATGAGCTGATGAGTTTATGGTTGTTTCAACAATCTGGCTAGCAGCTTCTGTGGGGGTGTAAGATCCACCCACAGCCAGCACCCAGAAAGCTGCCAGCACACCGCAAAAACACAGGTTCTTTTGATCTGCCTTAATAATGAAAGCAAGGTGAAGGGGTTGGCAAGCTTACTTTAATTCAGCACACAAATATCATTCACTTAGTTCAGGGGAAAAAGCCAGCACCCTGAACTTCAGAGCAAAATACAAACAAATTACAAACATCAACAGACAGACCCAATACAATTCATAGTTACCAACATCTAGGTTCAGCCCAGGAGCTCAGAACAAGGGCTGGCCCAGAGTCATGGGCACCACCACTGCTGCAGCAAAGAGCTCCAAGGAAGAAGAGGCCAACCCCTGGCTTTTATATCTTTGTCAGCGTGAGGGGTGAGTCACACATGCGACTTACCCACGTGACCTAAAATCATCACAAAGAGGCGCACTTAAACCCACTTGGTCTGAGACCCTCTGCTGTCCCAGACATGTAAACTAGGCCCTCCCTGGAGTTAGCCCCACCTTGGGCCCCACCTTAGTTGCCAATCCACACCCACATATGTTTTACACCTAACAGGGGTTTGGGCCTGGGGCTTAGCATTACTCAAAGCAAACAAAAGCCAAACTCTTCAAGGGCACTAAGTGCTAAGGAGCCTATTTTGCTTACCAACACAATGGTATAGCCACATTATGTTAAAAGTGTTTTGAAAAGTCTTCCATAACCAACTAAAGAATGGTTCTGATTTCTTCCAGCAAGAGTTTGAACATATATAGGGTTGTACAGAAAATAAGGTTTCATTCTTTGCTCCAGGTACTTAAAAAACTGAATGAAATCTGACCAAAAGAATAATAGTCCCTTACTATTCAAACAAGAAACTTTTTACATAAAACTTTTCTAAGGTACCTTAGTACATCATCAATTTTTTTTCTTGAGATTCCTTTAGATTGTAAAAAAATTCTTGCACAACAGAAACTTTTTCTCTTAAGATTATCATCTTGGAGACCATGTGGTAAAGTATGATACTCACTGGTTCTGGAGCTGCACAACCCAAGTTCAAATCCCAGCTATGATATTCTTTTTTTAAGGCAGCAAGTATTTTTTTTCTATTTTTTCTTCTTAAAATTTGTTTATTTATTTATTTATTTATTTATTTTTGGTTTTCAACATTCATTTGCATAAGATTTTTAGTTTTAAATTTTCTTCCCCCCCTCTTTCCTCCCTTCCCCAAGACGTGTGCAGTCTGATAGAGGCTCTACTTATACGTTCATATTAAACATATTTTCACATTACTCATGTTGTAAAGAAGAATTAGAACCAATGGGAGGAACCACGAGAAAGAACCACCTATGATACTTTTCTGCCTGTGTGACTATGGGAAAGTCACTTCACCTGTCTGGGCCTCAGTTTCCTCATCTATTAAATCTGGTTGGATTGGGAAGCCTCTAGGGTCCCTTTTAATTCTAGGTCTAGAATCCTATGACCTAAAAGTCCTCAGTCCCAGAATTTCAAATGTGTATATGCAATCAGTATGATGGTATAACTGTTTATTTTGACTACATTTGGAATAAATCCTTTAAAACCATGAGTCCTATAGTCTATGGGTTTGTGGAGCCAGCCTCTGGGTTGTGCAGGCTACAGAATTTTCCCCAACAGATGATTCATAAAACACAATTGACCTCATTGTGGAAATAATAGCAATCCTTGACTGCAAGCTGCAGATGAAGTAAATTGCTGACTATGCATCTTCTGGGACTGTGAGCTGGCTAGTGCTGTTTACAGAACAAATGGTAGCTCAGAATGACCTCATGACTCATTTGCCTGAAGTGAATGTGGATACCATGTGCTCACGGAATGGCCTTGATCATTCTCTATCCAGCTGGGGACAAGGAAAAGAGATTACAGTGGAAATGTGTAGGGAAAAGGTATAGAGGCAAAAATGCCACAGGAGTGGAAACACTCCTTTGTTAAATTACCAGGGTAGAGAAAAGGCCGGGGTCTGGGCATTCTGTTTTTTAATTGTTTGCATGGATAACCTCGTCTTTTAATTGATTCCAGGATCTATTACTCTCAAAGTCCCATCCTCTCTCAAAGCTCATTTGCTGTTGTCAGGGAGCAAAGTTGATGTGAATCCAGAAATCACTTTACAAGAAATGACAGAAGTTCCAAAAGACAATGGTATAACAATCAATGGTAAGAAAGCTACATTTTTGCCTCCTAGTGAATTGTCATTGTCCATGCTAAAATATGAACATCATACATATGACTACAGTTTTATGGCTTTTAATTTCCTCCTACGTGACATCCTAGTTTCCAATGCTTCCTTCTTCTAATGATATATGTAATATGATCCAGGTATTCTATCTTGGGGACTATTAAACTACCCTAGATAGCTTAGTATGTGACCAGGATTTTCCTTTGAGTGCATTTGACAAAATTAGTTTCTGGAACAGAAATGATCCCAAAAAAGGAGTTAAGTGTACATGCTAAAACTCAAAACTCAAAAATGGTCAGTAGTCTGAAGTGGATCAGAATGATTTGTTGGTTTGTACCATTGTATCACTGCTGATATGTGTTGTATCCAGAAGATTCAATTGCACATGTTCATACTATACTTAGCTTGGCTGCTTTGGTTGGTAATATTTTCTTTTAACTCCTACCAGGACATCACTGGCATAAACAATGAAATAAAGTGTGTGTGTGTGTGTGTGTGTGTGTGTGTGTGTGTGGAGGGGCACACACATACACACACAGAAATACTTCTTACCCATGAGATAATGAATAGAAATATGGAGATCAAGTTTAGGTTCTGACTATTCTTATTACATGTAAAAAGACATGGGAAAATATTTTGTATATTTATTTTGGAGGAGCAAGAAAGTTTGTACTTGTGATTTTTTTCAATGTAGAAACTCCTTCCATTCATTGTACATTGACAATTTATCTGTTACTTTTATTCTTAGAGAGGTGCCTCATTCATGATCACACCACCAATATATGTCATAAGCAGGATTTGAACCAAACTTTGCTAATGCAAAGTGGGGCCTCTATCCAGTACCACATTGCCTCTGTATATTAATATAATTCTAACTAAAAATATAATAAACTCTATATTAGTTCAGGTCCAACTAAAGTCTCACTAGGCAGGCTCTCTTGGTTTGGTTGGAAATTCAGGAACATTGAATCCAACAGAAAATACTTATAATCTTTTATATATTGGATTTGGAAAAGAAGAGATTGTAAAGTTGATATATTTATCTCCTGTAACAAATATACATGATTTGCCCAAGCTAATTCCTGCATCAGCCATGTCTAAAAAATATGTTTCAATCTGAACTCCGAATTCATTCCTTGGTCAGGAGATGTGTAGCATGCTTCCTCATGAGTCCTCTGGAATTGTGGTTCATTGTTTTATTGATCAGAGTTCTTAAATCTTTCAAAGTTTGTTGTGTTTACAAGTATTGTCATCGTATAAATTGTACTCCTGGTTCTGCTTACCTCACTCTATCATTTCACAAAAATCTTCCCAAGTTTCTTTGAAACAGTCATTTCTTAAGAGCACAGTGGTATTTCATTTCATTCATATAACATAATTTATTGAACCATTCCCCAATTGATGGGCACCCCCTTAGTTTCCAGTCCTTTAGTGTGAGAAAAAGAGCTGCTATAAATATTCTTGTGTATTTGAGTCCTTTTCTTTTTTCTTTGATCTCTTCTATAATCCTCTTATTGATATTGGATCTTGATTTTAGATGCATATTACTTATCACTTTAAGAAGAGATATGCTTATTCCTTATGTTTTCTAGTGAGATTTTTTCCCCCAGAAATGGGTATTGTTATGTCTTGTCAAAAGCTTTTTCTGCATCTCTTCATACAATAATGTGATTTTTGTTGTTCTTATTAACGTGGCCTAATTGTGTTGATAACTTTCCTAATATTGAATCAACACTGAATTATGGGTGTAAATCCAACTTGATTTTAGTGGATAGTCTTTGTAATGTGTTGCTGTAGTCTCCTTGCTAATATTTTATTTAAAATTTTTGCATCTATATTTATTGAGGATCTTAGCCTATAGTTTTCTGTCTCTGTCTTGACTCTTCCTGGTTTAGGTATTTGTGTTATAGAAGGAATTTGGTATGACTTTGTCTTTTTCTGTCTTTTCCAACAACTTATGTAATATTAGAATTAATTGCTGTCTAAATGTTTAATAGAATTCACTTGTAAATCTGTCTTTCCTGGGGCTTTTTTCTTTGTGATCTCATTTATGGAATGTTCAGTTGCTTTTTCTGAGATTGGGTTAAGTCCTCTATTTCTTGTTCTGTTAGTATGAGCATTTTATGTTTTTGTTAGCATTGAACCATTTCATCTAAATTGTCAATTTTATTGGCATATAATCAGGCAAAATAGTTTCTAGTAATTACTTTATTTCCTTCCACAATTTTTGAATATACTTTTTTATTTTTGATACTGGTCATTTGACTTTCTCTTATTTTTAAAAAATCAAATTAACGGGCTTTCTATTTTATTTTTTAAAAGCTCCTTGTTTTATTTATTAAGTCAATGATTTTTTAAAAAATTGTCTTCCTTTTTATTTTCAGGATTTTTACTGCAGTTTTGTAATTTGTTGAGTATCTAGTTATTTTTAATTGCACAGCCATTTTGTTAATCTCTTCTTTCTCTTTTATTGATGAAATGATGAACATGTTTAGACCTGAGTTAAAGCTTCTTTGCTGATCAAAAATTATGTCAGACCTGTGAGAAGTTCCTGCACTTCTAGTCTGGGTGAGATGGGGAGACACATTTTTTAAGTGGTTTTGAGATGTAAAATTCCAGTTAAAAACTACTTTGCCACGACTAGGTCTGTACCCCAAAGAGATCAAAGAAAAAGAACCTATATGTACAAAACTATAGCAATTCTTTTTGTGATGGTAAAGAATTGGAGATTGAGGAGAAGCTCATCAATTGGGAAATGACAGAACAAGATGCAGCCTATGATTGTGATAGAGGACTGTTGTGCTCTGATGAGGGGGATGGTTTCAGAAAACATGGGAAGACCTATATGAACTGATACAAAGTGAAGTGAGCAAACCAGGGCATCATTGTTCAGTAATTAATAGCAATATTGGAATGATGATCAACTGTGAAAAACCAAAGTACTCTGATCAATATATATTGATTCAATTCCAAAGGACTCATGATCAGAAAAAAATGCTATCCACCTCCTGAGAGAGAACTGATGAACTCTGAGAGCAAATTGAAGTATTATTTTTTATTTTATTTTTTTGCTTTTTTTTAACTACATGGCTAATACAGAAATATGTTTTGCATGATTTCACATGACTAATTGATATATTGCTTGCTTTCTCAGTGGGTAGGGGAGGAGTAGGAGGGAAGGAGAATTTGGAACCCAAAATTTAGTTTGGCTATATCCTGAAATTTTTGATGTTTTCTCATTCTTATCATTAATGAATTAATATTTCTATGATTTGTTCTTTGATCCACCTATTCTTTAGGATTAAGTTAGTTGCCAACTAATTTTCAATTCTTTCTTTAGCAGCCCTTTATTGAATATAATTTTATTGCATTGCAGTCCATTAAAACATTTAATGATTCTGCTTTTCTGAATTTTTGAGGTTTTATATTCTCTTTCTCTGGGTTTGTATTTCAGAGTTTCTATTTAGCTCTGGTCTTTTCATAAGGAATCCTCACGATTCCTTAGTTTCATTAACAGTCAGAATTTTTCCCTATAAGATTATACTCAAGTTTGCTAGGTAAGATATTCTTGGTTGTAAACCTGTGTTTTTTGCCTTCTGGAATAGTGCACTGGGAGCTCTCGACTCCTTTGTAGCAATGGCAGCTTAATTATGTGTGACCCTGACTCTGGTTCCTTGATAATTGAATAATTTCTATCTCACTGCTTGTAGTATTTTTTTCTCCTGTTACTCATCTTGTCCAATACACCGCCCCATATTCTTCCACTAATTCATTGCCCTGATCCTCCGCTCTCAGTTTGCATTATCTATGACCCAACTCTGGAACAGAAGTAACAGAGCTCTCACTTAATATCTGTTTCTGCTTTCTGCACAGTGTCAGGCCTCTGCTGGATATAAGACCTCTTCTTTCCCTAGTGCATAACCATAGGACTTCATTCAGTCCACCTGCTGGAAGACTCAGCTCAGAACCCTCACAGCTAGACCCTGTCCCCAGTGTCCACAGAACTCTAACTATGCCAGCGTGGTCTGGAAAAATGGCTCATTGACCTTTTTTCTTAGATTTCCTCAATAGCATTCAGTCTGGCACATTTTCTCTGTCTTTGCATAGTAGTTGCAAGGGGCAGCTAGGCTATACCATTTCCTCCTACTATGCCATCTTGGTTGAGACTCCATAAAGCTTTCTTTGATCATTCCAGCTAGGAATACTCTCACCCTTTATACATTTCTGTAAGCAAATTATTTGTGCCTCCCTTATAGTATCACACAATGTCTTTAGTTATAGTTATTTATGTTTGCATATTTTCCTTCACTACCATAATGTGAACTTATTCAAAGAAAGAACTTAATCCTAAATAGAAAAGTATTTGTTCAGTCAGTGAAGGAATGAATGAATTCATCACTTTTTACTCAAATGGAAAACCTAGACTTTTATACTTAGTCTAATTTGTCATTTTGAAGGCTAATAGTTATTAGCCTTCATAGGCACATAGTAGTCCTTTCCTATTAACCTATTTTTATTTTTATGGTGATATTAAACCTCCCAAGATATCCTGTATTTCCCAAACCCAGAATCATAGAAAGGACCCAAAAGTAGAGATGATTCTGCCCATGGCTATGGAATGTGAATCTTGGAACTTGATTGCTTGGTTAGTGTCTGAAATTTTCTACAAATAATGAACTAGTCTTTCCATTTGCCAGGCCCCAACAATACATGGCTTTGTGGCTTACACCCAGAAAAACAGATGAAGTAGTTTTCACACTATTAGTGCAATTTGACCTGAAACATTTTTATCACTTCATCTCTGATAGAGCTGTGGACACAAGGCAGGAGCTTGTTGATGGGTAGGTTTGATATTTGGGTTAAGGAGAGATTTCCATGTTTCATTTTATAGTTTTGGTCTGAAAACTAAAAGGCCTCAGGCCTAACAGGGCAAGTGGATTTGATCATATGACAGCTAAAGTAAGGCAGATTGTTTTACTCTATGGAGATTTCTAGATCAAATCTCTATTTTGGAAATAATGAGTAGCTCAGATATGGGTTGTAATTGTGACTAAGGTCAGCTGGGCCCCCTGCACAGTGCTTGTAATGAAAAGAACAGAAATAACCATAATTGTGAAGTCTGGATTGCATCTGTAGCATGATTTGTTCTTGATAATTCCTGTAAGAAATCATGCCAGTAAGATTTGGTCCCTAAAGAGGACAAGTTTTCTCAAGCTTTCCAAAGGGATTTTTGTGTGTCAGCCCTGTAATTATTATTTTATTTCCTGCTCTCTAGCTTCTCTTGGTGTTTGTTGTCCCTAGTAATCCATTCTGTAATCTATAAAAGCATAGTGTGTTGTTTTAGACGTAAAAGGAAATGACATCTGAGGTGTAACAGTCAGGCTAAGAATTCATCTTCTGAAACCCCTACTGCAAAGCCACATGGCTGATAGGCCATAGATAATTTATTAGCAATTGAGGTGCAGATCATAAATTTTGTGCTTGTTTCAAATCAGGGAAGAAACAATTTTTTTAATCATAGGGTGAAACTTTCTAGTAAGATCAGTGTGTTCAAGTCCCGTCTATTCAGACATGAAACCCTACTGCACTGCATGAAGCCACACTGCAGTGCCAGCAGTGCCTGTGGCATGAAGTCCATCTTCAACATGTCTCGTTTGCTTGCTTAGAGATGGTGTTTGTTTGCTTTTTTTTCTAGGGAGCCGGTAGGGTACGTAGCCAGCACCACTGGGGTCCTTTCGTTTTAGCCAAATTGGACACATAAGACAGATGAAAATAAAGCTTTTTGGAACAAATAACCACTAAGTTGGGAATTCCCAAGCCTCTATTTTTAGGCAGGAATAGGACACAAATGGATTAGATTTGCAATTTATCACACCATAGTTTGGAAGAAGGATTACATGCTCTTCAGTTCACTGGATGGCACTTTTTCAAACCTAGTGATAGCTCTTTCTCTACACATGGGAAAAGGTCCAATGTTTTGGTTTGACAAACTCTGAAAATGATGAGTCTAGAATATGCTGAAGCTTCATTTTTCCCCCAAGTTTTATATATAATATAGGGTTTTGTCAACCATGAAAAAATTTTCCATTAGGCACAAAAAGGAAAGTTTAGTAACTGTATCAAGAAAAGAGTTATTTGGGTTAGAAACTAACCATATATATCTATTAATTTATTTAAAGTTGTTTTTAAATGAATGCTAGAGCTCATGACACCATCCTAAGAAGTTTTCTCATTTTATTCATAGGTTGGAGATAAAATTTTCCATTTTTCACTATAGCCAGTGCCTTTGGGATAGATACTATATGACTCCAGTAGTTCTCTGATGTTTTCCATGTTATAGACCAGGGCTGTCCAAAATGTGGCCCCTGGGCCGCATGCGGCCTGCAGTACAATTTGTGCGGCCTGCCTACAAGCATAGAAACTTATATAAATGCTTTAGTAAATGAAGCTGAGCTACCACAGAGCTCTCACGAAAATGGTATATCAAAATTTATGGTCTGTTGTTTCAATAAAAACCTAAGGTTGGACAGCCTTGTTATAGACATTTTGATTGGTTTGTTTTCATTTGATAGATGGCTCCATTTTCCCCAATCCTCTTATTCTTCCCCCACAATATATTTTCTTAAATACTCTATCCTCTTCCCATTTGTTCTCACCTCTTTTCTCTTTTTAAGTCTTCATCAAGATAAATGGAATCCCCTTAGTTATCATAAAAATATAGCCTAAACAGAGTCAGGAATTACACGAGTTCAAAGGACAATTGAGAGAGTATTATGGAACCAAGAGCTGTACAAAAGAGTACAGTTATAGGATCATAGTTTAGAATTGAGTAGATTTAGGTCTTTGAGACCATCTAGTCAAATCCTCTCATCATATAGATGAGAAACTTCAGACCAGAAAATGGAAAATGAAGTTCGAAATCGTGTTGTTCATGGTGCTTCTCCAGGAAGGTGTAACTCCTTATAACTTTTTAATGTAATTTTACTTTATTTTCAGTTCCAACTTCTTTCCCTCTATATCAGTAAGGTAAGATTCATGACCTTGAGGATAACTATGAATATGCCTGAATGGTTTAGAATCATGAAGTATAAGAAATTCTCTAGGTAGAAGGCAGAGGAAGTATAATATTTATTTAGACATGAGAGAATCCAATCCCAGGACCAGTAATTCCAATCCCATATAGTAACAATAATATTCCAGAGCCAGTAAGCCCACCTCAATGTAGCAACAAGGAAATTGTGCCACAATATTATAGCAAGGAGCCAAGTCATTCTGTAACCTTCCTCCCTGCTAAGGCCTCCCTGTAAACAATCACTCATGAATCCTAACTCTCTGCTCAGCACTCTCTTCTGTAGCTCTGTAGACTCCGAGTTCCTGCTCCTTCTCCTTGGACTGAATTCCGATTCCTATAGCTCTCACTGCCTCAGTGTCTTGATGTCTGCTTCTGAATCCTGCTGCTTTCAGTTCTGCTGCTCTCACTTCTGGGCTCTCTTTTTATACAGTCCTAGACTAGAATTCAGTGCACATACCATTGGCTCTGATTTTAGCAACTCTCCTAAGGGCCCTGAGGGTTTCAGGCCCACATCAGCTTAACTAGCAAAAGGGTATGGGCCTAGGGCCTCACACCCAGTTAGTGAAAGGGTATGGGCCTGCCTCTAATCAAACTTCCCTTCCTTGGCCCCACCTGAGGCCTTTTCCATGGGCAGGAAAGACCTTTCACTTACTGACTGGCCTTACACCCTCCCTCTTTCCTCTCTTCTACCCATTGAGAAAGAAAACCAAAATCCATTACAAATATATGTAATCAGGCAAAATAAATTCCTACATGAGCCATGTCCCAAAATGTACACTATAGTCTGACTGAATCTAAAGTGGACATCTCTCTGGAAGTGGGTTGCTTGCTTCAATATGCATCCTCTGGAATTGTGGCTGGTTACATTGTATTGAACAGAGTTCCTACATCTTTCAAAGATGTTTTTACAATACTGTTGTTATTGTATAAATCCTGATTCTACTCACCTCACTTTCCATTAGTTCATACAATTCTTCCTAGGTTTTTCTAAAACCATCCCATTCCTTATTTCTTATAGCACTGTAGCATCCCATTATATTTGTATACTATAACTTATTCAGTGGTTCCTAAATTTATGGACAACCTTTCAGTTTCCAATTCTTTGCCACCACCAAAAAGAGCTGCTAAAAACATTTTTGTCCCTATAGGTAGTTTTTCTTTTTCTTTGATGTCTTTTAGGTATGGACCTAGTAGTGGTATTGCTTGGTTTATGCACAGTTCAATATGGCATAATTCCACATTGTTTTCAGAATGGCTGGACAAATGCACCACTCCACCAAAAGTACGTTACAATACCTCTTTTCCCACAGCCCTTCCAACACTTTTCATTTTTGTAAACATTGTCAATCTAATGGATGTGAGGTGGTTGTTTAAATTTACATTTCTCTAAATAATAGTGATTTACAATATTTTGTCATATGGCAGCTTTAATTTTTTTCTTCTGAAAACTGCCTATTAATATCTTTTGACTACTCATCAATTCGAGAATGACTCTTATTCTTATACATTTGACTCAGTTCCCTATATATCTTACAGATGAGGCCTTTATCAGAGAATTTTGCTGCAAAGATTTCTTCCTAATACTCTTCTAATTTTAGCTACCTTGGGTTTGTTTGTGCAAAACTTTATAATTTTATATAATCAAAATTATCCTTTTTTACCTCCTGTGAACCTACTTCTTGTTTGGTCATGAACTCTTTCCCTATTTCTGACAGTTAATTTCTTCCATGTTCCTCTACTTTCTATATGAATAGTGAGAAGTTCTGATGGCCAGACATGGTCCAAAAGAAGAGATAGGAGAAAGCAGCTCCCTTCCTTCTTCGCAGTGGTGGGATTTATGGTTATGGAACACTACAGGTTATTCTGATTTTCTCAATGTGCCAGTCAGTTTTGCTGAAACTGCTTTTTTCCCTCTCTATATTTGTTATAATGGATTAATCTTTGGCAGGAGGATGTGATAGGGTATGGTTGATATAAAAACAAAGAATAACAAAGGAATTTATTTTTGATAAAATAAAACTAAGAGATGGCGAGGAGTGAGATATTAATTTATTCCAGAAGACAAAAACATGTACTTCATAGTACCTGGACATGAGAAACTGTTTTCTGCAAACAGCAATGTGTTTGTAGCAGAACCTACCCAGAACAGAAACTGAAGTCTGTATCCAACAAGGCAGAAGTGGGCTGGACAAGGCCACATGACTTCAGTGCCTCTTAGAGGAGTGCCGGATGGATCTCAAACACACACAAAAATCCATTCCTAGGTGTTTCTTGAATGTTAAAATGTCTGTAATGTTTACAGCCTACTCTGACAAAATCAAGATATAAAATCTTACATCCATTTAAAAATCTCCACGAATGTTCTTTCTCAGAGAAACCTACTTCTGAGAAATTGTGCTTCCAACCAAGTTGAACAGGGGAAAGAATCCAGAAGTATCAGGAGGCCTGTGTTATTGTTGTACTTTAGTGAGGTGGCCAGACTAGAGAACTGAAAGGTTGTGGTCAACTTCAACATTTTCCTATTTGAACTATTTCAAAATTTTACCATTCCTATAATTGGAAGAGCAATAAGCTTGGAATTAGGGGAAATCTGGGTTCAAATTTCAGTTCCAATACTTCATGTGTGACCTTAGTCGAGTCATTTGGTCTCTGAGTTTAGACTTCCTCTTCTGTAATATGGGAATGAGAGGTAGCATGGCTTGGTCAGTAGAGAGTTCAAGTCCTGACAAATACTTTGTGTGACCACGGGAAAATCAACCTCTCAATACCCAAGGAAATTCTCCAAAACCATAAGTTAGACAAGTTGCTAATTTACATTGGTGGATGGAGTTTTCACACTGGATGTTCCTTTTAAAATACTCAGAGACCTGTGATTTCATTGATTCAGAAGTGCCCTCCAATAATGCAGATTGAGACCTATCGCTGCTTCTCTATCCTGTAGGACTGTCATCCATTCCCCCCAAAATGTTTGTCATAGGGATCCCCCACAAAATGCCAGACGCCTTCCTCATCCTCTGCCAACATCAAAGGGTGCTTCTGTAGCACTCTAAGCATCCATCTTTCACACACCGATGTATCATTCACTCCTTTTGTTCCTTTTTCCTTGTTGATTACATGTGGCAGCCTGCTGCCAGCCGCCATGCACCTTTCCATTGCCTTCTGTGTAATGCTCATCTTTAGTTCTTTGAAGGCAGTGGTTTTCCAAGTTTCACTGCCATATAGGAACACTGGTAAAATGTTTGTATTGAAAAAATGGACCTTTGCTGTTAAAAATAGACGCTTGGGGGTCAGTAAAATGTTTTGTAATTTCTAGTGGCAATATAGTCCGCTCTCCTTTTCAAGTCTGAGACCATTTCCATCCCAAATGACCCAACTCTGCATCATTTTCCATCTGTGTCATCGATCCCACAGATCTATAATGTTGGACAACTGTAGTGTAGAGATCAGCAAACTGAGACCCATGGGTCAGATCTGGCTCGCTGCCTGTTTTTGTATTGCCCATGAACAGGGAATGGGTTTTTTTTTTTTACACTTTAAAATAAAGTTTTATTAGAACCTAGCTATACTCACTCATTTATGTATTGTCTAGGGCTGCTTTCATGCTGCAGTGGCAGTTGAATAGTTACAACAGAGAACTTACGCGCCTAGCTCATTGCCTCATGTGGCTGCCCAGCACACTGAAGATCACATGTAGTGATAACTCAGCAGAGCTTTGAGGGCCCTGATGTCAAAACAAGAAAGGGAGAGAAAAATAAAATAAAATTTTGTTATGATTTTTTGAGCGAACAGCCGAGATTGAAATTTTTTTTGAATGAAAAGAACCACCGCCAACAATTTGGGTATTAGCTTTTGATATAGACTTGATTTGTTTTTTAATAAGTTAAGCCTAAAAATACAAGGCAAAAGAGTGCTAATATGTGGTACATATACTGCAATAAAGTCAATTCAATGACAAAATTGTTTGATTCACAAATAACGTCGAGCTGCTTTATATACCTCTATTGCAGTCAAACATTAGACCAAAGAAATGAAATTTCCATTCCTACACACATTTATAGGAGATATATTTTCCAACCTCCAATTAAAGTTTCATTAGCATTTTTGGACCTCCATGCAAGTGCAAAAGAAATCTTCATATTTCAAAATCAATTTATTTAACCATGTAATTGAAGGGGTGCTACTTAACCTTCATTTGGAAGCAGTTAATGGGCAATGTAGCACGCTAAAAGGCAAATATCAGAAGAATCTAATAGAATTCTCTAAATGTCTTCCAATCAGTGAATATGCTCAGTTAAAATCTTACACTTAAGACTGTTATCAGTATTTGTCTCATCACTCTCATTTCTCTTCCCAATTTTCCCTCTGCTTTTCTAACTTGTTTTTCCAAATCCTTTTTGAGCTCTTCCATGGCCTGAGACCAGTTCATGTTTTTCTTGGAGGCTTTTGATGTAGGCTCTTTGACTTTGTTGACTTCTTCTGGCTGTATGTTTTGGTCTTTTTTTGTCACCAAAGAAAGATTCCAAAGTCTGAGTCTGAATCTGAGTGCATTTTTGCTGCCTGGCCATGTTCCCAGCCAACTACTTGACCCTTGAATTTTTCAGTGGGGTATGACTGCTTATAGAGTAGAGAGTACTTTGTTCCAAGCTTGGGGGGATGTGCTGTTGTTTTCAGAGCTATTTCTATACAGCCAGCTCTGCCACACCAGCACTCCTCCTCCTCCAAGAACTGCCAACCTGGACTGTGACTCAGATCAAAGCAGGCTCTGCACTCCTGCTCTCATCCACCACTTAATTCCTCCCACCAGGTGGGCCTGGGGATGGAAGCAACTGCAGCTGTAGTTCTGTCAGAGCTGCACCACCTCCGCTGCCCCCGAGGCAGTGACTGAATCCTGAATTCCTTTCACTCTGTCCTTGCAGTTTTTTCCCACTTACCTTCTCTGTTGTCTTTGGTGTTTGTGGGTTGAGAAGTCTAGTAACTGCCACAGCTCACTGATGCAGGGTGCTAGGGCCTGTTCCGCCTGGCTCCCAGGTCTGGTTGGTCCAGGCGCAGCTCATGCTGGGCTCTGCTCCGCTCCCAGCACAGTGCAATAGACCTTACCCATCCAGGCTGTCCTGGGCCGGAGCCCTGCTTCCCTCTGCTGTTTCGTGGGTCTGCAGTTCTAGAATTTGTTCAGAGCCATTTTTATAGGTGTTTGGAGGGTCCTGGAGGAGAAGTTTAGGCAAGTCCCTGCTTTCTAGCTGCCATCTCAGTATTTGTCAATACCTATTTTTATGAAAAGAGGTTTTCAAAGATGAACTATATCAAATCTCATTACACAACAGCATTAATAGGTGAAAATTTGCAATAAGTTGATGAAAGCTAGGTGGTATAGTGCACGGATAGAACACTGGTCCTGCAGTCAGGAAGACATGAATTCAAATTCAGCCTCAGATGCTTACTAGCTGTGTAACCCTGGGAAAGTCACCTAATCTCTACCTCAGTTTTTTTTTCATCTGTAGAATATGGATAATAACAGCACCTACCTCTTAGGGTTGGTTGTAAGGCTCGGGTGAAATAATAATTACAAAATGCTCAGCACAGTGCCTGGCACATAGTGCTATGTAAATGTTAGCTATCATCATCATCATCGTTATTACCATTATGCTTTGAATTTTATCAATAACAAATTTGCAGGAAATTGTTTTCTCTCATTATATGAGTCACTATACAATAACACCTACTTTGCCTCTTGGCCTTCAACCTAATACAGAAAAAAGTTTGCTGATCCCTGCTGTAGGATATCTATTCAAATTTATGTTAGAATCTGGGAAATAGACATTCTGTATTCATTCAGTTTTTCCTTCATGGACTGACAGACCAAACTCCTTTGGATAATTTCATCTCTCTTCCAAGAGAAACCCCTGCAAATAACACAGTGTCATCCTGAAACAGGAACGTGTCAAGAACCTCACCATCCATGGAGGGATCCACAAAGGGAATCCCTCCTTTACCTGGATTCTGTGTCAGAACGCCATCAAAGTAGCGAATACTTTCAGAGAGCATACGTCTTCTTTGTTTTATTCCTCCTCTGATGTTCATTATCAGAGGGTTATGGGAATGTTGCTGTTTTTGTTGCTACCTCTTCCAGGAAATTTTGAATGATTTTAATATACGAAAGGGAGCTTCCTCTTTGTAAAAGAGCCTATCAAGTCATAGATTGTTCTTTCCAGTAAATTTCTTTTTAATAATCAGCAAACAATAAGCACAATGAGATCTTATACTCTCTATCTTTTTCAATCGGTTAGGTACAAATGAGGTCCGTTGCCGAATGTGATATGCGAAAGCCTCCTTGTTTCCTACTACTACTTTATCAAGGATACTCTCAATTCACCTATAGATAGATGTCCCTTATGGTTTTTACAGATGATAAGACAGTAGGCATGCACGTCAGTTTTTGCTAATGTTTTCCCAGACACTTTTTAAGGATTTGGTACGGTTGAAGACTTTTTGCACGTGTTTGGTATCTTCCCCACTTGTAAATTGATTTCTCAGTGCCCTCACAATTCTGTCCCTTCCAGTAGAGAGCTCTATATTCTGGATCGAATCTAGCTGTTTTAGTCATTGCCGTTCTCTTTAGTGACATTTCTTCTTCTAACATAAGCGCCCCAAGAACTGGGGTATTAGTGCCCTAATATGGTATCCTCCTATCCTTAGGGAGGAAAATGATTGGATGTAATAATTTTTGCAAGTCCTTTCTTCCTCTTTGTAGTCTCCCTCCTGTTTTCACCCCTGAAAGCTTTTGGGATGACCTTACTGAATTATCTTGCCAGCTGCCTTTAGACTGGCTTTATCTTCTACTGCCTCTACTTTAGAGAAAATTTTTGTTGTTTAGTTGTTTAGTTGTTTCAGTCATTTCCAACTCTTTGTGACCCCATTTGGGGTTATCTTGGCCATTTAAAAATTTTTCCCTGTTCTATAGGTCCCATGGCCAAAAAGTTCCATCACCAGGTTTCCAGCCTGTTGGTGATGTGTCATTCCATGATTATCTAGGCGGTCCTCAGAAAACAGACCGTCGACCTCAGTATTAGGGTAGCTGAAGGGAATATACATATATATAGACAGAGGGCACAGGGTGAGTTGAATATGAAGGGGTGATACAAAAAAATAAAATTAAGGGATGAGAGGGGAATATATTGAGAGAGGGAGAAAGGGAGAGATAGAATGGGGTAAATTATCTCACATAAAAGTGGCAAGAAAAAGCAGTTCTGTTGGGAGGGAAGAGGGGGCAGGTGAGGGGGAATGAGTGAATCTTGCTGTCATTGGATTTGACCTGAGGAGGGAATAACATACACAGTCAAATGGGTATCTTACCCCACAGAGGTAAGGAAGGAGATAAAAAGGGAGGATGATAGAAGGGAGGGCAGGTAAGGGGGAGAAGGTAATCAAAAGCAAACACTTTTGAAAAGGGGTCAAGGGAGAAAAGTGAATGAAGAGGGACAGGGTAAGATACCTAATTGAGTGTGTATGTTATTCCCTCCTTAAGTCAAATCCAATGAGAGCAAGATTGACTCATTCCCTTTCACCTGCCCCCTCTTCCCTTCCAACTGCTTTTTCTTGCCACTTCTATTTGAGATAATTTATCCCATTCTATCTCTCTCGTTCTCCTTCTCCCAATATATTCCTCTCTCATCCCTTAACTTTATTTTATTTTTTAGATGTCATCCCTTCATTTTCAACTCACCCTGTGCCCTCTTGTCTATATATACATATATATATACATATATATATATACACACACATACACATACACACATATATACACTATATATACATATATACACGTATATATACACATATATATACATATATATACACACACACACACACACACACACACACACACACACGTAGCAGCTCTTCAGATATCTGAAGATATCACTTATGTCCCCGAGTCTTCTCCTCTACAGGCTTAACATCCCCTATCCCTTCAACTGACACTCACATGATGCAAACTAAAAGCCCTCACCCTTGGGTTGCCCTCCTGTGGATACTCTGCAGCTTATCAATGCCCTTCCCAAACTAAACAATATTTCATGTGTGGCCTAACCATGGCAGAATACAGGGAGGCTCTTCCTTGCTTATTATTGGAAGCCATGCTTTGCTGGAGCCCAGGTCACGTGATGTTTGGCTGCTACAGCAAACTTCTGACTCCTGTGGAGCTGGCAATGCATCAAAACCCTGAGGGTTTTTTCAGACAAATTGCTCTCCAGCCATTCTTCCACCATTCTGTGCTTGTGAAGTTGATTTTTTTTTAAACTCAAATGTAACACTTTCTTTTGCCCATTGAATTTTATCTCACATTAGATTTAACCTAATGCTGTACCCTCTTTGGGTCTTTTGGATTCTAAATATCAAGGCAGTATGTTAGTTATTCCTCATAACTTGGTGTCATTTGAAAATCTGATGAGCCTGCTATCCATACCTTTATCCAACTCGGAGACAGGAACATCAAGTAGCATGGGGCCAAGCACTCCACGAAGACGTCCTGTGCAACAGTGCCCGAGTGAGGGCCACTGGACAAGTCTCCAGGCAGTTTGAAGATGGATCATGGCTCTGCTTCCTTTAACCATAAGTTCCCACTCTTCAAGTGTTCTTGAACATTTAAGAGCTCTAATTGGTCGTGGTGTATGTACCTGAGCTCAAGCGCAATCTCTTCTGTTCTCATGATTGATCTTTGTGGAAACTTGAGTTAGGCACGCATTCAAGACCCTAGGGAGCGTCACGTCTAGGCTCTCACTGTCTTGGGGTAGAGGAGGCCATGACCAATCTGCAGAGGATGTGCTGTCAGTGATACTGAGAGGTGTCAGTTATCTCACCATGAGCAGTCTACTCAGCATGGGCATTACTTATCCTGAAAAGACCTAGGCAGAAGCAACTCTGATCTTGAGAAAGAAGCACAGCAACTTATAGCTTCACAAGTTTCTTTGTGAACTAAAAACTGCAGTGTTTTTCCCCCTTTACTTTTCTATCTCATTTAGTAAAAAATATGAGAACGAGATGATGATGATAATGACTTGACTTGTAATTTAGCTTCCCCATATCGATGTCAGTAGCGCTTGCACCTATGAGTCAGAATAAGAGAACTAGCTCATGAATAAAGGAACCACCCTCAACCCTGATAACCCATTTTATACTTGAGTAGTTATCCTGCTTGAATTTCATTTTATTATATTCAGCCCTATTTTCTAGCCTTTTAAAGTAATTTTTGGTTTTATTATCCTCAGTTATTCTTTCCAGCCTTGTGTCACCTGAAAACATAATTATGTCATGTATATTTTTATCCAAGTCACTGATAAAAATGTTAAACAGCATAGGGTCAGGCCCAAGTTGTTTGGGCATCGTCATGGGAAACAGTGTAGAGAGGTAGTAGTGTATTGAGTGGTGACCTTGAAGGCAGGAAGTCCCAAGTTTAAATGTCTGTTTCTGCCCTTACTAGCTTGTGAACCTGGTCAAGTCACTTAACCTCTCTTGTCCTTAGTCCTCTTGTCTGCACAATAGCAGTAACAAAAGCACCCACCTCACTGGGTTGTAAGAATCGATGCAATAATGTAAAGCATTTTGCAAACCTTGAAGTACTGTATAAACATTTGTTATTATCATTCCTAGTATTATTAGTCTAGCCCCCAATGAGCTATAACTCCATCTGCTTACGTAGACTCTCTCCATCTTCTCCACAAGAATAGTAGTGATACTTTGTCAAGTACTGTCTACTTGCTGAAGTCCAAGTAAACTATATCTTCAGCATTACCCTGATTTACTATTTAGGAGCTGTCAAAAAAAACAAATCACAAAGTCTGACGTGACCTGTATTTGGTGAGGTCCTGCTGGCTCTTTGTACTCACCACTTTCATAATGCTCTCTAACCATCTGTCCAGTGCTTTACCATAGAATTTTTCCAGAAATCAAAGTCAAGCTCACAAGCTTGTAGTTTGTAGACTCTGCCCTCTTTCCTTTGGGCATTTGTCCTTCTCAGTTCTACAATAACTCTACCTTTTTCTACAGTCTTTGAACTGTGACCAACGGTGATTCGCCATCTTAACAAAAGTCTTTTAGTTACCAAGAATGCAGTTCATCTAAGCCAGTTGTTTTCATTTTCTGCTTTAATTTTAGTGTGTGACCCCTTAACTACAGGGTATCCCTAAAGTCTGGACACATAGACAAAAATGCATATTTTGAAATAGTTGGAATATTAACAGACCTTAGCCCCCTTGACTTCTTTTTTTCTGGGGTATGCTAAAGGAGAAGGTATACTCAATGAAAATCATAGATGTAACACAACTGATTAAACGCGTAAAGAGTGAATGTGCTAAAATTGGCGGCAATGTGGAGTTATTGTGTCGAGTTCACTTGAATCTTGCAAAGAACATCAACCTTTGCATCACAAATGGTAGAAATCATATTGAAGATGTTATTTGTTAATATTCCAATTAAATAAAATGTTGTTGAAAATTTCATTCATTTCACTTCTTGAAAATATGCATTTTTGCCTATGTGTCTAGACCTTAGGAACACCCTGTACATTGTTCCTTCGATGTAGCCCCACCCTATGGTATTTAGGTGGATAGATGGTTTTTTCCTTTTCCCCCTCAATTTTAGTTTAGAGACTGTTTGAATAGAGTTGCAAAACACCAGATGAATGCAATTTTCCCACCTTTGTTATGTGTACTTCTTTCCTGACCAGGAGTCTATTATTACTTTGTTTTAGTCTAAATCCAATTATCAGACACAGTGCATCGATATTACCCATTGAAGAGAATCATTAAATAGGGGTGAGGGATGAGGAAGGAAAGGGGGTGTTGGTGTTAGCCATAAAAGCACTTTATTCAGTCCATTTTGGGGGAAAGCACAAATAGTATCCTGAATTGATCATTTAGAAACATGATACTTTCATACTAGGTCCTGATTATACCAGGAAAATTGGGGGTGGGGGACCTTTTAGAAAAACTACTTTTGCTGTTAAATATGACCTGAAAAAAAAATGACTTCCCTGTTTAATGACAGACACATCGGCGAGAGAATAGTTATTTTCCCATTTTTTTGTCACCAAAGAACATTTTCTAGTAATAACAAAATATATTATTCTTGTAGGCGGGAATTAATAAATTAGCCCAGTTATGATACAGGCTTTTTTTTAGGCCCAGGGCAGTGCTAATATGTGTATGTGAGGATCTTTGAGCAGAGTGCTTATTGTTAGCATAGGAGAGGATAGATAGGAAAGGCTATTTCCAAACAAGTTAGATGGAATATTATCTCCAAGGCATAAAATATCGTATGTGTTATTTCACTAACAGTAGTAAGCAATTCCTTTTGCATAATCTGAATAGGACAGGTAGAAGGGTTCTTTTCATGTTGGAAGAAGAAAAATAGTATTTGTGATCTGGGATAGGATCTGATTACCCTCACCTCTACCCTCTGATATTTTTATAGCATTTTACAGTTTGCAAAGCCATTTATGCATTTGATCTCATTTACCTCTTAACAACTCTATTAAGTGTAAGTACTTATGGATGTTCTCCCCATTTTACAAAAAGAGAAACTGAGGCTTTGACAGGTTACATATCTTGTCCATGGCCTCACAGCTAGTTGATCTTTGGAGGCCAGGTTTGAATCTAGGTAGTCACACTCTATGCCCAGTGTTCTCTCCCTAGCATCCACATTGCCACAGCAGGCAATAGTGCTACAGCTCCACATGAGAGAGGCAGCCTCAAATAGTTGCTAAGACACTGGACTTTGAGGCAGGAAATGTTCAAACCTTTCTCAGATTCCTAGGTTTGTGACTGAGGGGAAATCACTGAACCTCTTTGTGCTTTAGTTACTTCATCTCTATAAAAATGAATGAGTTGGATCAATAGACTGTTAAGTTTCCATTCTATCATCTCTGATCCAGTGATTTAGAAAACTTACTGATTTTTTGATGGATGCCCATAGTTTCTGAGTCGATAAAACAGGCTATGGGGTTTTGACCTCTAGATGTACAGCCTAAATTAGTCAGAGAAGAAACAAAACAAAACAGGGAGCATGTAGGATAGACACTCTAGCTAAGAGCAAGATCCTACATCCCCTAGCCATAGGTGTCCTAGGATGGTCTTTTTCAGAGATCTCATCCATTCCCATGGCTTCAGCTGTGTCTGTGAAGATAACCCAAAGATCTATGTATTCAGCCCTGATCTTTCTCCTGAGTGCAGTCCTATATCACAAACTGTCTTTTGGATATTTCCAATCCCACAGACACCAAAAACTCAATGTGTACAAAACACAAGTCTTCTTTCTCCTCACACACTCCTTCCTTCCTAACTTCCCTTCATTTACTAAGCCTTGTGGAACCTGCCTTTACAAAGTCTTTGGCCACCTGGTAGAATCACTTTGTGTGCCTAAAACACTAGCTTTTAAACTAGCTCTGTAGAGAGGTAGAAAAAAAAATTAATTCATATTTTACACCCTTCTCATCCTGCCTCTTCTAACACTACCACCAAATACGATGGCAGTAAAATGTTTGATAAAGAAAAAATTTTTTCAAGTCACCAGGGAAAAGTTGTGATTTTTCCTTGAAGATATTTGCCATAAATTTATTAGGTGTTGGGTAACAATCTGCTACATCCATAAAACATGAGCTATGTGCTTTGGCTGAATAATTATCCTCTGATTCTTACCTCCCTCTTTTATTCAATAAATATTGAAGTCATTCTATATGCTATGCAAATACAATCAGTTTTCTTACAATGCAATGTACATTCCTAAAAATCACTGGGCTATACAAAACTGTAATAAAAACCACTTGGCTAGAAGAAGATGGAACATATTACCTATTGGACTTATGGATAAGAGAATTTATGAATAAACAGAACATTGTGAGATGTAAAATGGATAATTTTGATTACATTAAATTTTAAAAAAGGTTTTATACAAAGAAAACCAATGTAGCCAAGATTAGAAGGAAAACAGAAAATTGGGAAAGAATTTTTATATTGCTGTTTCTCATGGATGAAATCACACATATGCAAAACCAAAATTCACATTATCCTCAAAATGTTCCTTAATAGATCAATTACATTGACACAAA
Organism: Phalanger gymnotis; assembly: GCA_028646595.1. NCBI lineage: Eukaryota > Metazoa > Chordata > Mammalia > Diprotodontia > Phalangeridae > Phalanger > Phalanger gymnotis. The sequence goes on along the minus strand of CM053623.1, from coordinate 123,675,040 downwards.
TTTGACTTTTCAAGAGAACTGGGAGGGTAACTGACTTGTCCAGGGCCATACTACTAGCACGTGTCTGACTTGGACTTAGGTATTCCTGACTTGGACCAACTTATGCCTCCACTGTACCATGCCACGTCTCTAGATTTATCATGCTAGCTAAACATAGTAAAAAATAGTAATGAGTAAACAGGAACTATGTTTCCCAGTTGCATGGTCTACTTAACCAAAATAAAGATATGAGTGCCTCTATGAAGGGAATTAGGAAATTAGGCCTGGCTTATTCCCCATTTTTAAATAATTGAACACTATATATTGCAGACTGTAAGGGTGATAACCAGACTGTTGCTCTGTAAGAGAAAATGTTTCTTTCAAATGTTGGTAGTGAATGTTGTACAGGAAGTTTTTGTGGCCACCCACATACTCTTTTTAACCGTTAATCGAAGAAACATTTTTCTTGTGGAATGTAACATCAGCTAGATTAGATGTGCTTTTTTTTTTCAGACCTACACATTTTTTCTTTGCCCATTGTGGTGGGATAGTAGGACCAAATTTACTTTGAAGTCTGCTGATTCCAAACACTCATTATTGTGAACCTTAGAAATGCTAACTAGTGTATTGTGTCAACTCCTACCTCAGCTTCCCCAACTTTTGACAATTAGGAGTTGAGGCCTAAACCTATTCAGGGCCTTCCAAGGCAGACCAATAAAATGAATTTAGGATTCCTGTATCCAAAGCTAGTTCTATAAGGCCACATCTGCCCATGAGAATCTTAAGTCAAATTATTAGATTTGCTACTGGCTAACCTAGGATTATGTTACAAGATTAGAAACTAACATATACCTCCAAACATTTGTTTTCAAACTTTGTCATCCCTTCCTTGACTGTACATATGCAAACTCCCTAGAGGCCCTCCGGATTTCACATCATCTTCCCAGGAAATATATAGGTTAAAAATGAAATAAACCCAAACAGCAGCTGACACTTTTAAGGGATTGTGCTGTTTCCACTAGTTTTTGAAAATTGTTAGAAATGCTCCCTGTAGGGGTGGAGCCAAGATGGCGGCTGGAAAGCAGGGACTACCATGAGCTCCCCACCAAGTCCCTCCAAAAACCTATAAAAAATGGCTCTGAACAAATTCTAGAACTGCAGAACCCACAAAGTGGCGGAGGGAAGGAGGGTTCTAGCCCAGGAAAGCCTGGATGGTCCCTGGGTAAAGTCTATCCCGCATGGAGCTGGGAGCTGAGGGGAGCGGAACAGAGTAGAACCCAGTGTGGGCGGCACAGACCAAGGAGACCAGGAGCCGGGCAGAGCGTGCCCTAGCGCCCTGAATCAGTGAGCTGTGGCAGTTGCCTGATCTCTCAACCCACAAACAGCAAAGACAACAGAGAAGGTTAGCGGGAAAAGCTGCAGGGAAAGGGAGTTTGCAGACGAAGGGAAGATATCTAAAAGAAATAAAATCAAATTAAGGGACGAGAGAGGAACATATTGAGAGAGATAGGGAGAGATAGAATGGGGTAAATTATCTCACATAAAAGTGGCAAGAAAAAGCAGTTCTGTAGGAAGAGAAGAGAAGGCACGTGAGGGGGAAGGGGTGAATCTTGCTCTCATCAGATTTGACCTGAGGAGAGAATACCATACATACTCAATTGGGTATCTTACCCCACAGGAAAGAAGGAGGAAGAA
>CM053623.1:123634617-123672866 GCA_028646595.1 Phalanger gymnotis | reverse complement strand
GGAAGAAGATAAAAAAAAGGGAGGACGATGGAAGGGAGGACAGATGGGGATGAAGATAATAAAAAACAAACACTTTCGAAAAGGGACAGGGTCAAGGGAGAAAATTCAATAAAGGGGGATAGGTTAGGAAGAAGCAAAATATAGTTAGTCTTTCACAACATGAGTATTGTGGAAGGGTTACAAATAATGATACGCATGTGGCTCATGTTGAATTGCTTGACTTCTTAGGGAGGGTGGATGGGAAGGGAAGAGGGAAGAGAATTTGGAACTCAAGGTTTTTAAAAAAAATAGATGTTCAAAAGTAAAAAAAAAACTTACCCTAAGAACTGCTTTTGCTGCATCTCGTAAGTTTTGGTATGTTGTCTCATTATTGTCATTCTCTTGAATGAAGTTTTTGATTGTTTCTATGATTTATTGCTTGACCCATTCATTCTTTAGGATTACAATAGTTTCCAATTAATTTTTAGTCTATCTTTCCATGGTCCTTTATTATAAATAATTTTTATTGCATCATGATCTGAAAAGCATGCATTGACTATTTCTGCCTTTCTGCACTGGATTGTGAGGTTTTTATGCCCTAGTTCTGTAACAACAATCTTGCTAGCAGCTACTGTGGTATGTAAGACCAATAATACCAGCATACAGAAAGGCTGCTAACACAGGTTCTTTGATCTGCTTTTCTAAAGAAAGCAACTTTAACAGGTTAACAGTCTCAGTTTAATTAAACATACACATATCATTCATTTAGTTAAGGGGGAAAAGATCAGTCCCCTGAACTTTAGAGCAAATACAAAACAGAAATTACAAATATCAACAGACAGACCTTATCTGATCCAAATCACAATTCATAGTTACCAGAGAAGCACCTATATATGTCTGGGTTATCAAAGCCAAGGGGCAGCTACAACAGCTTGCCTAGAGTCTCAAAATTGCTTCCACGAGTGAGCCCCAAAAGTCAAACACCAAGCTCACCTCAGTTATATCCTGTTTGGAGCCCTGAGGGCTCTGACATCACTCAGGCTGGGTATATGAAAGTTCCTCATCCTCAATATCACATCATACATAAGTCAATGACTCCTGATTGCCTCAGTGCTGAGAAATACTCCAAAACAAAGACAGCATAAGGTTTCCCACCCATTCAAACAAAGATGAGACTTGATAGTCTTAGCATCCCAAAAGGGAAGAACTGGGAAAAGTCTGATTGCTGTAACAAGTACTTGGTCAATTTTTGTGTATTTGCCATGTACCACTGAGAAAAAGGTATATTCCTTTCTATCCCCTTTCAGTTTTCTCCAGAAGTCTATCATATCTACCTTTTCTAAAATTATATTCACTTCCTTAACTTCTTTCTTGTTTAATTTGAGGTTAGATTTATCAAGTTCTGAGTGGGGGAGGTTGAGGTCCCCCATTAGTATAGTTTTGGTGTTTATTTCTTCCTGTAGCTCCCTTAACGTCTCCTCTAAGAATCTGGATGCTATACCACTTTGTGCATATATGTTAAATAATGATATTACCTCATTGTCTATGGTGCCCTTTAGCAGGATATAGTGTCCTTCCTTATCTCTTTTAATTAGATCTATCTTTGCTTTTGCTTTGTCTGAGATTAGGATTGCTACCCCTGCTTTTTTTACTTCAGCTAAAGCATAATATATTCTACTCCAGCCTTTTACCTTTATACTGTGTGTGTTCCCCTGTTTCAAATGTGTTTCTTGTAAACAACATATTGTAGGATTATGGCTTTTAATCCAGTCTGCTTTCTGTCTCCATTTTATGGGAGAGTTCATCTCATTTACATTCAGAGTTATGATTACTATCTGTGTCTTTCTCTCCATCCTATTTCCCCCCATTTATGCTTTTATTTCTTCCTTCTCCCTTCCCCCTGAAAACAGTTTTGCTTTTGACCACTGCCTCCCTCAATTTTCCTTCCTATTAGCACCCCCTCTCTTATCTTATCCTTTTCCCTTACTATTTCTTCCTTCCCTTCTAACCACGACCTCTCCCGCCCCCTTTGCTTTCCCCTCCTACTGACTGTAGGACAAGTTAGATTTCTCTACCTAACAGAGTATGTTATTCCCTCCTTGAATCAAATCCAATGAGTAAAGCTGAAACAATGCTCATCTCCCTCCCTTCTTTCCCTCTACTATAATATGTTTTTGTGCCTTTTCATGTAATATAACTTACCCTTTTCTGCTTCTTCCTTTCCTCTTCTCCCATTACAATCTCTTTGCCCCCCTAGTTAGGTTTTTTTTATCATCATATCAGTTAATTTATACTGACACCCTCTATCCATGTATATCCCTTTTAAATGTCATAATAAATACACAATTCTCAGGATTAACAAGTAGCATCCTCCCATACAGGAATGTAAACAGTTTGGCCTTATTGAATAACAAGGTTTTTTTTTCCTGTTTACCTTTTTATACCTCTCTTGTGTCCTGTATTTGATGACCAAATTTTCCATTGAGTTCTGGTCTTTTCATCAGGAAGGTCTGGGAATGTCTCATTTCATTTAATATCCATCTCCTTGCCTGAAAGATTATGCTTAATTTTGCTGGGTAGTTGATCCTTGGTTGTAGTCCAAGCTCCTTTGCCTTATAGAATATCATATTCCAATCCCTCTGATCTTTTAATGTAGAAGCTACAAGATCCTGTGTGACCCTGACTGTAGTTCCTCAAATTTAAATTATTTGGGTTTTTTTTTGGCTGCTTGTAGTATTTTCTCCTCAACCTGATAATTCTGGAATTTGGCTACAATGTTTCTTGGCATCTTCAATTTGGGATCTTTTTCAGGAGGTGGATTCTTTCTATGACTATTTTGCCCTCTGGTTCTAGGACCTCAGGGCAAGTTTCCTTGATGATTTCTTGGAAGATACTGTCCAGGCTCTTTTTTTCATCATGGCTTTCCAGCAGACTAATAATTTTTAGATTATCTCTCCTGGATCTACATTCCAAGTCAGTTGTTTTTCCAATTAGATATTTTAGATTTTCTTCTATTTTTTCATTCTTCAGGTTTTGTTTGACTGATTCTTGATGCCTCATACAGTCATTAGTTTCTACTTGCCCAATTCTAATTTTTAATGAATTATTTTCTTCAATTAGCTTTTGTATCTCCTTTTCCATTTAGCCAACTTTACTTTTTAAGAAGTTGTTCTCTTCAGTAATTTTTTTTCATTTTGTCACTTGTACTTTTAAAATCATTGGCCAATTTTTCTTCTACCTCTCTAAATTGGCTTTTAAATTCCTTCTTGAACTCTTCTAAGAATTCTTTTTGAGCCTGAGACCAGTTCATATTCCCTTTTGAGGTTTCAGATATGGGTATAGTGTCAATGCTGTCCTCTTCTTAATTCATATTTTGATCTTCTCTGTCCCCACATTAAGATTCTATGGTCTTTATTTTTCTAGTTTGCTTCTTATTCATGGTGGTTGCCTTTTTCTTGGCTTTTATAGTAGATCTCTGCTTCTGGGGTACAGGAGGCTCTGTCCCATGCTTCTTGTGGTGGGAGTTAGGGTCCTGGTTACTGGCTTTGTGTACTGTAGCATCTGGTTCTGTCAGCTAGAAGCTACATAATGTTGCAGCTCACCTGGTGATAAGCAGGAGTTGGCTGGTGTGTGCTGAGGCTTGGTCTTTCTGAGTTTCCCCACGGTTACACTGAAGCTTGCAGCATAAGGTGTGGAGTACTGGTGGTCTGGCCACTGCAGGTCACCTCCTCTCCCAGGGCTGGATAGGCTCAGGCACTGGTGGATGTCCATGCTGGTATCTGCCGATTCCCCTGGCTGTGCAGAGGCACGCCTGGGATCCAGTTCGGTGCTTGCCAGCTCCATCCCTCCGGGGTTCAGAATCTCCTGCTGGTCTGCTGAGGTGGGGCTTGCTGGAATGACTCTGGTCCTGCCCTGGGCCCCTTTAACCACCACTGGAGGGACCCTTTCCTTCAATCTCCTTAGCTTCCCAAGCTAAAAAACACTGCTGTACTCCTAGTCCACTATTCCAGTATTTTTCCTGGGGCAATATTCTCTAGGTTTTTCAAGGTCAACAAGGGCATGAGAGCATTTACTTTTCTCTGCCATCAAGGCTCCTGGAAGTTCAAGTATATGACTTATCTGTGGGCTGATATCCCCAGGAGTAGCTGCTGCCGCAGGCCCTATGCTTCTGTCTCACTCAGTTCTGAGAGGCCCCTGTCCTGCACCGAGCAGTTTGGGGATCCCTACTGCTACCGGTGATTGAGTTCACCAGGGCCAGGACTGCTTCTGCTCCATTGCGGCCAAGTCTGTGCTGGTGCAGCCTGCGCAATCTGTGATCTCTTAGCCTTAGCCTTAGCCAGAACCTTCCTGTCAACCTCCAGGCCTGTCCTGGGCTGGAAATCTGCTACACTCTGTCTCTCAGTGTATTCTGCCACCTCAAAATTTGTCCAAACTCACTTCTTAGAGGTACCTGAAGGGATTTATGGGAAAGTTCTGGGGAGTCACTGCTTTCACTCTGCCATCTTGCCTCCCTGCTTCTTACATCTTTCAGTCCCATCATCATTCACTTTTTCACTCACATCCAAAATCTTGGAGATTTAACTTTTCCCTAGCCCTCACTTATCAACATCCAATAAGTTACTAACTCTTGTGTGTTCTAGCTCTGCAATATTTTTCACATCTCTCCCCAAATGCAGGTCACTGTCACCTGCCTGAACTAGTGGAATGGCCTCCAAATAGATTTTTTTCCCTTTCACTCTCTCTACAACTATCAGACATATAAATCTATTCATATGACTTCACTAATCTGTTTCAAAACTCTTTAAAGCTCACCTCAACCCACACTGCTTCCAGGAAGCTTTCTCTGACCCCTCTCTCCTGTCAGAAATTACCTTATCCCCAATCTATAAGATATTATTTTATTTACACCTCTCTGTACTCACTATTGTATTTCCTATTCTGGTTATTTGTACATATGTCACATCCCCCCACTAGGCTGTAATCTCCAGGAGGGCACTAACCATACTTTAATCCAAATAAGGTACCTCCCCTCCTGCCTAGCACTTGTAGTCTGTACAAAGTAGGTGTTTAATAAGTGTTTTTTGAATTGTATACAGAGGCAGGTCTTCATTAGAAAGAAGTAACCAATCTGATTTGCCCCAAATGATACAATACATACCAAATGTTCCTTCAGACCAGAACAGAGATATTCATCTCAAGTGGAAATGGATCCCTGCAGGCACACAGTGGCTTAGAAAACCACAAATAAGTACTATTTATGTTGCACTGTATTTTTATTTGTTTTGTTAAACACTTCCCAATTTATGTGGTTTGACTGCACTAAGTTTTGTGGCAGCACAGATTTGACACCTCTGGTTTGGGAAGCCAGCACTATCTAATAAAGAAATAAAAATGATGTGCTGTGGAAGATCAGGAGCCTGGCAATATGGGTTGTGTCAGAAACATGCCACAATGGTGCTACCTTGTCAAACGTGAGACTTTTCCACAGCTAACTTAATGCCCTATACATGTTACCCACGTTGACCATCTACTAACTACATCACTGTCAGCATGGTAAAGAGACTGGTGTGGTCACATATTTGGAATTAAGATTTTGGTAAATAGCCATGGGAGCACAATCTATATACTGATGCTAGAAAAAAATTAAAAGTACTCAAGACATACATTTGTTGATTCTACCGAACCATTTCATTGGAAAATACATATAGTTATCTAGCTAATAAGATGGTAACAGAAGCACTGTTAATTCAAATCCTACTTACTTCACTGCATTTTGGCTCACATATTTTAGCTCATGTGAAGAGTACAAAAGTTCAAGGAGTGGTGTTAGTTAAAGCCATTGTTTAACTATATGAATTTATGGCTCTGAGCCATAAATTCCCTGTGGGCTGAGACTTGGAACACCAGGACCTTTTCTTTAGAGAAATATTTCGTTCCAGATTTGAAAACCATAAGTTCACAGTGGGGGATACGATTTTTTTCATGCTATAAAAATTAAAGTGTTTAAAATGCTTTCCTAAGTTTTTAACTATTTATGTGATTGTTCAATGTTCTTGAACTAAGATCTCGAACCCTTCCTGAACCAAAAAGGGTTGCAATGATAGAGACTTTTGCTTTTATTTCTTTTTAAGACTTATTTTCTTCTCCCGACTTCTTCCTCTTTCATTCTATGTGGTTGAGAATCCCATCATTTGCAAATTGCACTTTATGGGGCATTTTAACTTTAGGGCCTGTCTCAACGTGTCACCAGAGTATGAGGGATCTCAGGCATGACAAATACTCTAGCAAGGTTCCTCAAATCTATTATCAATAATAGTCAATAATTGGTAAATCTTTATTAAGCACTGACCATATACAAGGCACTGTGCAAAGTACTGGGGATACAAATAAGGACAGTCCTTGCCCTCACGGAGCTTATAATCTAATAGGGTAAGATAATACACATAGAAACCTGAAAAGAGTATCCTGGTGGGGACATGTTGTTTCTGGAGTCCAAACCAAACAAAGCAGCTGGTAAGAAAGGAAGAATGGGAAATTTTGAGCCCTCTATAAAGGGAAGCTTTGGGAGTTGTTTTTTGCTCTGCATTCTCGTCTCCAATCAGAGGAGAAAGGCAGTTGAGGGTACTCAGGAGTTTTTGAGTTACCAAAGCTGAACCAATCTCCATTGTGATGAGATTTCTAATGATAAACTTATCCTGAGGGAAGCATAATGTTCCACGAGTCGAACAAGCACAGTTTGTGCTCTATTTCTCCTATGTGAAGTCTACCTATATTTCTTCTTTCTCAGTCAAACTCCTAGAAAAAGCTGTCTACATTCCAAAAAGTTGCTTTAACTTCTTCATCTCTCACTTGCTCCTCAATCCTTTGCAATCTGGCTTCTGACCTCCTCACCCATCTGGAGCTCTTCTCTCCAAAGTTGCCAATGATCTCTTAATTATGAAGTCTTATCTGTCTGACCACTCCTCTTTCCTGGAGCATCATTTATAACTCCTAACTGCGGATATCACCCAAAGCTCTGTCTTGGGTCTTCAGTTTCTTGGTGAACTCATCAGTTCCCATAGGTTTATCATCTCTATGCAAATGATTCTCACAGTTTTATATTTAGCATCTGTATTTCCATTGAGTTTCATTTAACTGCCATTGGTCATTTCAAATAGGAAGTCTAGGACACCTCAAATTCAACATTTCCAAAGCAAGATTATTTCTTCTAAAGACCCACTTCCCACTTCCAAACTTCCCTATTTCTGTCAAGGGCTCTACCATTATTGCCTTCTTCAGGTTTATAACTTCAGTGTTATCTGTGACTCCTCACTCTCATTCATCATATGCAAGCAAAAGCCAAATATTGTGGTTTTTACTTTTATAACATCTCTCATATCCAACCACTTCTCTCATCTGAGACAGTGACTACCTTAGTTCAGGCCTTTGCTACATCTTGCCTGGACTATTTCAATTAGCTTCTAATTGATCTCTCTGACTCACGTCTGTCCCCACCACAATCTAAGACTCCACACAGTTGCCAAGGTGATTTTCTTTAAGCTCAGATTTGACTATGTTACTCCTCTATTCAATAAATCCCAGTAATCCCACATTACTTATAAGATAAAATATTAAAAATACAAAGTCCCTTGACCCCAACTTATCTTTCTAATTTCATTATATGCTACTCCTTTTCCTCCACATCCTCCAACCTCTTTTGCTCACAAATAGTCCTCTAGCTCCCATCTACAGCCTTTTGTACCAGCTGTCTATCATATCTAGAATGTATTCCCCTCACCATCTCAATTTCACAGAATTTCTAACTTCTTGCAAGATGCTTAAGTACTAGATTCTACAAAGTGTCTTTCCTGGTGCTCTCAATTGCTAGTGCCTTCTCTCAACAACTACCTTATATTTGACTATCTTATACTTATTTTGTATTTACTATGTATACATGTAGTTTGTATCTATTTACATATGTACATATTGTTTTTCCTGATAGAATATTTGATCCTTCAGATCCAAGGTGGGTCTTTTTTGTATGAACTTTTGTGTTCATATCCCAGTACCTAGCACAATACTTGGAACATGGCAGGTATTTAATAAATGCTTGATGACTGAATGGCTGCATTTCTTAAATCTGTCTATTTCCTAACGTTATCATCCATGATCTCTAAACCTATGGAAGCTATGTTCTTCCAATTGATGATAGACATGATGTTCACAGAATCACAGAATTTCTCAATTGAAAAAGACTATAATGATCCATCAAGCCAACCTGAACCCAAAGCACCAAAGAAATATTTGTTCCATTCATGGTTTATTTCAAGGAAGCTATAAATACTGATCACTGACACAGCAAATAAAGGGAGGCCAATGACTACTTGTCTGAGACCATGATTTCCATCTCCTCCAAAGTCTTTCTCCAAAGAGAACACATTAGATCTTTGTTCATCTGCAGTAGCTTTAGGAGATCTGGCTTACTTCCAGACTATCCTAAATTCAGGTAAGTTCTTTGGCTAAATTGAGGAGGTGAGTCTATTCCAAGATAGACCCTGGAGCAAATCTGAACCTTGAACACAGACTAAAGTGTCCAGAAATCAACTCAACTTTTTGAGAGTACTTCAGACTGGGAATGCCCATGGATCCTCCAGACTTTCCAGGATTACTTCAGGATACACTTGGACTTCCTCCAAAGACCCATCTTGGTGAGGGTCTAAATTCCTTGGTGAGGGGTCTGGTGTGTGGAGTGGGACACATAGGAGAACAGGCCAGCTATTAGGAAATTTGACCTTGTACAAGTTTCAATGAGTTCTTCTCTATGGAAGGTGGCCATGTGTTTACACATCTGCTCCTTCTGAAAACACTGGGAAATATTTTAAATATGCAGAGATTAAGGGCTGCTGTGAGAAAGAGCTCTCACTTAATTTATTTTTCTTTAGGCTGGGGCCTATGTATGGCAGATGGGGCTAGAAATTACTTTAAAATACATTCTTAGGTGTCTATAAACATATTCTTTGTTCTCCTGATAAACACGTGGCAAATATCTCCACCCTTGTCTTGGCATAACTTGTCCACAATCTTGTATGATGTGGCACTGGAAAGGGCCAATGGTTAATAAATTTAACTCAATTAAGATATTAAAGGAGGCTTCTTTGAATTAACTTAAAAGGAAAAATAATTGACAGATACAAATCAAGATTCCCAAAATGTAGGGCTTCCCAATTATCTGACAAAAGAATGATGGAAGGAGAATACTTATAAAAATGTAGACTTGGTGGCAAAATGGCTACTTAGAACTCTTTGATAACACTATGTAAGCATCCCTTTTTATCTCAGTGCATTAGAATATAATGAGAGCTTATGATCAAACTTTTTTTGGAGGTGGGGGAGGAATCCAGGCTAGCCAACTTTAATTCCCCTAACAGAAGTAATCCCAGCTTTCCAGACTTCAACACCATGCTCCCATGTCAGTACTTTTACCCAGCCCCATCCTCTTTTCAGCCTCCTTGTGGGTGTTATTTTCCCCCATTAGAGTGTGAGCTCTTTTCAGGCCATAACTGTCTTTCTTTTTGCTTGGATTTGTATTTCAAGTACTTAGTATAATGCACACAGTAATCACTTAATTAATACTTGCTGCCTTGCTTTGGTTGGCTACCTTCACTGTAATTTATTATCACTGTCACCCTCATCATCCTTACATGAGAGTGACAATGATAATAGCGATGACAGTGATGATAAATTATAGTCAAGTTGTCTCTAAGGAGCCCAGATTTGCAGATTATGTGACAAAATGGAGTTAACTCTACCAATATTCTCCTCCAGACAACTTTAAAATAATTCCCCAAACTGAATTCTGGAGTGGCATAGCTAACAAAAGGTCAGGGTGAAAATTTTTCCAGCCCAAGACAACTTAGGAGGTCAGAAAAAGAGATGTGTGACAGGTAGGTGGAAGCTGACCGGAAACACAGGTGGATGAAACCCACCAGTAATAGGATTAAGTGGTGGCAACAGAAGTAGCTACAGCAGCTTCAGGAGCTCTCAAGCCAGAGATGGTAAAGGGATCTGGCAACTGGCCAAAAAGATTATAGGGGACCCCTGTGTTAGCTCTGGACAAAGGACCAAACACTGTTTGGAAACACCATTGCCAATACCCACTTCCTTTCCCCCATCTTTTATTCCCTTCCCCGCCTTGAAAGTCCTTTTTTCATTAAATGTTCATTTTTCTCTAAACACAGATCAATAAAAGAGAGATAAAGCAGATCACTGAATTGAGCATGCAATTAGAAGAACAAATTAAAAATCCCCAATGAAACACCAAAATGGAAATCCTGAAAATCAGAGATTAATAAAATTGAAAGTAAGAAAATCACTCAACTAATAAATAAAACCAGGAACTAGTTTTATGGGAAAAAAAATGAAATAGAGAAACCATTGGTTAATTTATTTTAAAGAAGGAAGAAAACCAAATTACTAGTATCAAAAATGAAAAGGGTGAATGTACTGCCAATGATGATGTAATTAAAGCAATTATTAGGAGTTATTTTACCCAATTATATGCCAGTAAAATTGACAATCTAAATTAAGTAGATGAGTATTTTAAAAAATATAAACTGCCCAGATTAACAGAAGACAAAATAAAATAAACCTAAGAGAAAGAAACTGAACAAGCTATAAATAAGCCCTGTCCCCAATCAAGATTAGAAGGAAAGCATATTTAAGGAACAATTAATCCCAATACTATATAAACTATTTGAAAAAATAGGTCAAGAAGGAGTCCTACCAAATTCTTTTAATGACACAAATACAGTTTTGACACCTAAACCAGGAAGAACAAAAACAGAGAAACTATAGACCAATTTCCTCAATGAATATTTATGCAAAAAAAAATAAATAAAATAGTAGCAAGAACAATACAGCAATGTATCACAAAGATCATACACTATGGCCAGGTGGGATTTATACCAGGAATGCAGGGTTGGTTCAATATTAGGAAAGCTCTCAGCATAACTTGCCATATCAATAACAAAAACAACAAAAATCATATGATTATCTCAACAGATGAAGAAAAAGTTTTGGGCAAAAGACAACATCCATTCCTATCAAGCACTAAAAAAGCACAGGAGGAAAGAGAGCCTTTATTAAAATGATGCTTACTATCAATCTAAAACCAAGACCAAGTATTATCTGTAGCAGGGAGAAACCTGAAGCCTTCCCAATAAGATTGGCAGTGAAAGCAAGGATGTTCATTATTACTACTATTATTCAGTATTGTTAGAAATAATAGCTATAGCAATAAGACAAGAAAAAGAAATAAAAGGAATAGAAGGAAATAGAAGGAATAAAAATAGGCAATGAGGAAATAAAACTATCACTCTTTGCAGTTGATATGATGGTATTCTTAGAAAAAATCCTAGAGAATAAACTAAAAAACTAGTTGAAACAATTAACAACTTTATCAAAGTTGTAGGGTACATAATAATTCCACATAAATCATTGGCATTTCCATATACTATCAAGAAAAGTTGTGGTCATTTGTTCTTGAGGAAGACCATGACATCAGGAAGGTGATGCCATGACTTGTAAGTGAACTGGATTTAAGTGAAGGAGGGTTGTGCAAAGTCACTAGCCTCACTTTCTCCTCCAGAGCCATCTGGGTCCAGTGGCCAGATATCAATTAGGATGACTGGAGATGGCCCAGGATGCTTTGGGAGACTCTGGTCTTTTTAAGCTAAGGTTTTTCCCAGGACTCAGTTTGGCTAAGGCAAGAAAAGCCATCAAGAAGAAATAGAGAAAACTACATTTAAAATAACTGCAACCAATGTAAGATAGTAGGGAGTTCACCTACGAAGAGAAACCCAGGGACTACGTATATGAACGCAATTACAAAACACTTTTCACATGAGTAAGGATAAGATCTAAACAACTGGAAAAATATTAACTGCTCATCAATAGGCTGAACCAATGTAATAAAAATAATAAAAATTACAATTCTACCTAACTCAATTTACTTATTCAATGTCATATCAATCAACTACCCAAGAATTATTTTATAGTGCTAGGAAAATAATAACAAAATTCATCTGGAAGAACACATAGTCAAGAAAATATCAAAAGAATCAATGAAAAAATATTCAGGAAGGTGCCCTAGCAGTACCAGATTTTAAAGTGGTAACCATCAAAACAGTCTGGTACTGGCTAAGAAATAGAGTGGTGTATCAGTGGAATAGGTTAGGTATACAATACACAGTGGTAAATGACCATAGTAAGCTTTGGGACAAGAACCTCACAATTTGACAAAAATTGCAGGGAAAACTGGAAAGGAGTTTGGAAGAAACTAGGTATAGACCAATATCTCATTCAGTATACCAAGATAAGGCCAAAATGGATAAATGATTTCAACATAAAAGGTGATATCATAAGGAAATTAGGGGAGTATAGAAAAATGTACCTGTCAGTTCTATGGATAAAAGAAAAAAATATTAACAAACAAGAGATAGAGAGGATCACAGGAAATAAAATGGATAATTTTGATTATATGAATTAAAAAGCTTTTGCACAAACAAAACTAATGCAGTCAAAATTAGAAAGAAAACAGGAAACTGAAAAATTCATAGCAAGTTTCTCTGACAATTTTCTCATTTCTCAAATATATAGGGAACTAAGCCAAACTTATAAAAATAAGAGCCATTTCCCCAATTGATAAATGGTTAAAGGATATGAACAGGCAGTTTTCAGAAGAAGAAATCAAAACTATCAATAGAGATATGAAAAAAATGCTCTAAATCACTACTAGTTAGAGAAATGAAAATTAAAACAACTCTGAGATACTACCTCATACTTATCAAATTGGCTAACATGACCAAAAAGGAAAATGACAAATGCAGGAGGGGATGTGAAAAACTTGGGACACTAATGTACTGTTGGTAGATTTGTGAACTAGTCCAACCATTCTAGAGAACAATATGAAACTATTCCCAAAGGACTATAAAACTGTACATACCTTTTGACCCAGCAATACCATTACTAGGTCTATATCACAAAGAAATCAAAGAAAAATGAAAAGGGGACACACACACAGAGATTTACAGCACAGATTTACAGCAGCTTCTTTCGTGGTGGCAAGAATTGGAAACTGAGAGGATGCTCATCTATTGGGGAGTGGCTGAACAAGTTGTGATATAGAAATGTAATGGAATACTATTATGCTATAAGAAATGATGAGTAACTAGATTTTAGAAAAACTTGGAAAGACTTACATGAACTGATGCTGAGTGAAGTTAGCAGAACCAGGACACCATCGCGCACAGTAAAAACAACATTGTAGGACAATCAACTATGACAGATTTAGCTCTTCTGAGCAATACAATGGTAAAAGACAATTCCAAAAGACTCATGATGGAAAATGCTATCACATCCAGAGAAAGAACTATGGTGTCTGAATGTAAATTGAAGCATATTATTTTTTACTTTGTCTTTTTTCTTTCTTGTGGTTTTTTCCTTTTGTTCTGAGTCTTCTTTCCAATATATTGTATGTGTATAAACTATAACAGATTGCTAGCTGTCTTAGGAAGCAGGAAGGGGAAAGAGGAAGGGAGAACAATTTAGAACTCAAAATCTCGTAAAATGAATGTTGAAAACTATCTTCACATATAATTGGAAAAAATAAAATATTATTAAGTGGGAAAAATAACAACAGGCATGTGTATTAACAAGCCAATAATCACAATATAGACAATAATTGTCGAAATGCCTATGTGGTTCTGTATCGCAAAGTATAAGAGACTCTGCACGCAGAGGGTAGAAGAAGTAAACCATTTATTCAGACACCAAAGAACCAAGTCCCAAAACCAATAAGCCCAATCCATCACAGCAGCAGAGAATGCAATACATAACATCACAGCAGAGAACCACTCCATCCCATAACCTTCCACCCCTCTGCTGGGGCCTTCCCACAAACTCACTCACAGCTGCTCTCAACCTCAGTTCTAACTGTTCTCTCTCCATTTCCTGTGATACATTTTCCTTTTCCTCGCAGCAAGTTCCTCCCACCACATCTGACTTAGGCTTCCTGTGACATAAGCAGGTCACATGGCCTATTAATGGGTGGGAAAGATCTTCAAATCTAAATTGTCATTATAGCATGGCAGTGTGTGCCTATAATCTTTGCAATGAGTGGGGGTAGATTGTTTGGACTCTGGTATTCTGAGATGTAGTATGCTAAGCTGATTAGGTGCCTCATCTAAATCTTTCACCTATATGTCAGCTCTTGGGAGCAAAGAGCGTTTAGCTGCTTAAGGAGTGGCAAACAGACCCAGGTTGGAAAAATGGAACAGCTCAGAGCTCTCATGATGATTGGCAGTGGGATCTGGCCTGGGAGTAGCCACTAAACCGTCACAGTGGGAAAGATGGAAAGATCCAATCTCAAATCAATAACAAGCTTTGACCGTACAACAAAAGCAGCTCTGAATGTTACGATGCACAGCAAGTATTATATTCATCTATTTCAGTATTTCTCTATGGACCGAAGGTTTTGACTCAGCAAACTTTAAAATCTTACTTGGAAATCCGCCTGCAGTACCGCATTTTCAAGACACGAAGCTGTTTGCAGCCTTCCAGAAGGTATTCAACGGCTTTGTCAGTAAGGTGTAAACATCCAGAGATATCCAAGAAGTGAAGGTAATGGCACTTTTTGCTCAAAATCTTTATGCCCAAGTCATTCATCTGCATACACAACCAAAATAACTTAGCAACTGTTCTAAGGAGCTACAATGCAATGAAATAGTTATTGCTGGGCCCATTACACAGGAGCATAAACTCCTTAGGATTAAAATTGCACTAAGACTTTTAGGACAACCAGCAGAGTTTCATTTACACTGTTAGTCAAATCTTATCTACCCAGACACAAACTGAGTGTCATAAAAACCTGATGGTTAGTTTGTAACGTGAGTATTAATTCTGCAGGCCCCATATTTGTTTTCTACAGGTGTTCAGTTATATCTCCATTTCTAAAAAGCTGAGTTATCAGTAAACAGAAATGAATTTTCTCAAGAAAGCCAAGCATAAAATTCCCCATAACTTGTGAATTTCTACCTAATCTATTCCTGCTTAAAATTTCCTATTTTATTTTGGCTCCATCCTGCTCCACAGAACTTTTAACAATAGCTAATAATTACAAATGCTTTATATGTTATCTCATTTGACCATCACAACAACCCTGAGAAGTAGGTGATATTACTAAACCCATTTTTACAGAGGAGGAAAGTGAGGCTGAGAAAAGTTAAGTGACCAGTCTGGGGTCAAACAGCTAGTAAGAGTTTGTGGCATAATTTGAACTTGGGTCTTCCAGACTACAAGAACAGCACTCAATCTACTGCACCATCTCTCTGCTAGTTTGCTTTTCACAATCTTCCTGTCCCAAATTTTAGAAGTATTTATGAAGTGCCTATAAAGCACTCTTGATATCTCAAATCCCACAAACACTGAAGAGTTCATAAATGAACTTTTTACTGAAAACACTGTCAAAAGCAACTTCTGATATACAGTCTTAGCTTTAACAACTTATAGCTGATTCTCTCATTGGATATCTGTTCATTGCATTTCACCTGCAGAGAGGTTCAGACTACTTCAGACTGTATCAGGACATTTGCCTTGTGGGTAGGAATGGGGCAGGGCAAGAATGATTTGCATTTTTACCCTTTTGAGTACATTTCTGGGAAGGGGAAAGGAGACAGAAACACTGAAGCAGGAAACAGAAGTAGCTCTTTGCCCCGGAAACTCTGCCCAACGTCCTGAAACCACTGGAATTCTCTCATCCTTCTTGGTGGAGGTGCTTCAACTCTACTTCTGGTGCCAAGTAGCCACCTTATTTGCTACATTCCTGGTCTATTTTCTGGGCAAAATTTTTGGCATAAATATGATTTGCTGTAGGACCAAGTAGATAACTGCCTCTAAAAATTTAATTGCATATAATGTCTTCTTTGGAATGGTTAGAGGTTCCAACAGCTACGCGTCACAACATTTAGCTAAAAGGGCTGCTTAGAATATAATTTTTTAACATAAAGCCAAGACAGCTCTAAAAAAAACCCCAACCCCCTGTTTCAGAACTGTGCATATTTAGGATTAGGAAAAACAGATGTCCTAACTGACTAAGCATGTCTTAGTTTTCAGAACATGCTCCAGGACAAGGACACAGCCCTCCCATCAGTTACTTCCCCACCACTGGAGCAGCTGGAGCTCCTGACAGCACTTCCAACCCTACCTTATGAATGCCCTGGGACCTGACACCACTGCAAAGAGGGCTCCAAGACTGGCTTCTTTTTCAAGGGTCTTTTAATTGAGAAGGAGGAAAAGGATAATGAATAGATGGAAAAAGCCCATGGCAGTGTGGGAAATGAGGTAGATTTTCATGTGTGTTGAGTGAAGGGAAAATTTAATTCTCTACTCTCCCATCACATAACTACTGTGCTGTGCTATGCCCCCAGGCCAACCTAGGCCTCCCAAAATTAAAAAAGAGTGAGTGGAGGGTGGTTATATCACTCCTATATAATCTACAAAACTAAGTCCTGTTCTTATTGTTTTATTGGGGCTAGGGATGGCATTATGTACTGCAGCTTGCCTTATCCACATTCTGTAAATGTCTGATGACAGATAAATGATTTAAACTTCTTTAATCGTCAGTTTCCATACTTGTAAAAATAAGGATGACAGGCAGCTAGGTGGAGCCACAGTGCACACAGCACTGGGCCTGAAGTCAAGAAGACTCAATTTTCCTCAGTTCAAATCTGTTCTCAGACACATACTAGCTGTGTGATCCTGGGCAGGTCACTTAACTCTGTTTGCCTCAGTTTCCTCATCTATAAAGATGAGCTAGAGAAGGAAATGGCAAATTACTCCAGTATCTTTGCCACCAAAACCCCAAAAGGGGTCACAAAGGGTTGGACGAGACTGAGACGAATCAGCAACATGAGTATGACGATGCAGACATTTCCTGCCTCACAAGGTTGTGGGAAGGAAAGAGCTTTAGTATACCTTAAGCAATTATATGATAATTACTTTTATTCTTTTCACTATATCATGTATTAAACATCCTGACTGAACTGGATGTTCCAAAGACACTCCCTTTTTCTTTACAATTTTACTTAAAAGATCTTTTATAATACCAGCTGGCAGAATGGTAACTAGGATGAAGATAGTTGGGCTTTACCCTCAGGAAACCTGACACTGAGGGAAAAGCAGTGTACTTTCTCCCTGGTCTTCTATATGCCACATAGTAAGACCTCGCTTCCTTGCTCAGCCCCATATCTGACATCCTATCATCATAATGCTGCTTGAATACACCTCCCTGAGACCTGCCTCCCTCCTCCTTCAAACCATTTTGGCCCTAGGTGAAAGAATTTTAAATTCTGATTCTGGCACATAAAGCTTGTAACTGCAGAATGCCTTTCTACTTTAAGTTAGAGTTGTTTTTCAATGCAATGTAAAACAAACAATTATTATGTGCCTGTTGTACGTGAAGCACCGTATTTCTTTACAAGTTGGGTGATGAATGGCTAGACGTACAAACTATAAGGCAATCACCAATCAAAAATGGCATTTCCAACTATGAATTCATCTAAATCCATGTTTGTTTTGAATAAGCAAAACCTTCTTCAATGAATTTACATGTGCTAGAGGGCCAAAATCAGCATACTAAATGTTGTCCTATTCTTGCAAATTTCTCAAGATTCAGATCTTGTCCCTTTTATTTGTTGATATAGCTCGAGCACTGTGCCAGGAATCCCTTTCCAGTATTAAAAATATCCCTTTTAGTATATGAGATTATATAGAGCTTGAGTTTCTATTTTTAACAACCGCCGAGCTCAGTGTTTCCAAACAAGTCAACTGGCAGGACCAAAGTTTACCCTGAAGAAAGTCAAGGGACTTCAAAGGTCAGATTGTACAATTTAACTCCATTCCACCCTCTCATCTTTACCCTTACCCACAAATCCTTATTATACCCGAAGGCAGAATTTGGGCTTGGGAAGGGTTGCAATCCCAACCTTTTACTGAACAGAAACTATTTTTTATTCCCCTTGAAGCCTTAGAGTCAGTAGTTTTGGGGTAATGCTAAGAGAGTGTGGGCTCCCTAGGGTGGGATAAGGGGCTACGCAGTCACTGATGAGGGAGGGTTAGAGTGGGGCATTCTCTTCCCCGCTGAGAAGAGTGGGAGTAATAGGGTGATAGCCTTATTCTAAACCTCGAAGTTTGAGAAGATGGTGTTATGCCCAAAATTAATAGGGAAGTTAGGATGAAGGGAGGGCTTGAGGTGGGGGAAGAGTTTGGGTTCAGTTTGAGACATGCTGAGTTTAATATGTCTATATCCAGTTAGGTGGCGAAGTGGATAGAGCATTGGGCCTGAAGTCAGGAAAACTCATCTTTCTGAGTTCAAGTCTGGCCTCAGACATTTACCCCAGGCAAGTCAGTTAACCTTGTTTGCCTCTGTTTCCTCATCTATAAAAATGAGCTGAAGAAGGAAATGGCAAACCACTTCACTATCTCTGCCAATAAAATTCCAAATGGGGTCACAAAGAGTCAGACATGACTGTAAAGGACTGAACATACCCAATTCAGCATGTCCAACAGGCAGGTAGATATATGAGATTAGAAGGCAGGAGGGCTGGACAAGCAGGTCTAACAATCATTTGCATAGAGATGATAATTGAGACCATGGGTACTAATAAGATCACCAAGTGAAACAGTATATAGAAAGAAGAGAAGTGGGCAAAGGAGAGAGCCTTGGGGGACACCCATAGTTTGAGTGGATATGACCTGTGGATCCAGCAAAGGAGACTGAGGAGTGATCAGTCAGGTAGAAGGAGAAGCATAAGAGGGCAGTGTCACAGAAATCCAGAGAAGAGAGAGTATATCAAGGAGTAAAAGGTAATCAATAATGTGCACATCTGGAGAGAAGTCAAGAGGAGAAGGACTGAGAAAAGGCTGTTAGACCTGGCAATCAGGCCTTCAGTGGTAACTTTGAAGAGAGAGCAATTTCAGTTGTGATGGGGTCAAAGGCCAGACTGCAGAGAGTTAAGGAGAAAGTGAGAGGAAAGGAAGTGGAGGCATGGCTTGTAGATGGCCTTCTCAAGGAGTTCGGCTACAAAAAATAGAAATAAAGGATAACTGTTTGTGGGCATAGACAGATCATGTGAGGGCTTTTTGAGAATGGGGAAAACATGGATGTGTTTGTAAGCCGTGGGGAAATTGGCAATGTACAGGAAGAGATTTACAATGAATGAGAAAATGGAGGTGACAGAAGGAACAGTCTGCTATGATAAATCCTCTGCTTCCTTCCATTAGCTTTGTCATCTGTAAAATAGGAACAAGATAATACTTGTATTATGCTATCTCTTAGAGTTTTCTGAGGAAAGTACTTTGTAAAACTTTAAAGAGGATTTATAGATGTGTTATCATAATATCCTCCCAGACTTGTTTACTCAGAGCAGTGCTTCACATTTCTTTTCTTTGTTCTTTCATTCGACAAACATTAATCAATCCCTTCTTTATTCACTGTGTTAGGCTATGTATGCAAAGATACATAAACCATGTTTTCTATTTTCAAGGAAGTATCTAGTAGAAACAGATAAGACGCGAACATAATTAAACACAATATAGGCTAGAATGTGATATGTGTAGAAGGAGACTACAAAGTGTTTTATAAATAGCTGTGGCACATCCGAATCTTCTGGCCTCTAGGAAATAGCAGTATGCAAAAGAAATACCCTAATTTTAACCTTTCCCAGTATGCATAGGGAATACCCTAATTTTAACCTTTCCCAGTATGCAAAGGGAATACCCTAATTTTAACTTTTCCCAGCATCAAACAAAGTTTGCAGTGGATAGACCTCAGCACCTGGAATCAGGAAGACCTGAGTTCAAATCCAGACTCGAACACTTACTACCTGTGTGACTTTGGGCAGGTCACTTAACTTCCATCTACCTCAGTTTCCTTAACTGTAAAATGGGGATAATAATAGCACTTACCTCCCAAGGTTGTTGCGAGGACAAAAATAAATTAATAAATAATGAAGTAAAAGTGCTTAGCACAGTGCCTGGTATACAATGGGCAGTATATGTAAATGCTAGTTATTATTATTTCTTCAAATCTTTTGGAATATTCAAAGCAGTTTGCATAATTAATTCCTACATCTTCAATTATCACTGCTTATGCACTTATGTTAACAGTTGAGTCCAAGTTACAATACAGTCAACTAATTATGTGAAGGAAGCTCGGTGACACGGAAAGAACAATGAACCTGACTCAAAGCCCATCAATTTATTTATCGGTAGCATAAGAATAACACTCCACAATCAACCTCACAGGGTTTTTACGTTAAGGGTCAAATGACAATGTAATTGAAGCACTTTATGAATGTGAAGTATAATAGATGTATAAGCTATTTGTTAATATTACTACTGGGGCAAACGATAATTTCTCTGAAACTCTGTTCCTTCATCTATTTAAAAAATAGAGATAGTTGCACCCCATCCACATCTTACACTGTAGAGATGTTGGGAACATAAATGAGACATGGTGGGGAAAGGAGGGCTCATTCCTTCGAGAGGAAAAGCCCAACTGAATGCCAGAGCATTATTCTGCTTCATATTATGATATAGTATGATTATGCTGGCAGTCTTGTACGTTGCAAAGAGGACAGGTCAAGAATGAGTCACACTTCTGAACACAAAACTCTCTGGGTTCTCTCTCGTCTTTTCTCGGCCTCGACACTTTTACACATACCTTTGGACAGCCAGCGATGTTGAGTGACGTAAGCCTAAAGCACTTACTGGACAGTGCTTTCAAAATTTCTCCAGAAAGCTTGAGGCAGTAAGAGACATCTAAATGTTCCAAAATTGGTGTCGACTGGCAGAATTCCTGTAAAATATTCCAAAGGTTGCCATAAATTTCTCTTTCATTACTGAATCTTTTCCAGTACAGAATGTTATACTCTCCAACATACCCCACTGACAATATTATTGAGATCCCCAAGACTGAAGTAAAATGTTCTCAGTAATAGCACTAAAACCAAAAAAGCTCTCTAGTTGTAGTTATCACGTCTTATATTTGTGCAATTATGTACTTTGAAAGGCTTTTATTTTTTTGTTTGATTATTAATACTTTAGAAATTCTGAATTACTTTAAATGTTCATTGGTTTCAAGACCTGAATTGAAGGCACTGATCAAGTCTTTTTTAACCCACAGAGTGGCATCTAACACTCAGTCTGTAAACATTTATTAAGCTGCTACTACGTGCCAGGCACGCATTAAGTGCTAGGTTATACAGATGAATTGTGTTTCTTCTAAATTAAGTCCAATTTCTCTTGCGACTTAAAATCAGAATTTACAAATTTATAAATTTACCTGATGCCATTTTGATTGGCAATATCTTTTTAAAAATATTTTATCTTTAACACACAAAAGAGTATTTCCATACAAAGTATAGCACGAAAAGGGATTTTACATGAAACCATGAATATCCATTTTACTGCATCACTTGCATTTTTAAAAAAGTATAATAAATTCAACATACTACTTTCCAAACTTTCCTTATCTGTGCTTTCTTCTGAACTCCTGTTTTCTTCTGTGACTTTTTAAAAAATGTTACCATAACTCTCTTTTGGGGGGGCATCACTATTGATACCCTCCCCCAATTTACTGAGAGGAATAAAAGGGGGGGAAATTTTTATCTTAACCAAATATGTATAGTTAAGCAGAACAAATCCATGCAGTGGCCATGTCCAAAAAAATACATCTCTCTACCTTGTATACATGACCTCTCTCTCTGGAGGTAGGCAATATGTTTCATCATAGCATTCAGAGTTGTTTTTCTTCACAATGTTGTTGACCTTGTATAAATAAATTGATCTCCTGGTTCTGTTTACTTCACTTTTCATCAGTTCATGCTAACCGGGATTCTCTAAATTCCTCACTTTGGTCATTTCTTACAGTATAATAATATTCCATTATTTTCATTCATTGCAATTTGTTTAGCCATTCCCTGATTGTCTAAGAGGCCATCTAATGCACCCTTTTAGATTCTAGTTCTGTTCTATTTTCCTCTTTTTAATCTACCAACTTCCCCATACCCTTCCCCTGACTAACCGCTTTCAGGGTCAGAAAGTTTATTTTTCTAGTGACTATTCTTTCTCTGCTATTATCCTCCCTTACATTATAGATGTATTATAATCCACTCTCATCTTTGCTTGTTTACCTGTTAAGTTTGATGTACTCCTTCACCAACTCTGTGTGTGTACGTATGTGTGTGTGTACATACGCATGTTCAATTCTACTTCGTTTCAGATAGAACTAAGGTTTATCAGATGGCTACCCTCTATACCCCTTTCTCAGTGTTTGTATTTTCTTTTCACACACTCCATTTATGAGAAATAGCAAGTCCCACTCCCTTCTTCCTGCTTTCTATACTAGCGTATTTCTAATTTTACCTTTTCTTTCCCATCTTCAAATCCTTCAAACTAAGCCAGTTTTTCATAATTAATTGCCTCAAAACCATTTAAAAACATTAAGATTCTGAAGGGACAGTCGTTTTGTCTCCCCATTAGAAGGCTAACACTACATCATTATACTGTTCTTTCTAATTGCTCAAATAAATTTACCTTCCTAGGTTTAACTCAGCTTTTGTGTTTGTATTTCAAAATTCTTACTCAGTTCTGGTCTTTAGTCTTCTATTTCACTAAAAGTCCATTTCCCCCCTGTAGAATTATATTAATATTTATAGGTAAGTTATTCTTGATTGTAAGCCCTCGTCTTTTGATTTTTGGAATGCTGTATTCCAAGATTTCTTCTGGTTTCCAGTAAAAGATTCTAAGCCTTGTGTGATCCTAATTACAGTTCCTTGGAACTTGAACTCTGACTTTCTAGATGGTTTCAGTATTTTTTCCTTGACATGGAAGATCTGGAATTTGGCTATAGCATTCTAGGATTTTTCCTCTTAAGAGATTTTTTCAGGAAAGGATCAGTAAATTTTCCCTTTATTTTGCCTCCTTATTCTAACAAAACTGGGCAGTTTTCATTTGTAATTTCTTAAAAGAGAGACTCAGGCTTTTTTTTAATCTTGTTTTTTCGGAGTACAGTGATTCTCAAATGATCTCTCCTTCTCAAAACTTAAAAAAAACCCCTAATGTTAAAGATTGTTTTTACGTGTAACTGGGGAAAATAAAATAGTACTTAGAGTAAAAAAATAAATTATCCCTCCTTCGCTTGTTTTCTAGGTCAGTTGTTTTTGATGACCAGATATTTTAGATTTTCTTCTATTTTTCAATCTTTTAATTTTTTTCTAATATTTCTTGCTGGCTCATGGAGCCACTGACTTCTATTTTGTCTGTTTTAATTTTCAGGTATTCCATTTCTTGGGTTTACCACTTTCTCTTTCAAGCTACTTATTCTCTTACTAATTCCTTCCTCAAGAGCTTTCATTTAATTGTTTAACTTTTGTTTCATTTTTTTCTAGGTTTTCATATAGACCTTTGTGGAATATTTTTTTCTTTTGAGTCTTTGCTTTCAGTTGTTATAGAGTTAGATTTGCAACACATTTTTGATACTGTTTGGTGTTTTCTTTGATATACTCATTTCTGCAGCTTCAGTTCCTGAATTGGAGCTTTATGCCAGGGCTAGTCTATGTTTCAATGCAGATCTAAGTTGATCTCACCCTCAGTCCCCTGGGATTTTTCAGTGACTTTCACCTCCTAAGATTAGAATCCCCTGGATCTTTGCAGTTCAGAATACTAGATGCTCAGGGTCCTTTTAGGACAGTATATTAGGGCACTTAGAAGCCCCTGGGCCTGGGCTTGGGCCTTCTCAGTCTGAGCACTGCAGCTCTATACTGAGCAGAAAGGTGCTTCTGGCTACTACTGTTCTCCAGGGCTTCTTAGGTTCCTATCCTGAGGCTGACAAGCCTATCTGTGGTTGGATTCATGTTCACTTTGTGTATTAGTAAGGCAAGATTCATGATATCGATGGTGACCATGAATATGCCTGTATAGTTTAGAATCCCAAAGTATAAGAGACTCTGTACAGAAGACAGAAGTAAAACATTTATTCAGATACCAGAGGATCAAATCCCAGAACCAAAACCTCAATTTGACATAGCAGTAATTGTATTCTAAAACCAGTAAGTCCACCTCAATGCAACAGCAAGGAGATTAAAACATAGTATCACAACAAAGAGCCAAGCTATCCTATAACCTTCCCTTCTGCTAGAGCCTCCCTGTAAACACTTACTCATGAATCTTAACTGTCTGCTTGCCTATGTCCTCTCCTCCTGCAGTTCTGCAAGCCCTTTCAGTTCTCTGTGCCTCCGTCTCTGCATCCCTTCTAGTTCTCCATCCTCTCTGTCTCTTCTTCTTCTTCATTTCTTCTTCTTTTTTCTTCTTCCTCTTCTTCATTTCTTCTTTTTTCTTCCTCTTCATTTCTTCTTTTTTCTTCTTCCTCTTCTTCATTTCTTCTTTTTTCTTCTTCTTCATTTCTTCTTTTTTCTTCTTCCTCTTCTTCATTTCTTCTTCTTCCTCTTCTTCATTTCTTCTTCTTCTTCCTCTCCCTCTTCTTCTTCTTCTTCCTCTCCCTCTTCTTCTTCTTCCTCTTCTTCTTCTTCCTCTCCCTCTTCTTCTTCCTCTCCCTCTTCTTCTTCTTCTTCTTCCTCTCCCTCTTCTTCTTCTTCCTCTCCCTCTTCTTCTTCTGTCTCTGCAGATCTCTAGTCTCTGCAGCTCTCTAGTCTGAGCTTAATGGCTACCACAGGGTATATGTATATGTATGTGTACACACACACACCCACACACGTGTAGGCCTAGGACTTAGCAAAAGGGTGTGGGCCTGCCTACAAGCAAGCTTCTCCTAATGAAGCTTCCCTTAACTAGCACCACTTGAGGCCTATTGAATGGACAGGGAAGATCTTTGATCACATTAGCACTACACTTTGATGGAGACAGGATGAGTGGAGGGAAGGGGCCTATTCTTGCTGCCTTTTCAGTTCTGGAGTAGAAAATGTCATTTGGTGTCATTTCTCATTGGATTTCTTAATTATTATTTGGTTTGGTGGGAATTTCAGAGTTTTGTTGGAGTAGCTATGTGGAAGCTGGGAAAGCTGGGCTCCAGTTTAGGCAGCCATTTCGGCTCTAAGTCTGGCCATAAAATTGTGCTTCCACTGAAATCATCCTCTAAAGCCTTATGATGACATGGAGGTGACCTTGGGTTCTTGAGGCCAGTTTCTATGAAATTCAAGCTTCCTTTCCTCAAGCTTAAAGTACAGGTGAGAGAGGTTCATCCCTAGAAAACTGGCCAAGGAACGACTTTTTCTTGGCCACATTAAACCTAGAAACAGACAAATACACAAAACATCCCATGTGTTCTCCTCTTCCATTTTAGTGGCAATGTTAATAGAGTAGAAGAAAAACAGAAGGTGCTAAAAATCACACAATTCTAAGATCAATCCCAAATTTTAATTTATCCATTATCACTCAATATAAAGTCTTAGTCCAATTACCAAAGAGTTGAAACACAACTGGGGGAACTAAACAGTGTTTAGGACAGTCTCACTACAAATGAAAAGATAAAGATGCAGCAGATAATAGAAAGTAGGATTCACAAATTCTGTGAGCTTTAGCAGAGAAAAAAAAAAGTTTAAAAAAGGTAGAATTTTATTTTTTGGAGAAGTTCGCATTTTTTGAATGTCCTTAGCAATTTCCCAAATACAATTCAGCCAGATCTCTTCCTTCTATTCAATTCTGGGCCCAGTTTATCATCCATTTGTAGCATCTAAGACATATCTACTGATGGACTAGCTCTAGGGACCCTGTGTTCATTAAATAACAAGATTTGGAAAATAGCTTTCCTTTATTCATTTGGTTTTTCCTGTGGGCACAGTTATGACAAACTCATTTGAATGGTTATAGATCTCTCATTCAGGAACCTCTGAAATGATCCAGAATTTTGGTATAATCAGCACACTACACCTACAACCACCTATAAACAGAAATATCTTCAGAAAGTCACTGTCTACTAGAAATCCCTGTTCAATATCAATCCCTAGTCAATCCTTGGACTCTCTTGGAATTCCTCAGGCACAGTTTTACTCTATCAGGCTGAAATTTTTCTGAAGTAAACAAAAATATTTTTTCAAGGCTTTGAATATTAAGTAGCCATATGAGTGGATAGTCATTGATACGTTCTCAACCCCACCACTTTTGGTACTAACAACATCTGTAATTTTTTCAGTAACCATTTAATATCTTCCCTTCTTTCTTTCAGATATCTCGAGAACGGATTCCTCAATAGCCTCAAAACTGTGCTGCCTCCAGCACAAACCTCTGGAGGTTCTCAGTTTGGCCCACTTGCTCTTCTTACTTTGGTTCTGCTCCCTTGTTAGTCTGGGAAACACTGCAGAATATGATGTTGGGGTCTAAAAGTGGGGGTTGTGCAATGACTGTGGAGTCATTGATAGGCAAGATGATTTGTTACAGAAAACTTTCATAAAAATATAATGATCATATTGGGGAAATTTTAACTTACAGACAGCGTATACAAATCAGTCTTCATAAAAATGAGAATTAGCTCAATCACAAAACTAGTTTGAATAAGGAACACAATTTTAAAACTTTATTAAATGGGTTTATTGACAATTATTAACTACCAATATAGTCAATTAATCTGAAATTATTTACATTTAAATAAATATATTTACATTTAAATAAAATATATTTTAGTCATTCTCTCCCATTTTCTGCTAGTATTTATTCTATCTATTCATTCTCACTCACTTTTAAATTCAATTAATAGAATAAAAGATTTCGATTTGGAAAGAAACTTAGAGGTCACCTCATCTAACTTCTTCATTTTACAGATGAAGAAAAGGAGGCCCAGAAAAGTTAAGTGATTTGTCACACAAATGCCACATGGAAGAATTGAGATTTGAATCTGACTGCAAATTCAGCAGTCATTTTTCTAAATAAATTCATTCAATCTAACAAACATTAAAAAGCATCCACTATGTATGAGGTTCTGGAAATACCAAAACAAACACACGAAAAAGTCTTTGCTTTCACAGTTTCCATTATATTAGAGGGTACATAATATAAACAGACAAATAAATACAAGAGGGCACTAACAACTAAGGAGATCTAGAAAGACTTTCTATTGGAGGGGGCCACCTGGGCTGAGCCTTGACGAAATATCAAGACTCTAAGGGACAGAAGGCAGGAAGCATTGTATTCTGAGCAGGGGGAATGGCCTATTTGAAGGCCCATAAGCAGGAGATGGGATGCTGAAGTCAAGGAAAAAAAGTACGAAATGATCCTTCTGGTGATGCTTTTTAATATTTACATTAGTATATGCCTCTCTCTATTTCTTTGTACTTCTAATACCTGTCAATTCCAACTGAATCATCCTAGATGCCCCAGCAAACACCTCCAGCAGGCCCTGCTTGCACTTGCTATGAGACAACACCATTTGCAGAGACTCTGAACCATCTAATTGCCTATCTTTATTAGCAGAGCTCCTATCATCCATTCATGTTCTGTCTGGATTCATTCCCTAATTATTAGCACACTCCTATCCCCTTTTACTCTCCCTAGAATAGCGATACTGAACCTCTGACTACCAAAAACCACAACAACCCTCCCTTTTCAATGCCTGCTCTCCATTCCCTCATTCCCATCCACCTCAGCCATAGCCAGGCCCCAACGGCTCACCCCGTCTCTACTCATCACGTTCACCAGGTTCTCTAGAACTCCTAAAGTTCTCTTCATTTTGGACTGCTTTCTCTCATGTTCCTTACATCTTCTGGCACTCCCCGAGACCCAGAAACCACCCTCCCCCACCTGTCTTTCCCAGTACTGCTCGTGCCTTTTCTCACATCTTCCAGTTCACCAAACAGTCCTCGTTCCCTACTGCTCTACTACCATCACTCAGCAACCTTTCCTCCCTTAAAGTTGAGGCTATCCAAACTTATTACCTAGTCCAAATGTGGTGGTTATTACCATCCACCTACCCCCACTACATTTTCCATCTTCTCTAAATGAGTTCAGTCTCCGCTCAATGTCAATGTCTCTCCACCACAACTCCTGCTCTAATACTAAGGAACTTCAATTTATATGTGATGTTTTCTCAAATATAGTAATTTCCCAATTCCACAACCTGTGAGTGCTGCATAAATGCTAGTTATTATTCTTTATTTATTAATAAATAAATAATAGTGTCATGATCATCATCCATTCCACTTAAACTCCAAATAGGGATGGCTATGCTCTTGATCTTACCATCACCCACAAATTTTTCACTTCCATGTTCAATGTCTCCAAAATTCCTCTCTCTGATCGTAATCTTCTATCTTTCCATTTCTCCCTTTACCTTATTACTCTTAAGTCTAGTCTTTGTCCTCACTCTGACCTTCAATTTCTCCCCCCATCCTCAGTTTTTTTCCCCGGGTCAACATCCCTGATCTGGCTTTCAGAGTTTCAGCTACCTTGTCTTATCCCAACTTGTGTTTTGCCAATCCCAGACTTCGATTACTCATGATCTGCCTATTCCACTCCACCAACAGGCCACTGAATGGACCTGGAGGAAGTTATAAAACACAAGGGAATTCTGTTCATCACTAATTGATTCTCTATTCAGACAGCAGTTGTTCCAAACCTTCCCTTCTCTCCCCAGGCTTCCAACATCACTCCCTTCCTCCAATTTCTTATTTGAGAATGTGTCCTCATACTTCACTGAAAGGAAAAAACATCAAGCCAATTTTCCATGAGCTCTTTTCTTCTCCCTTTCTCATCTCACACCTTTTACATCAGAAGCGTCGAATCCACACCCCACAGGCCAAATGCAGCCTACAACACTCTCAAATGTAGCCTAAACCTTATTAAAATGTAATTTGGGAAATACTTAATGAAATAAATAAAAATATAATAAAACACAGATAATATTAATATGTGGTTTTCTAAGTCAAAATGTGGCCTGCAGAGATCCTTATGTAAGGTTTGCTGGGCCTCGTTTCTATTTAAGTTTGACATCATTGCTTTATATTATCTCTCACTCCCTCTTCTCCAACATCCTGGACAATCATATCATAGCACACACCAGAGACCAAGTCCTGAGGGAACTTCCACCCTGAGACCCTGCTGTCTTGAGTGGTCACTATCTCTTGGAAAAGTATTTTGGGAAAGCTTCAACTACTCTTTACTTCACTCCATCTCAGACAATCTCCTCCACAGCCTCTTTGCTAACAGCCTCACTACCATGCACATGTATATTTTTTTTCTCAGTTTCCTTGGCTAGATCTTTATTCACACCAAGCCCAGTAACTGAGGTATCCCCCAAGGCTCAGTCCTGGGTCTCTTCTCTTTTCTCTGTACTCTCTCACTTGGAAATCAAGTCAGTTATTAAGGGTTCAGCTATCATCTCTATGTCTATGACTCTCTGATCTAAATATCCAGCCCTAGTCTCTTCTTTTGAGCTCCAGTTCCACATCACTGACTGCTTTTTGGATATTTTAAACTAGATGTCCCATAGGCAGCTCAAATTCAACATGACTGAAGCAGAACCCATTCCTTTTTCTATTTTAAATTTTCTTTTTTTTTCATTTTCAACATTCACTTTTATAAGATTTTGAATTCCAAATTTTTTCTCCCTCTCTCCCCTCACTCTTCCCCAACACAGCATGTATTCTGATATAGGCTATACATGTACAATCATATTAAACATATTTTCACCTTAGTCATATTGTGAAAGAACAATCAGAAAAGAAAGAAAACCATGAGAAAGAAAAAAAAGAGAGAAAACTGTATGCTTCAATCTGCATTCAGACTCCATAATTCTTTCTCTGGATGTGGATAGCATATTCCATCTTGAGTCTTTTGGAATTGTCTTAGATCCTTGTATTACTGAGAAGAGCTAAGTGGATCACAATTGGTCATTGCAGTGCTGCTGTTACTCTGTATAGTGTAGAACCCATTTTTTCTCCCCAAATTCACTCTTCTCTTTATATACTTTCTTACTTGGTGAACTCATCATATACCATGGGCTCAATTATGATTTCTATGCAAATTTATCCCAGATTTATCTAGCCCTAATCTCTCTCTTCAACTCCAGTCATACACCTCCAACTTCCTATGGGACTTTCCCAGTTAGAAGCCCTATTGCTCCCCTTCCTGCAATCTGTGGTCCAGTCAAATTGGCCTCCTTGCTCCTCTTTACACAAGGTGCTCAATGTCCCATAGCCATGCCTTTGCTCTTCCTGTCTTCAGTTCCTAGAATGTATTCCCTCCTCACCTCCACTCCTCAGAATCCTTTACTTCTTTAAAAATTCAAATCAAAGACCATCACATCCATCCAATCTTCCCTGATGCCCCCTACTACTAGCAGACTCCTCCCATACTACCCTGTATTTAGTCTATATTTACTTATATATGTACATGTTTTCTAGCCCGAGTGAGTGTGAACTCCCTAGAGAGTAATTTTTTCCCCTTGCATTCCTAGCAGCTTACCCAGTGCCTTGCACATACTAGGTATTGAATACATGCTACTTGATGGAATCCAGGATTGCCTGCCTTCTCTCCTATATAAAACCTCCATTTGAATGATCTATGCATAAGCTGAAGCTATTCCCAATAAGATGAGAAGAGACAGACTTTTCCAAGAAATTTATGGAGAACACATATCCTTACATAGCTGAAGGAAAAGAGTGAAAGAACATAAGAATTCCCTGAATTTATTATTTACTAATTTAAGAAAGCATTTGAGACCCAGAGTCCCGGGTTTGAATCCAGTATTTGACATTTATCAGCTATGTGGCCTTAATCTTTCTGAGGCCTGGTTTCTTCACTTTTCAAAACAGCAAAATAATATACTCATTACAGCAATTCAGTTGGGAGAAAAGGCCTACAGGGATCCTTATATATAATTTGGTGGTCCCCATTTCTATTTGACACCCAGGTTTAGAATATGTTCTGATTTCAATCCCTTCTTGTTCTAAATGTAACACCGAGCTATCTCATAGAATTTGCTGATAGAATAATAATTTACGAAAGTGATTTCGAAGCTCAAGATATATTCATGGGCATATTATTTCATCCTTGGGAAATCCAAGGCACAAAAATTTTCTTAAGGATCTCTAGTAAATAATATAGGCATTTGTATATCACTTTAATGTTTGCAAAGCATTTATATTATCTCATTCACAACAATTTTGTAAATCAATGGTACATGCTTTCTGTGATCTGGTGATACTTGTCACCTTTCTGGTCCTCACACAATACATTCTATCCCCAGACTCTACCAGCAGTGGGGAACCTGCAGCCTCGAGGCCACATGTAGACTTCTAAGTTCTCAGGGGCAGCCTTTTGACTGAGTCCAAGTTTTACAGAACAAATCCTTTTATTAAAGAGATTTGTTCTGTGAAGTTTGGATTCAGTCTACTTGAGGACCTAGAGGGCCACATGTGGCCTTGAGGCTGCCCCTGCAACAGTTCTGGCTATTCCCCATGCTGGGAAGACTATCCCTCCTCATCCCTGACTCCTGGCTTCTCTGGCTTCCTTCAAGTTGTAGCTAAAATCACATCTTCTGTGCGAAGTCTTTCCTGTTCCTTCTTAATGTGAGTGCCTTCCCTTTATTGATCATCTGAAATTTCTCCTGTACAGATTTTGTTCATCTCCCCCATTAAACTTTGAGCTTCTTGAGAGCACAGACTACCTTTTGCCTTTATCTGTATCTTCAGTGGTTAGCACAGTGCTTGGCACAGAGTTGGTGCTTAATAAATATTTATCAACTCAACAAGTCAGCACATTCTTTGTTCTGTTGGAATTCACTTTTTCCTTTAAAGGTGTTTAAAACTTATAATTTGCTTAAGTGGATATGCATTCTTCAACACAATTCCTCACAGAATTCCACTTTCCATCCTTAGATAAGATGCTCACATCTGTCTCTGACTCTAGGATTCTAGGAATATTCTCTCTCTTTTAAAGACTTACTATATTGCTTTTAACCTACTGGAAAATATGTTTAGTGCCTTTTTTGGAGTCAAGAAGCTCTAAATTTTTTTTAAAGTATATGAGAATTAGCATCTTTGATTCCTGTCTCTTTCCTCTCTTTGATACACATTTTGCAGGTCTTAACCATCTGTAAGAAAAGTTCCAAATGACTTTTTGAGTAAAATGATTTCTTTTCTTGCAAAAGGCACATTTATCTTTTGAGTTGAGTCATTTGGTAGTGGGACTTAATTATTGCATTCCTAGATTCAGTACGTAATACAGGCTATGCTTCCATCAGATTTACTGGGCATGGCACCTAAGAAACTAATTCAAACTACCTAACAAGGTGGCAGCACCTATCATTGAAAGAACTCACTCATGTTCCTTACTCATGTCATCATCTCTTTACAATTTGCTTCTTTAGATCTTGACTGATTCCACTGAAAAGCATTTTTTTTTGTAATCCACAGAGAGCTTTGGTGAATGGATTGCTGCCAGGAATTATTTTCTGTAACTAAAACTATTTTTGGCAGCCTTAAAAGTTGGAAGACAACTTCAACACACGCACACTGTGAAGCCAATAGGAAACTTCTGACTACATATGGTTTTAGACCTTACGTGTTGTTCCATAAGGTGTAAAAGTGGGGCTAGAAGGAGACATGATAGCAGTCCAGATTCACATGGTAACTAATTCATGAAAGGAGGTAGGCAATGGGACATTGGTCTTGTCATGGCTCTTACTTATGTAATGCCTGGAAACTCTCGTGTTTATATGCCTGCAATATTGTGGAAAATTACTGCTTGACAAGACTTAACTTAGGCAGGGTCTCTTGGGATTTTGGGCCAGAACCATGTTTTTAGATCTGGAAACTGGATGGGGGGAGGAACTGGGAAGTTATTCTACTGACAGGGAAGGAACATAGGGAATGAAAGCTAGCATTTTTGTTAATCACAGGATTATAGATTTAGAGTTGGAAGAGACCTTAGAAATCACCTAGTACAGCCCTCTCATTTTACAGATGAGTAAACTGAGGTCCAAAGAAACTAAATGACTTACCCAAAGTCATACAGATAGTAAATAGAAGAGCTGGTCAAGATCTTCTGACTCCAATTCCCATGGAATGACACTGTTCCCCAAGTCCCTTTCTTTGTTATAGTTCCTTTCTTCCTTCCTATTCTGATACCTGATTCACATTCAATTCATTTAAACAAATATTTATTAAGTGTCTAGTATAAGAATGACACTGGATAGACAAAGATGAAAACAATTCTTGTCTTCAAGGAGTTTACAATCTAGTAGTGAGGCAGAGACACATATACAAGTAACTATACTACATATCAGAATATAAGAACACAAAAAGATCAAAACGGAGTGACATGAGACATTTTAGGGGAGAAGAAAGATTCAACCTAAGAAGTGGTACCTGACCTCAAGTACTTGAGAATACTTGAGAGTACTTTAACACATGAAGATGTGAGGAGACTGACCCAAACATGGAAGATGGTATGAGAAAAATCATGAAGGCTAGAGAAGGAAGGAATAGATTAAGGATCTTAGAACAGCAACTAGTCTAGTTTATCTGGAATGTAGAACATATTAAAGGGAACAGAATGAAATGATAGAATGTATATTAAAACTAGATTGCAGGGGACCTTGAATTCCAGGTTAAAGCATTTCATATTTCATATAGAAGACAATGGGGGGGGGTAACTAATGGTGTCTGAGTGGGGAGTTAAGTATATTAGGGAGACCAATGCCTTGCTATTATTTTGGAAACTATATGGAGGATGGATTAGTAAAAAGTGGAATTGAAGACAAGAAGATCTGGGAGTCCAGGGAAGAGACAGTGAGGGCTAGAACAAGGGAGGTGAGCATATGTAGGAAATGGACGCAAGAGATATTTAGTAAGAAAAAGTGATAAAACTTGGCAAAAGATTTTGATATGTGGGGTGAATCTTGAAAGCAGCAAAGATTATTCTGAGCATTGAGATTGTGGGAATAAAAAATGCCATTAACAGAGAGGGAAAAATTAGGAGGAAGGGTAGGTTTTGCTGGGTAAGATGATTCAACACACTTTTGGACACATTAAAGGTTTCAATGGAATATCCAGGTAGAGATAAACAGCAGGCAAATAGAATGGAGTCCTGGAGCTCATAAAAAGGTGACATAGATTTAGGAATCTATGTAGAAGAAATAACTACATAGAAAAAATAAAAGTAGATTAGAAAAGGGTCAATGACAGAATCCTGGAAGAATCCCATACTATTCAATCTGACCTCTAGAATACATTATTTGGTCCTCGACAACCTCTGTTGGCTAATTGGCTCTACAATCCTTTAGTATTTGTCAAAAATGAAAGAATTACTCTTAGAAGATGAAAGGTAGAAGGGAAAAAGAACACAAAAAAGAAAGCTACTCCATTAGTGGTCAAAAAGAAAAGGGAGAGATGTAGGTAGGGAATTACAGAGACTTCAAAGAGTACGTTAAAGAAAATGGAGATGGAAGAGGAAGGCATAAAATAAATCCCTCCTGAAACAAATTATCTTCCCCAAAATACTTTTCATTTTTGAAAAATTCTGGAAGTTTGGATGGGATGATCCTAAAATAAAATATGTTTTTAAAATAAGGCTTTGCAAAACCATGTATATAATTTTTCAGCTCTGAAAGCATGGCCATTGTGGATTGTGAACTTTATTCTATCTTCATGCCACACACCCAGCTCCTCAAGAAGCCAGGAGTAGACTACTGGACTACCAACGGAAATCAGACATAGGTTTGGTTCCTTGAGGTGGCTGTTTATGCTTTTTACATTCTTCCAAGGTCAGGTAAAGAGCAGTTTTCCAAGGTAATGTAAAGAACAACACTAGCTGGTTACCTCCTGATAATCATGGTAATTTGCCTGACCTGACTCAAGAGGGTAGCTCCACCCTGCAAAACCCTCCCAAAGGCTCACCCAAATAGCCCTATGTAGAAGACATGAAGGGAGAACAAAGTCACTTCACCCTTTCCTAGTTAGCTTTCCCTTATCATGCTAGAGAAATAGATCAAAAACACAGAACTTCTGTACTTGCATTTATGTATTTAGCCACATCATTCAATGTTCTCTTAGCTAAGAAAACTAAATTCAGGGCACGTAGTTTCCAAAGATCTGTTCTAATGACAAAGCCATAGCCTCTCGTGGTGCCAACTTTTATAATTCTCAAGGAAGTGATGAATTGTCTCCTACTATCCAGGGATGTGACAGTGGCTTCTTACATATGGTACCTTTTTATAGCTGGGACACAAAGCTAGTAAAAGAGTTGACCTAGTCGGTTTTAGAACCTAAACGAGAACCACCAAGAGTGGTACCTACAGATGCTTGTGCAAACCAGAGTTCCCAGCTGAGGGTCACAGACATTAATCCTTCAGTTTCTGAGATGCTAGTGTGTGGGTTCCTCTCATTGCAAGGATTTTTTTTTTGTTTGAGCACCAGAGTAAGCTTCCAAATAGTTCTGGGAGGTGTTTCCCAAGGTCTCCCAAACCATCAAAGCCCTAGTTCAAAGCCTCACCTAGACCACCTAACTTTCCATTTGTAGCACTGCAGCACTCTGTAGCTGTCTTCTCCCTTCCCCACTCAATGGCTCGGATGTCTATATGGAGTTTCTTTGCCCAACAAAATAACACATGCTAGATTGACCTGGACACTGTCCATGGACATGGCATCTGCCTTTACTAACCACAGTACACAAAAGCACCAAGGCTGGTTGGTGTATTAAGGCTTAAGGGGAATCAATACACTTTCAAGAAGAAATGAGTACAATTGATGTAAGGTTGTTGATTACTTGAATTCATAAAAGACTGTATAGAATATATATCTCCAATGATAGGGTAATATAATTTTTAAAAAGCAGCCAGTTAACATCTGTTGAGAAGGAAGGAGGGGTAGACAAGGCATATTTGATAGAATAAGGTCAGATTGACCCCTTTGGTTTAAAAGTCTAAATGAAGCATACATTTACAGCTTCTTGCTTTTATTGGGAAAATGGAATGCTGATGTTTATCTTTCATGCTTCTAATATTTACGCTCAGACAATCTGACAGTTATTATTTAACTCTTGGCAAATTCTTACTTGCATATGATAAACTGATGATCTAGGAATGGCTTAAGCTGTAGGAGAGGCCTTCTAAGGATTAGTTTCCTTTTAACACTTCCACCCAAACATGACAATAACTGGCACGCAGATTCATTTAGTAAATTCAACAACACGACAGCCCAAGCAAGCCAAAAAAAAAAAAAAAAGAAAAAAACAAACGCCAAAACAAACCCCCTTCTGAATAATGGCAGTGGGCAGAACATCAGGACCAACACATGATGGCCTCAGTGTTAGCTGTTTCTCCTCCAAGAATTCATTCTTCCTATGCCTTTAATACTAACCCCTCTCTTAAAGACCATGGGAAACTGACAAGCCATGAGAGTCTCGCCTCCTTTGAAGTCTGGCTATTTCTTATTCTATCCCACTGAGTCTATGGAGCCCTACTGGAGTTACAGCAAAGGAGGAAGAGCCAGAGAGAGCCAAGTCTGTTTCTCTTGTTATTTATAGCTGCCTGAGCATTCTGGCAGGGGTTTGCCTGGGATTTAGTTGATTCCAGGTGCTTTTTGCCTCCCCTAGAATGGGTCTCTTGAAAAGCTGGGAGATTATCAGGATTGCTCAAAGTCAGACAGGATAATCATATGTGACTAGGTTTTGGCCATACGCTCCTTTATATGGTTTCCCTGCTTTCTTAAAACAAGATTCCAAATGCTTCTCTCCCAATGCTCATTGAAGGAGCATTTCTTGCCTCTCTGCCACTCAAAGTCAAACTCCTGAAAAGCATCCTCTTGATCATTCACCCCACTCCACAAATTCATGAGGAGAGAAAGGATAAGGTAGTAAAAAGAGCACTGAACTTGGAGGCAGAACATTTGTTTTGGAATCATTTGTTTCTGCCCCTTTACAATGTGTGACTTTGAACAAGCTGCTTCCTTTGGCTGGTCCTCAGTTTCCTCCTCTGTAAAATGTGAGGAGGGGAGGTTTGTAATATTGACACTATCAGTCTCACAGGGATGCTAGCAGCAAAGCACTATTTCAAAGCTCAAAGTGTCATACGTGTTTTTCCCCTATTTTATTTTTAACGTCTTTTAAAATTTTCAGTCCCAGAATCTCTCCCTCCCTATCACCCCCTTCCCCATCCACCAAGAAGGCAAGCAATATGAAGCAATATATTTCTAAAACAAAAAGGCAAAAAAGGTGAAAAAAAATCTACTTCAGTTTGCACTCAGAGTTCATCAGTTCTCTCATCATGAGTCCTTTGGAATTGTCTTGGATCACTGTATTGATCTGAATAGCCAAGTCTTTCACAGTTGATTGTCATTATAACATTGCTGTTACTGTGTACTATGACCTCCCTGTTTTCCTCACTTCACTTGCCAGTAGTTCACACAGGTCTTGCCATGTTTTTCTGAAACCATCCCCCTCATCATTTCTTACAGCACAATAGTAGTCTAGCATAATCATATGTCACAACTTATTCAGCCTTTCCCCCAACTGATAGGCATCCCTCGATTTCCAATTCTCTGCCACCACAAAAAAAAAAAACCTGCTGTAAATATTTGTGTACATATAGGTCCTTTTCTTTTGATATCTTTCGGTTACAGCCTTAGTATGGTATTGCTGACTCATAGAGTATGCATAATTTTATAGCCCTTTGGTCATAGTTTCAGATTGTTAACCAGAATGGTTGACCCGATTCACTACTCCACCAACAGTTCATTCGTGAATCTATTTTTCCCTCGTCCCCTCCAGCATTGTCATTTCTGATGGATGTGAAGTGATATCTCAGAGTTGTTTTAATTTGCCTTTCTCTAATCAATAGTGATTTGAGCATTTTTTCATATGACTATTATAGATAGCTTTCATTTCTTCTTCTGAAAACTACTCGTTTATATCCTTTGACCATTTATCAATTGGGGAATGGCTCTTATTTTTATAAATTTGATTTGTTGCTATACTCAGTATATATTTGAAAAATGAGGCCTTTATCAAACTGTTGTAAATTTTTTATATTACTTCATTGTCTATGGCACACTTCTTACAAAATGTGTTGTTGTGGGGGGGCGGAGCCAAGATGGCGACTGGAAAGCAGTAACCGGCATGAGCTCCCCTCCAAGTCCCTCCAAAAACCTATGAAAAAATGGCTCTGAACCAATTCTAGAACTACAGAACCCACAAAGGGGCAGAGGTAAGCAGGACTCCAGCCCAGG